>CM076584.1:473581489-474038646 GCA_034641835.2 Pinus albicaulis
TATTTTGATCTCCATAATGTGAAAAACACACAAAAGGTACGCATAGCAACTTTACATTTAGAACAAAATACATTTGCATGGTATCGATGGATTTGCTCCCCTAAAAAATTGTCACTTAGTCAATTTTTATGGAGGAAATGATAGCACATTATGAGGATACAAAGATCAACACCTTCTTTAGCCAATTGATAAATCTCAAACAAAAGGGTTTAGTGGGGGAGCACATTGAGGACTTCCAAAAATTGAATATAAGGGTAACTGATATTCCAGAGGAACATAGGATTGATCTCTTCATAGGTACTTTAAAGGATAACATCCAACATGAAGTTTTCGTTTTAGAACTTGATTCATTGGAGAAGGAATTTAGGTTGGAAAGAAAAATTGAATGCAAAACTATGGTGACAAGGAAGCCTACCACTCACTTCTATAAAGAGGGAAGTGTTGCTACTCCTAAATTTCCACAACCTACAAGGTTGACACCACAAATATTGGAAGAAAAAAGAGAAAACGGGCTTTGCTACAGTTGTGATAGAAAATACACTAAAGGTCATAAGTGTGCTGAGAAGAAATTATTTTACATAGATTGTGAAGAGGAAGAAGAAAATGAACAAGAAGAGGATATCCACCAGACTGTACCCTAGAAGGTGGTAACAATGAGTCCGACCATATCGTGCTATCACAGAATTACCACTCCTCAAACTTCCAAGATAGAAGGACATATCAAGAAGAAAGGTAATAGTGTTGATTGATTTAGGTAGCAACTCATACCTCTTATTCATTGTAAGGTACCCAAGGAATTGAATTGTTTCCTATACCCAGCACTAGAATGTCAAGTGATGGTTGCAAATGGAGGAACTATAAATTTCTCTGGAAAATGCCATAATATCAAGCTAACCATGGGGGAATATGTATTGAATAGTCCAATGATTTCCATTCCTGTAGGAGGTGTTGATGTTGTACTAGGAGCACAATGGTTACAATATTTGGGGACGGTAGCTTTTAATTTTCAAGAAATTTTCTTGAAATTTTTTTCAGAAGGAAAGGAAGTTGAATTATGGGGTATTGCATGGAAGCCAGGAAAGATAATAAGCTCTAATTTCATGACAAAGCTTATAAAGAAAGAACATCGAGGCGTAATTGCACAGTTATGCTCACTAGAAGTTCCAACATCAAAATCATCTATTTCTACAAATCTCCAACAAGTCTTGGACAATCATTCCAAGATGTTTGAAACTCCCAAAGGACTCCCACCTATTCATCATCATGATCATGCTATTCATTTGATTCTAGGAAGTGTTCCTCCAAACATCAGGCCTTATAGATATCCTTATTTCCAAAAGAGCGAAATTGAACGTATGATTGCAAAAATGTTAGACACAGGTATAATTCAACCTAGTCAAAGTTCTTTCTCTTCTCCTGTAGTATTGGTACACAAGAAGGATGGATCATGGCACATGTGTCCGGATTATAGGGAGCTCAATAAGCTCACCATTAAAGATAAATTTTCTCATTCTCGTGATTTATGAAATTAGTGGATGAATTACATGGTGCAATTTATTTTACCATTTATTTTACCAAGTTGGATCTTCGTTCAGGATATCATCAAATTATAATGAAGACTAAAGATATTCCGAAAAAAAAATTTCGAAATCATGAGGGTCATTATGAATTTTTCGTCATGCCTTTTGGCCTTACAAATGCACCTTCTACATTTCAAGGGTTGATGAATTCCATTTTCAAACCCTTTCTTAGAAAAATCGTGCTAGTATTTTTTGATGACATACTGATGTACAATAGGTCTTGGAAGGATCATGTTCAACATGTTGATAGGGTGCTCAAACTATTGGAGGAGAAACAATTATGTGCAAAAACATCCAAATGTTTCTTTGAAAGTATGGGTGAGTAAAGGTTTAAATTATATCGTATCTCATTTATAAAAAGGCAGACCCCAACAAAAATTAAAGCCATTAAGGAATGGAAAGTCCCCACAACCAAAAAAGTGTACTACAGGATTTTCAAGTTAATAAAAAGGTCGCAAGTTTGCTAAGAATTATGGGAGAATAGCAGCACCTCTAACAACATTATTGAATAAAGATGCATTTTCATGGACTCCTGAAGCAACTAAGGCCTTTCAACATCTTAAAGAGGCAATGTGCCTAGCACCAATCTTAGCTACACCAAACTTCACAAAAACCTTTATTGTGGAATGTGATGCCTCAGGAAATGGAATTGGTGCTATTTTATTGCAAGAAGGAAGACCCATTTCTTTTGAAAGTCTTCCAATCAAAGGAAAGTATTTACAGAAAGCTATTTATGAGAAGGAAATGTTGAAAATACTACATGCACTAAAGAAATGGTGATCTTACCTAATGGGAAGACACTTAAAGGTAAAAACTGATCATGATAGTCTTAAACATTTTTTGGAACAAAGACTATCTTCAAAAGAGCAACAAAAATGGGTCACAAAGATGTTGGGTTATGACTTTGAAATAATCTACAAAAAAGGGAAGCTAAATGTTGTTGTAGATGCACTCTCAAGAAATAATGAAGAGGTGGAAGCATTGCTTTGTGCCATTTCTATTATCCAACTAGATTGGATAACCGAAGCAAGAGATGAATGGAAGAAGAAAATATGAGACACCTATTCAAAAGTTGGCAAAAAGATCCTAGTAGCATTTGAAATTATTTAGTTAAAAATTATTCTTTATGCATTGTCATATCTTCAGGCATTCCCAACTAAAACAAAAGATTCTTTTGGAATTGCACACTTCTCCTTTAGGAGGACACTCAGGATTTTTAAAAACTTACCATAGGGTGAAGAAAGATTTTTTTTGGGATGGCCTTAAATCTTATATTCAAAAGTTTGTGGCGGAATGTTTGGTTTTCTAGTAGAATAAAGTTGAGACAATTAAGATGCCAGGTCTTCTATAGCCTTTATCCTTTTCAAGTCAATGTTGGGAGGAGATTTCAATGGATTTTATCACAGTTTTACCTAATTCTGAATGAAAGGGTGTCATCATGGTGGTAGTTTATAGAATTACCAATTATGAACACTTTTGTGCATTATCTGGTCCATTTAAAGAAAGTATAGTTGCTACTATATTTATGGAAACAATTGAAAAGCTACATGGAAACCTAAAGATTATTGTGAGCGACAGAGATCCCATTGCTACTGGAAATTTTTGGACGGAGTTATTTTCTTGTTTGGGTACTCAATTAGCTCATAGCTCATCTTATCATCCTCAATCTGATGGTCAAACTAAGATAGTAAATAAATTTTTGGAATTATATATTCATTGTTTTGTATCTGATAAACAAAGACAATGGGTCAAGTGGTTACCTCGTTGAATGGTGGTATAACACTTCTGTTAGTATGAATCTTTTGTCGAAGTGTACGAAAAAAGACCACTTTAGCTACGCATAACTTATAGCCCTAACATCAAATATGGCTGCCAATGTCTTCAGATCTGGAGTGAGTTGATGAAAACAAATGCTGCAAAAATCCAGATCTATGCATAAAGAGACATTAAGCAGTAAAAGTAAGGTTTTTCTCCATACATCCAATAGACAAGACAAGAACAATATTTTTGAAATAATTTTTTGTATTAAGGGCACCTGGGAGGAAAACAAGAAGGTGTTTCCAATTCTCCTCAATGGGATGGGTTTTTGGAAGTCCTCAGCACTTCAGATCTAGCATTTCTCTCTCTTGTTGGTGTAGAAAACCCAGACAAAGATAGAACTCAAAGGGAGCTCACATAGTAAATAATGGAAAATATGACAATGATAATGGCTCAAAGTCAGACCAAGAGTATAGATCTAGAGTGATCTAATAGGCAACAAAAGGTGAAGAATGGTAGGAGAAACCCTCCTATTTATAACAAAATATTGGGTCATTCTAGATCTTGGTGCATGATTAAAATAACGTTAACCAAATCTAGATCCACCTTTTATGGAATATTTTATTATATTTGTTGGAGGGAAAAAGTATTTGACTTGGGTCAAATCCCTTTATTTGTGAATAATAAATAAATAAATGATTTATTTATCATTTAAAGGAAGTGGTTGAAAGATAATCAAATAAATAATGATTTATTTAATTATTTATGGGTGATTTAGTCATATTTAACAAGGAATATTATTTAAATAAGATTTAAATAATTATTCCTAGAAAATAATGAGATAAATAAAGATTTATCTAATTAATTTATTTTTTTTGGGTTAAACATGACCAGGAATAATAATTAAATTATTATTTAATCAATTATTCCATGAGGGAAAGCAAACAAATATAGATTTGTTTAATATTTCCCTTTGGGGTTTCCTGTTCAGACCATAAAAAACCTAATAAATGTGTTTTATTAAGTTATTTTACATAGTGAAAGCAATTTTACCTAGCGTAAAATTGGTCTTACATGGTGTACTTGGGTCCATCTAATGATAGTAGGTTAGATGACCAAAAAATGATGTAACAACTTCCTTCCATACTGCAGCAAAAATGACCCCATTTATGGCACTTTATGGATATCATCCACCGTCCATCACATCATATTTAAGAGAAAATTCGAAGGTTCAAGCAGTGGAAGATCACGTCGAGCATCAATAAGAAGTTCTCCAAATCTTAAAGGATAACTTGAATTTGGTACAAAATTGAATGAAACAACAGGCATATCAACATCGCAGCGAGAGAAGTTTTGATGTAGGAGACTGGGTATTTTTACGGCTACAACCATACAAACAAATTTTCCTCAAGCAAGCTAAGAAGGATAATAAATTATCGCCAAAGTACTATGGTCCTTACAAGGTGTTGCAAAAGATTGGTACTATGGAATACAAATTTGAGCTTCCTACTTCTTCATGAGTGCATCTAGTTTTCCATGTTTCATGCTTAAAGAATGTTATAGGTGAAAATATTCCAGTTCAAACAATATTGCTAGAACTTGATGAGGAAGGAAAAATCATATTGGAACCTAAAGCAGTCACGGAAACAAGAACTCGACAGCTACAGAATCGATCAATTTCAGAGTATCTCATCAAGTGGAAGAACTTACCCACTGAAGATTCTACATGGGAGGATGAGAATTTTATACAGAAGCACCCAGAGCTACTCAAGCGCTGAGGACAACACTTTTTTGAAGGAGAGGGGCATGTTAGGTTCCTATATTACTAGTATAGTCCCTTGTTGTTGTTAGTGTAACCCCCTTATTGTTATTATTGTACCCCTGTAACCCCCATATTGTTATTGTTGTGCCCTTAAATTATTATTGTTAGGTCGGCTAGGATTACATTGTGGCCCCACTAGGATTACATTGTGGCCCCATGGACTCCTATATATATAAAGGAGGTTTTGTAATTTGTATCGTCCAAGAATTTTTCATTCATGTAATTTATTGGAGTTTTCCCCCTCGAAGTGGCTTATTTTTAAGTCGTTGATATCTCTTGTCTTCTCTTTTTGGATCTAGTTTCACAACACATTTTGAATTTCTTGAGCATTTCCTTGATGTACTTGGCTTGACATATAAATATTCGTTTCTCTTGCTGAGCTATTTTAAGCCTTAAGAAGTATGTCAGCTCACCAATTAAAGACATCTCGAACTCACATTGCACCTTTGTAGAAAATTTCTTACTTAGTCGATCATCATTGCTACCAAATATTATATCATCCACATATACCTCAACGATTGTTAAATTATCTTTATCTATTTGTACATAAATATTTCTATCAATAGTACCTTTCTTGAACCCTTGTTGATGTAGATATCCATCAAGACAAGCATACCATGCTCTAGGATCCTGCTTGAGACCATATAGAGCCTTCTTTAACCTGCAAACATAGTCTTGTTTTTCTGATAGTAGAAAACCTTCAGGTTGTTCGATGTAAACTTCTTCTTCTAATTCTCCATTCATAAATGCTAACTTAACATTCATTTGGTAAACTTTGATTTTTCTTGAACATGCATAGGCGAGAAAAATTTGGATGGCTTCCATTCTGGAAACTGGTGCAAATGTTTCGTCGAAATCAATGCCTTCCGCTTGTGCATAGCCTTTGTAAACCAATCTTGCTTTGTTTCTGGTAACCTGCCCATCTTCATTCAATTTGTTCTTGAACACCCATTTAGTCCCAATGACATTTTTATCTTTTGGTTGTGGAACTAATTCCTAGGTGTTATTCTTCCCAATTTGATCCAATTCTTCATTCATAGCTACTACCCAATGTTCATTCTGGTTGGCTTCCTCAAAAATACTAGGCTCAAAGGTTACTAGAAAAGCAATGTGAGCTTGTTGTGATGAACGAAGCTATCGATCTTCATTTATGTCACCAATGATTTGATTTGATGGATGGTTCTTTTGAATCCATTCTTTTTTTCTCCTTGGAGAAGCTTTTTTTTTTTTTCCTGGTATATCTTAATGATCATTGTTTACTTCTTCCTCGTTGATAGTTATTTCTTGTTCTGCAATTTTATCTGTGTCTTTTCAGCCTCTGTCTCAAGTTTCAAAGATTCTAGATGCTCATCATTATTCACTAGAACACCATCTTTGTCAAATGTAACATTTATGCTCTCCACTATCTGTTTTTGTCTTAGATTATAACATTTATAGGCCTTTCTTTTGCATAAGTAACAAACAAAGATACCTTCATCAACATGTGATTCAAACTTACCCAAATTTTGATCTTCTCTTTTGATATAACATTTTCTTCCGAAGATTCTGAAATATTTTACATTAGCTAGTTTTCCTTTCCATAATTCATATGGATTCTTATTGCAATTATTTCTAAGAAGACTTCGGTTGATAATGAAGACTACCATATCAATTGCTTGAACCCATACTTTTTCATCCAATTTTCAGTCCTTCAACATTGTTATACCCATTTCCTGTATGGTTCTATTCTTTCTTTCAGTAACTCCATTTTGCTGAGGAGTTCGTGTTGTTGAAAATTGTCTTTTTATTCCATTTTTGTCATAGTATTGCTAAAATAATTTGGAAGTGAATTATCCAACATTATCTGATCTTAGACACTTTATTTTCAAATCAGTTTCATTTTCAACCAACTCCTTGTAGATCTTAAAGCACTCAAATGCTTCAAATTTTTTATTTAGGAAACTAACGGCTGTCATGCTGGTATAGTCATCTATCATTAACATGAAATATAATTCTCCATCTAAGCCTTTTGTTCACACAAGACCATATAGATCAGTATGTATCAATTCCAATGGATGTGATGGAAAGTGTTCTTTTGTTTGAAATTGGAATTTTTTCTGCTTGCCATGCTGACAGGCCTCACATAGTGTGTTGGAAGGTTTTGAGATTTTCGGCATTTCTCGTACTACTTCCTTTTTTCTTATCTTGACAAGATTGTCAAATTTTATGTGACCCATTCATTTGTGCCATAACCAGCTTTCATCTTCTTTAGCTAGTAGACATGCTTTAGTTGCTTCATCCAGAACATATATGTCATTTGGAGCTTGACTTGTTGTAGCCACAATTTTACCATACCTGCCTTTCCTGATTTCACATTTTGTGGAGTTGAATAGAATTGTGTGTCCTTGATCACACATTTTTCCAACACTGAGCAGATTGTGATTCATGTTTTCAACCAATAGAACATTCTTGGCTATAACATCTTTTCTTCTGAGAGTGACGGTACCTGATCCTATTGTTAGGACCCTATAATGTACCTTTTTTCTCATACATTTTTCTATCATTCCATCCTTTTCCAGTCCATATTATCACTTTAATATATTCCTCCAAAGGTATATAATGTTTCTTCTCTTTAATATATGTTTAAATTGTTTTACATGTAATTTTACATTACTTTCATACTAAGCCATTAATCGGAAATATATAGTTGCTAAAACAGTTTGAAGACTGCAGTTAATTCATCGTTGCTGTCTGAAGACCACATTGCTGAAATAGTCCAAACAGTACACAAATCCCGCTGCTGAAACAGTCCGTGATTTGCGATGTTGAAACAGTATTTCAGGTACGAAAACAACAAGAAAGGATAATTAAGGGAGTTGTTACACTGGCCACAACAACTGCACCTCGAAGCCAGCACCATCATAACCATTGTAACAACATTTTTTCTATGGAAGAACAGAATATCCTATTCCAGCATAAAAGATTAGATCAGGTTAAGAATAGGATTTGTATGATGTAATCAAATGTGTAATAGATGTCTCCTCTTTAAATAGAGGAGACATCAGAAGTAGAAGGGGGATCACGAAAGGTTTAGTTTGAAAGGGAATTACAAAGAAGGAACGTGGACCGTTTTGTAATATGTTACATTTGACAAATGAATAAAAGATTGTTCTGAGCATTTATTCTTAATTCCTTTTCTAGGGAATCTTGTGAGAAGGAAAGGGCCCACCTTCCTCACAAGATTCACCCATTAATTTCCATAGTGTGTTAATCGTTATTTTCATTTATGCCTTGTTAAAAATCTGTTTTGCTGAAATTATTTATGCATTATTGGAACTTTATTATCTATTGTTGAAACTCTGTTTCCATTGATTATCGCATTGTTTTCATATAATTCATTCTTAGGTAATCGTTGATTATTTCAATTGGTGATCTTATTTACAGAATAAGTTTGTGAAAGCGTGGTAGTCAGAAACAAGTGTTGAATATTCCTACTTGGGGAATAGGGTCATGTTCTCTGTTATAGCATAATTGGTCTTTTCTTCTGCAGATTGGTTTCTATTCCTAGATTGTTGTTTTCTTATTGTAATCCAAGATTCTTCTGATAATTGTCTGTTGGGAAAAATACTGAGAGGGGGGGGGGGGGGGGGGGTGGCAGTATTTAGGACTTACTCAAAACTTTTTACTTTTCCATTCACTAAAACCCATACGCTACTTTGCTGAAGCCAACTAGCATATACACGCAGATATCCTTCATCAAACTCGCGTATCAATAGAGATCTAATTATATAGATAATTCTTAACTTAGTTCTTTGCAAAATTCATTCATCTGATGTTAAGTTAACAGTAAGCATGTGCAGTAATAATAGAATAAACCATCACACATAAGCATCACACATGAACACCAGGATTTTAGGTGGAAACCCAAGTCGGGAGAAAACCACCGCTGCCGTTGTCTCAGCCTTCAATATTTTATTATAGAGAAAACATCTTACAACCATGTACTGGCGCAGACTCATACCAGCACGCAGGCACCCACCTGCAGAAGGATACAACCTTCTCTCGTTTACCAGCCTCTCCTGGAAGGGAGCTACGACCCCCTACTCTCGTTTACCAGCCTCACCTGGAAGGGAGCTACGACCCCCTGCTCTCGTTTACCAGCCTCACCTGGAAGGGAGCTACAATCCCCTGACTGAAGGCTTCAACCTTCAGCACCTTTGTGGACCACGTTTCATCAATTTTCACACTGGATCCAACCCACGCAATTAAGCTCAAGGAACATTCATCAAACCAACAACTTTCTCTATAGTAGCATAATCAATATTCGAACAACCCAGATCATCATTGAAAGATAGTAGTAAAACAGCAGAACAAATCAGACATTTCATACCACATACTTCAGCAAACCCTAAATTACATACGTGCTTTTTCTTCACTGATCCTGTGTATATACACGCTTTCACAAATACCAACTCGCGTATACATCTGCACACATTTCAGAGCTGACTTCACTTCCCATATGCGCTTTTTCTGAATACAAGCTGCGTATATACACGCTTTCTCTTTGACGAACATGCGTATAGATATTCAGACATTTTAGGGCAGGGCAGCTCTCCAGAATAGATAAAAATCTTAGATCTTCATTCTTTAATTCAGCACAGATTCTCCAGATCATAGATCTAATCATTCCATAAACAGATCCAGAAGATACATATACATTTCAGATCTAGAGATCCCTCTTCATCATTTTCTTCATAGGTGCATCATAGAATCAGATCTATCATCAAATTGTTTCCCTTTTCATTCAGACATATTTCAGAGTGAAGTATTCATTCAAACCTAGACATCTTTCCCGCTTTGCATAATTAATTTCTTCTCCTTATATATATTTAGCCTTTGTCAATACCATGAGCCAAAACCACATCACTTCCGATGGTATTCCTGGACAGGATCTCATAGACAATCCAGCGCTCAATTCAATGGGTCAATACCATGGTAGTAACCCCTGGTTTTACATATTTAGAGTGCAATTGATCATACGTGACTTGGCACGTACTTTTCCGTGTGCATACACGCCTTCTCCTTGAAAAACCCGCGTATGCCTTGTAACACACCTTTTTCATCATTATTCTTGCACATACTGATATTTCTTTCTTCTGCAACTTCTGTACTACTTGTAGAACATCAAATTTAAATCATTAATAAACTTATCAAGAATCAAGAACAAATTCATTAAGTAGGTTTCCATCATCTTCATCAAGTGGGTTGCCATCAAGGACAACACTATGCATCATATTGCCAGCATTGTCTACAATAGAATTATTGCTTTTGCTGTAAGTCAAAGTAGAACTTCAGCTTGTTTGAAGCAAGGTGTGATTAGTGTAATTCTTACTACAACGATTCATTGCTTTTGAGATTGAGCATATACAGTGTGTGATTGCCTTTGAAATAAACAAACTTCCCTGGGTTGGAAATTTATGTAGCACTTTATTGTTTAAATTAATAAGAAATTAAAGTGACCAACATTTTGGCACCGTTGCCGAGGAAGGAAATTATAAGTTTCAAAAGCATTGATATTTTTCTTTCAGATATGCAGATTGCATGAAAGGACACGAAGCCCACAATAAAACTAACCCAAGGTGGCAAGGGCAAAGGAAGGGGAGGAAGAAAGACCTTTATTGACGAGATCATATTAAAATCTGAATCTTCTCAAAGGTTAAGCTCTCGAAAGCCAAAGCCTCAACATTCCCCTCAATCAAACTACGAAATAGAAGAAATTGTGAGCCCTGAAATAGTTGAGGAGCCAGCAGAAAACATTGAGGAGCCAGTAGAAAACGTTGAAGAACAAGCAGAAAACATTGAAGAGCTAGTAGAAAACATTGAGGATCGAGCAAGTGCAGTAGGAGAACAAGCAATGGAGGGGAACAATGAAGAATTCTTCGGCGGAGGACAAGTAGATCCTGAAGGAGAGGGAAGAGATGAGAATTCTCTCTCTACCTTGGGGTTTCCTATTGGTGATATCCCTAGAGGAGCAACTCCCATGAAGAATATCCCACTTTCAGCTTTACCTAACTTTTATGGTTTATCTTTTGAAGATCTTGATGAATTTATTTTCAAGTTTGATATGTTATGTAGAAGTTATGATTACATTATCAATGCCCAAAAATTGAAGCTGTTTCCAACAACATTAAAAGGAAACACATTAAGGTGGTTCATGAGTCTTGGAGGCCATGTAATCACAACATGGGATCAGATGAGACAGAAATTTTTTCTCAAATATCAAGACTACTACCGGATGAGAGAAAAAAGAGAGGAACTATTTATGATGGTACATAAGGAGGATGAAAATTTGGAGGACTTTGTGGAAAGACTACAATATAACTTGCAGAGATCCAATCATCCCGATGTAAGTAAGGATATTCTTAAAACAATATTATTGAAAGGAGTGAGGGATGACTGTCTATATATGCTAAATATGCTTGGTAAAGGGGACATATCTAAAGAATCATACGATGAAATTTTTAACCTCTGTAAAAGATGTTCAAGAGGAGCTGCAAGGAATAGGTCAAACAATAGGGATACCACATATTCAAGAGTTCAAAAATCAGCCAGTGGAAGAGCAACAAGAGCTGAAATAGGTAATTTACTTAAGGAATTTAAAACTGAAATTTTAAGTTCTTTTGCTTCATAGATTGACACCTTGCACGTTAAGAAGAAATAAGCCAAATAAGAAGCGGCTTTTTCTATCTTTTGCCCCAAATGTAGAGATAAACACCCTCTAAGGGAATGCCCGTTGGACAAGGTGCCAATTTTCATCCTTTGTGAGAAGGATCATGAAATGCAACAATGCCCTTCTTTACCAGGAATAAAAGCAGCATTGCAACCAACCGAAGAAGAAGCTGAAGCGGTCTATCTTTTGACACAGAGAAGGAAATGGCAACCGCGAGGAAAAGGTATGAACTCTAATATGCCATTTACATCTTCTAATCATTGGAACAATTATCCTTTTTTTAGTCAATAAAATTACCCTCCCTTTAATCAAATGCAATTCCCGCCCTTCAATCAAATGAATTACCCACCCATGCAATAAAAAAACCCTCCCTTTATAGACCCAACAATGTGGACTCCTTGGCCTCCACAACAAAAATATTAATTTAACCAATGGAATCCAAATTGGAGGGGTAAACAACTCCTGTTTCCAATTCAATTTCCTCAATTTCAGCAACCACTCCCTCTACCATCAGGTGCTCCACCGAATAATCAAATGATGAGACCCTAGCTACCTATACAACCAAACCCTAACCCCAATAATAAAGCTGTGCAGGTTATTGATATTTAGAACCATCCTATACTTCCTTTTTTCCTTGCATAATGCAATGATATACATTTACGATCTGGGAAAATAGTTGAACCCGTTATTGATGACGTTACCTCTTCTGATTCTGATAAAGAAGAGACAAAAAATCATGACTCAAATGAAGAGGTACAACCACCCTCTAATAAGGGTACTGGAACAACATAACCACCACTCCCTGAGCATTTAGCTTTAACTAAAACGCCTGAGCCACCTGCTTTCAATATTCTAGTGGAATTACAGAATATTTATGTTAAAATTCCACTTTTACAAGCACTAAGAGATGTAACAATTTATGCCATAACTTTGAGAGATATTTGTGTTAAGAAACCTGGTAGGAAAGCTAAATATCCCCTTATAGTTCATGTTATGGGTGATCTATCTCCATTAACGTCTGGTAAAGATCCTCCAGTTAAATATGGTGATCCCGACCATCCTACTATCATAGTGCAAATTGGAAAAACAATAATTCCTCGAGTTCTGGTAGATTTAGGTGCTGCTATAAATATTATGACTCTTGAAACTTCACAACTATTACAGCTGAAGAACGTAATCAGAGATACACCAACCATTCTAGAGTTAGCTGACCATTCTACAATCAAACCAAAAGGAGTTATTGAAGGCCTAATCATCTCAGTTGAATCCTCGAATTACCCAGTCGACTTTTTGGTGT
Organism: Pinus albicaulis; assembly: GCA_034641835.2. Lineage (NCBI taxonomy): Eukaryota > Viridiplantae > Streptophyta > Pinopsida > Pinales > Pinaceae > Pinus > Pinus albicaulis. The sequence continues at coordinate 473,594,656 of CM076584.1, forward strand.
TACAGACTAAAACAAAGTTGGGGGGACATCCTCTAATTTTGGGAAGGCCCTGGTTAGCCACAGTCGTTGCCTTTATCAGCTGTAGATCTGGTTCAATGACAATTTCCAATGGATATGAAACTAAGAAACTTACTCTCTACCCTCACACTACACCCATGATTAATAATGGTAATTTTGTGTGGATGGACTATGATGATCATGATACTCAACCTATTTTGACTATCGGCCAAGCTTTAAGCCTTAAATATACCACTGAGGATGAGGTAATTAATAATTTTATTTGTGAACCCTCCTCTGTGATTCCAGAAACACATAACTAGCTGGCTACACTTTTGAAATCAGATACCGAGGAAAAGCTTGAATCTAAAGATCTACCTCAAACATCAACCACCATCTCTTCTAAAATTATACCAGTAGAAATTGAACCTGGCAAAACATTGAACATAAACCCCAACTTGACAGTTGCTGAAACACATCAATTAATGAGGTTACTTCTTGAAAATAAGGAAGCATTCGCATGGGACTATACATATATGAAGGGAATCTCTCCTGAATTATGCACTTATCGTATCTATATCAAGGAAGTTTTTTGACCAATCTGTCAACCTCAATGACGAATGAACCGTAATTTAAGGAAAATTGTTAAAGAGGAACTTCAAAAATTTATTAATGCAGGGTTTATATATCCAATTTCTGACAGTGAATGGGTTTCCTTGTTGGTAATAGTTCCTAAGAAAAATGGGAAATGGAGAGTGTGTGTAGATTATAGAGCCTTAAATAAAGCCACTCAAAAAGATCACTTTCCTTTACCATTCATTGATCAGGTATTAGATAGCTTGTCAGGGAAGAAATTTTTCTCCTTTTTAGATAGGTTTAGTGGGTATAATCAAATCAAAATTTCACCCCAAGACCAAGATAAGACCACTTTTACTAGTCCTTGGGGAACTGTTGCTTATATATTTCTTCCATTTGGACTATGTAATGCACCAACAACCTTTCAAAGAGTAGTTATAGGAATCTTTTCTGATATGCTTAATGACTCAATATTTATGGATGACTTTACCCCTTATGGTGTGTCTTTTGAGGATGCATTACAGAATCTTGAGAAAGTACTTAAACGATGTGTACAAGTTCACCTCTCCTTACGTACCGAAAAATGTCATATGATGATGAGTGAAGGAGTAGTACTAGGAAATTTTATTTCATCTCAAGGAATTCAAGTAGATCCATCCGAAATACAAGTCATTCAGAACCTTCCTATTCCTAGAACACAAATATATGTGAGAAGTTTCTTAGGACATGAAGGATATTATAGGAGATTTATTAAAAAAATTTCCAAAATGGCTTCTCCTTTGTTTGTGTTACTTATGAAAAATGTTGAATTCAAGTGGACTAATCTTTGCCAGGAAGCATTTGTTGAACTCAAGCATCAGCTATCTACAACTCCTATTTTAAGGGGACCTGATTGGGCACTTCCCTTTCATATATCCTCTGATGCTTCGGATACTGTGATTGGAACTGTCTTAGGACAAGACGAAAACCATTTTCTTTATGCTATCTACTTCATTAGTAAGAATATGACTCCTGCTGAGCTTAATTACACAGTTACCGAAAAGGAATTTTTAGCAGTCATTTATCCTATTAACAAATTTCGACATTAAATTACTGGTTACTCTAATTTTTTCCATATTGACCACTCAGTTATTAATTATTTAATGAACAAATATGTCACAAATGCTCAAGTCACCAGATGGTTACTGTTATTACAAGAATTTGATATTACACTTGTAGATCGACCAGGAAAAAAAAATGTAGTTGCTGATTTTATTTCTCGGTTAAAAGCTAATGATAATACTCCAATAGATGATTCCTTTCCTGATGAATATTTATTTGCAGTATCTGCTGACTCACCATGGTATGCAGACATTGATAATTATCTAGTTGTAGGGAAGTTACCACCACACCTATCCCATCGAGAGAAAATAAAAATCATTCAACAAAGTGCTCGGTATAGCTGGATAAGTGGGTGTCTTTTCTACATAGGACTTGATGATGAAATCCGAAGATGCATTAGAGAAGATGAGGCTTATGATGTACTAAAAGCTTTTCATGATGGCCCTTGTGGAGGGCATTTTGCTGATAATAGAACAACACATAAAATTCTTAGGATGGGTTATTATTGGCCCTCACTCTTTAAAGATGCAAATAAATATGTTCGGGCCTATGATAGCTGTCAGAGAATGGGTCAACCTAATCATAGAGATGAAATGCCATTAAACCCATAGGTAATACTTGAACCATTTGAAAGATGGGCCTTAGACTTTGTAGGACCCATTAATCCTCCATCCAACCAAAGAGTTTATATATTGGTCTGTACAGATTATATGACTAAATGGGTGGAGGCTAAAGCACTCCTTAGAGCTAATGAAGAATTTGTCCTAGATTTTCTATTTGAAGAGATCTTTGCTAGATTTGGAGTGCCTAGAGAGCTAGTTACAGATGGAGGACCTCCTTTCACTTCTCATGGCTTTAAAGCCACCCTTCAAAAATATCATATTCATCATAGAATGAATACACCATACCACCCCCAAGCCAATGGACAGGTGGAAAGTACAAACAAAGTAATAGAAGCCATTCTAACAAAAACAGTGAAGGAAAACTAGAAGGATTGGTCTCAAAGGCTCCCTGAAGCGCTATGGGCTTACAGAACTACCTGGAGAAATACTACAGGATTTCCCCCCTATGAATTGGTTTATGGTAAAAGTGTTGTTTTTCCTGTGGAAATTGAAATTAAAACCTTAAGGACTGCTTTAGTTGTTAATCTTGATTTGATTGATGCATAGACAACCAGGTTGCAGCAGCTTCATGAATTGGATGAAAAAATATTAGATGCCATTCATTAGACAAATATGATCCAACAACAGAAAACAAAATGGCATGATAAAATCATCAAGCATAAGTAACTCCAAAAAGGTAATTGGGCTTTATTGTATGACTCTCGGTTTGAAAACTTTCAAGGTAAATTACGTACAAGATGGCTAGGACCCTACGAAATAGATACCATTTTTCCCAATGGAACAGTAAGGCTCTTAACGATTGATGACTCTAAAACACCATTATTAGTAAACGGTCATTGGTTTCGTCTGTACCAACACCCCATTTCCAAAGAAGATTTTAAGGCTACTTGCATGGCAGATTCACATTATCTCTTTTTAGGGGAGTCTCCTGCCACTCATTGCATTTAATTTTTCTGAATTGTATTTTTAGCATTAGAATTAGATTTCTTAACTAATAATCCCACTCAAGGGCTGGCATGTTACAATTAGTTATTTTGCAGATTCTCGATTTAGGAAAGGCTTACCAAGAAAGGAAAATCTCACAACAAGCAGATCCAAGCTTCATTTTGTGAAGAATTGCTCCTCTTACTTCAACCCATTCATAGTTCATTCCCCATCTTCCAGTTTTCTTTCAACATTTCCATCATTCATTCCCCCCTCATTTCTTTTCCCCTTTTCATGTCATTTTCCCCATATTTCCCATTGCTGAAATAGCACTCTTCAGCAATATTTTCCCCATCTTTCCTATTGCTGAAACAACACTCTTCAACAACATTTTCCTTATTTTTCCCGTTAGCCCCCCTATGAATTTTTTGACAAGCAAATAGGGGGCTAAATTGTTTCATGAGCCTTCAAGGAATGTATTTCCCTTGAAAACACAACATCCTTGAAGCCTTCCTATATTCCCCTGCCTTTGCCTATTTCCCCTCTGCTATTATGAAATCCATGAGCCTTGCTGAATGATAAATTTTGCTCAAAAAAGGCCACTATATGCCCCTGTTCCCCTGCAGAATTTCCCCTATTTTTTCCTTTTTTCCACTTTTCTCCAAGTCCCCTTGTTCCCCCTAATACTCCCATCAACCTCCTAAATTCTCCCAAAAATCCCCATGAGTCCCCACCCTTACCCCTCGTTTAGCCATTTACCCCTTTTTTCCCCTTACCGTTTCCCTTCGGAGCCCTAAAAATCCACTAAAATGGGTTAAAAACCCACTTTCTGATGTTATAACAGGGTTTAGCCCCTTACCTCAAGTCTCTTCAACCTCTTCCCCCACACGCCCATGCGCTGAGACCGAGCGCACAATTCTTGAGCGCTAATCGCATCGGAGGATCGGGTCGGAGCGTTAAAATCCTTTGTACACATCATAAAGTTCTGACGTGATTATTTATTAAACAAGTCTCGCGATGTAATCAAAGCCGTTGATCTACCCTAAAGATCCAACGGTGGGCCGCTAATCGCAAGGTCTTCAATCACAACCCTTACGTTTTCCCCTCCGATCGGTCCATCACAAAAACTTGTGATGCGATTGATCGCACCCTGTCTTCCGATCCCTCGATCCGCTTCTCCACCATCGATATCCGCACCGGATCGGACGGTCCAGCACTAATCGCACCCTCCGCCCGATCGCCAATCGCAAGTCCTAACTCCTGAATCTCCGATTGCACTCTCCCTCTGATTGGATGTGAGCCATCGATCTGATCTCCAGATCCAACGGCCAGTGCTCAATAGCAAACCCCTTTCCGATCGCAATCGCAAACTCCAGTTGTGCTACCCCAATTGAAATCTCCCGATTAAATCTCGTCCGTCCGTTTGACACATGATCCGATGGTCATCGCTTCTTTTGCCCAATCGCAATCGGAAGTTTCAATGTGTGTCACTTTTGTCCCCCTCCGATTGCGATTTCCCGATTCAATCACAACCGTCCGTTGAAATGAAGATCTAACGGTTCAAAAGGAATCGCCCTCCCCCTCTGGCTGGGTCCCACCTCATCGCATTTCATTACATTCCAGTCGCATTTCTTTGTATTTTTTCAAAGGTCAAGGTTTAAGACTTTACACCAAAGTATTATATTTCATAGTTGTTCCACCCGCTTTCATATATCACTCCACTGCTCAATCTCCACCGTTGATCTTCATCTCCAGGCCAGGATCTAACGGTCCGCGCTCCATATCACCACCAAACCCTATTGTTCGCGCATTTCACCACTCCACTGCATTTTCATCATTCTTTCACATAATATCATTGTTTCCGCTACCGCCGCACCACCACATATTTAGCCCTCGGCTTCATCCATCCTCTCATATGCATTAATTTTCTGAGTCCAGTTGCGTGTTCTACAGGGTATAGAAGTAAAGGGCCGCCATGATTGCACAAGTCTTCATTACAGCGGCAATTTTTTTGCAAATAAAGGTATAAGTAAAGCGGCAGAGAGTTCAGTGTTTAGGTAACCAAGTCAGCAGGACGGCCACATCGGCAGAGACATTCCTCTCCATGGAAGGACAGAATGCCCATACTGTCTTTACTCCATGTCGTGCTCCACTGGAGAGATTTCCACCCAAAACACAGCCCAAGCCACTAGAGCATGTTTTTAATGCGGTATGGCAGACCATTCCATTTTTATTACCAGTTGTTTCATCCACCCATAGTACCACAGAGTACTACTGCAGCCAGAGTACATCAGAAACATGTCAAAGTAAATGAGAGCTTCATTCAGTGTTCCACCTACCTCCTCGGCCCATCTTCTGCTATAAAACTTAGGAAGAAATTGTTGTAAAGGTTTTTGATGAGATATCAGTGAAACGCAAGCATTCTCCTCTTGAGACAATTTCTCTGTGTAATATTGTAAGATAGGCTGAGATTTGATGTATTCAGACTGAATGTTCAAGCTGTGGGCTATGATGTACCTGATTGGTGTTGTTTTTAATATGACAAGCATATTTCTTTGGATCCTGATCTAAAGCAGCCAGTGATGTTTTTCTATCTCTGTGTTTGATTTCATTTCACTCCATTTCTACTGGCTCACATCAGAAGTTTGGCATAAGATTTACCCTTGACAGGTACCTTATGTTGCTGCTCTCCCAGCCCTTTATGTTTTCTGCTTATATGTGTATCTGAATGTTGATTTCAATTGATTTAACTAGTGTAGTGGATTTTATTGCCTGCTCTCTGATGTATGAATTAATGAAATCTATGTTTAGATGTTCTTGTTAGGATTTAGTTGGATGAGTTGAGAACACTGGGAGGTCTAGAACCCTGTCTCTGCCTCACTAGGATCTTTCCATCTCGATTAAGCCTTTCTAAGGTCCCTCGTGCTGCCTCTAATTTTGTCCAAGCAGGCCTGGAGTTAAATGACCTCTGGCCTGATCTATATACAGAGTTGGTTGGTTCTCCTTTATCCATCTTCAGTCCTTAATGTTCCATTTCACCAATCATCTCCCAAGATCCAAATGCTCTAGATGACTAGCCCAACTGAAAGCTTGTACATTGATTACAAATAAATCCTTTCTTGACTCCATTGCCCAATGGCCTTGATGTTCTCTGAGTCATCTATCTTAGCCTAATTCCCTTTATGCTCATCCTTGTTTCATATTGGATCCTTCTTTCCTGATTCCCAACAACCAAACCAATAATCAAACAAACAACCCTGCACTTTATAACTAGCCTAAAAACCTTAACATTTGAGCTTCAAAGACGTAAAACCTTTGACTATTATAGAGAGATCCCTCTCTGGGCCTAGGAGGGCTAGATCCTAAGGTCTGAAGTGGTTCTATGTTGTCTCATCTTTTGGTCTTGTCAACCTGGCCAAAACATGGGAACCCCAACATAATGGCGACTCCACTGGGGATAATCTGAGTGCATTTCATCTCACTACATCTAAAACTTCAAAATCTTAGAACTCTGGGTAGGTTGACAGTTAGTCACCCCTTTCTTGAATCGACCTCCATCGTTTAATATTCACCACACTCTTAGACAGAGCCTGGAAAGGGCCAGGTAGCCTCCAGATCTCACCCTCTTCGGAGGTGACATATCTGGTAAACGCCCTCCCATTCAATCTCTGGTTGGAGTTTTTTGTTTGAGGAGAATCCTGAAAGGTCATAGTGCCTGAGCACTGTGGTGGACAGTGTGACCCTTAGATATACCCTAAAACCCTCCACCTGGCGACTCCATTGTTCCTAAACGAAAAGACTCCAATGGTGATCAGTAGGCCTGCTGATTATCTTGGTTTCACTAAAGACTCCATTGGGAGACCAGCTCCTGAGACAACATCAACCACAGTAGAAGTAACAAGTAGGGTTAAGCTGCTTGGCTAAGAAACAACATTCTGGCTTTCAGAACCATTCACATAAGAGCTTATCCGAACCCTGATCCACCTGAAATATTTAACGATCCAGAGAGTATCCTCAAGGGAGCTCCTACACCTAAAACACCAACTATTTCCAGTCACATTCATAGAGATAATTCTGCACCAGAAAACCTAACAGCTCTAGCACCTTTTCTCCCTAACCTAGACCTACCTAACATTTTATCAAGAACCAGGTCAGTCAATCACCTAGACCAGCAAGACCTTGAGCCTCACAGTACACCATATCATAGTGGTCACCACACTAGGGACAGAGGAACCCCTCCATCTACACCACCTGATATCCACTTCATTCAAAACTTGGGGCTCTCCCACCCTAGATCTGCTCAACAAGGTTCTGCTGGTCCTAATATCCCTATCATCCAAATACCAGCTGCTCAAGCCAACCCTATACTTCATCAGAACATTATCATGGCAGCTTGGTATGCACCATTGGTTTTGCCACAGCCCTTGTTACCCTTACCCAACGATTATCAGTCAAAAATCCCACACTTCACTGCCAAAGAATTCATTACAGCTCAGCAACACATAGATAAGATGGAGGATTATTTTGATTATATGGAAATTGATGATGAAACAATCAAAATGAGAATCTTTGCCCAAAGCTTGGGGGGGGGATGTAAATAAATGGTTTAAAATTTTACCTCCTGGCAGTATCCAAGATCTCCCTCCACTATATCGAAACTTCATAGACAAATGGGAGGTTAGAGCAAACCCTCGCTAGCTCCTAGCAGAATACATGTCTATCAAGAGGAACGTAGGAGAGAGTGTTCACGATTACACCACTAGATTCAACAGCATATACAATGCTCTTCCCCCACACATGAAACCTCCACAAGGGATGGCCCTAGTGAAATATCCTGATGGATTTGATGCTGACATGGCCTACGAGCTTAGAGATAAAGAATACACCACCTTGGAGGACATGCAGAAAGGAGCCATAACCATAGAAGCAAACTTGATGGAAAAAAGGGTAAGATTAAAAACCGAGAAAAGGGTAACCTATAGGGATGACAATGCAGCTTCCACATCTGATCCCAAATATGATAGACTTTCTAAAAATTTGGAAGACCTAAAAAAAATGATAAAAAGGATGGTTGTCCAAAACAACAATCAAAACAGAAACCAGAACCAAAACATTAGAAGAAACAATGCTGCTCCCAACAGACAAAGAGAGTCAGATCAACAAATTATTCCCCCATTTCAAGAAACATTTTTAGATGAAGATGAGGGAATCATTGAAGAGTCTAAAGGGAATACAATAAACATGTTTGAAGCAGAGGACTCAGTCCTTAACTGTGACTCAGAGGAAGATCATCCCTCACCTTCATATTGGGATGAGGAATGGTTAGAAACTGAGGATTACAGATTAGGATTTGAAAATGCCATGATGCAAGTCAGAGAACATATGAACTTAGGAGCAAAAAGAACCAAGACAATCCCAAAACAAAGACTCCTGAGGTAACCATCAAGAAAAGACCTGACAAAAATTCTAAAGCAACCTCTGTAAATAGCAGATCAGCAGCCGAAAGTTCTGGTAAAACTAAGGGGAAAGACAACCAAGACACTGGAAAACAAAGCCAACCACCCAACAGTACTAACACTTCAGTTAGTACTCCTAATACAACTGTTCCCAATCTTGTACATAGTGAGAAATCACAAACCGATTTAGCTACTAAGGCAGTGGCAAATAAAACAGAGTCAAGTATTTCCAAGACCCAGTCCACTTTCAACTTAGAGAGTGAGATTGCCAAGATCAAAATCTCTGTACCATTATCTAAGTTGGCCACTCAGAATGTATATAAAGGCCAAATTTTGAAAGCATTGAATCTAGGGGAAAAAAATGATACTGTAAATTTAAATGATGATCAACCTGCCCTACTGTTCGGTCCAAGGATTGAGGGAAAATTTCAAGAAGGGGTAGTTCCACCTTTTTATATCAATCTCAACATTCATGAAAAAATACTCCACAATGCCATGCATGATTCTGGAGCATCACACAATTTAATGCCTAAGGTAGTGATGGAGAAGCTAGGCCTAGATATAACACGACCATACAAAGATCTGTATTCATTTGACTCTAGCAGAGTAAAATGCCTAGGCCTAATTAAAGACTTATGTGTGAGCTTAACCCAGATCCCAGCGAAATGTATGGTCATGGATGTGGTGGTGGCAGATGTGCCACCTAAGTATGGCATGCTATTGTCAAGATCATGGGGAGCCAAATTGCAGGGAACAATGTAGATGGATGGCTCATATGCCACTATCCCTCTATTTGGCCAGCTTAGAAGACTGTATAGAGAGTCCCAGATGAAATTCCTAGTCAGTAGCCCCGAGAAACCTAAAGATTCACCATTATACTCTGTACACACAGACCTGGATTCTTTCATTCTTTATAACGACCAATCCTCAAGAGAGCCAGAGTCTGAATGCGAGAATACAAACAAAAACACAGAGCCCATGGACCTTAGCATAATGGCTACCCTAGAAGAATACGACGATGAAAACCATGGGTAGAATACTGAAAATGAAACTCAGAATGAATAAGGAACACAACGCAGTCAGACTACTAGTCACACCCTTCAAACTAGCATGCCACGTGAAGAACGAGACAACCCACAACCTATTACAGACCCCTCAACGCAACATAATGACGAGCCCCTATGGGAAATTAACTTCAATGGGTCCTGTACCAGACAAAATGCTGGAGCAGAGGTGTGGCTACGTAACACAGAAGATGATCACGCAGAGAGCCATGCTGTGAATCTGTATTTCAAATGCACGAATAATATTGCAGAGTATGAGGCTCTCATCCTGGGTCTAAACCTATTGAAAAAATTAGGAGCCCATAGGATAGCTGTGAGAGGTGACTCTGAGTTAATCATCAAATAGGTAAATGGTGAATATACAGCAAAACATCCCCGACTTAGAGCGTACAGGAATGATGCAGTAGATTTATTGAAAACCTTTGTTGAATATGAGTTGGTATTTGTACCTAGGAGTCAAAACATTATTGCTAATGGATTAGCTTGCCTGGCTAGTTCATATCCTAAGACTCCCCCTGATCAAAAAATCATCATTCAAACCAAGTTCAGACCTGCAGTGCCAGACAACAAAAAATATTGGCAGGTCTTTGAAGGAGATAAACAGATCGAAGATTTCCTAGTGGGCAGAAATGAGTTTGAATTTTCTGATTCGAACTCAAAATCTGATGACAGTTGCCCACGTGAGAATTCCCCAGATGAACAAGAAACACCCTATAACATAGAAATAAATTCCTTTTCTGAAGAAACTGGAAATACAACCGAAAAATGTGAAAACGCAGAAAATGAGGAAATGGAGGTGTTACAGGCCAAAGATAAGAATATTCCCAGAGGCCTAGCACCCCTAGAGGACCTTTTTGACTTTGATGATGTAGCAAAAAGGCCCACTATTGAGCATGCAGAATCATATGTAGAAGAATGCAACATATGCACTGAAGATAAGCCCAAAATGATAAAACTGTCTAAGTCTATTCCTGCAGACATTAAGAAAAAATACATTGACCTGTTCACGGAATTCATTGATGTGTTTGCATGGAGCTATGAGGACTTAAAGGCCTATGACACAAGCATAATATAACATAAGATACCCTTGAAGGAAAATCAGAAACCTTTTAGGTAAAAACTCCGTAGAATCAATCCAAAACAATTGCCTGCAGTTGAGAAGGAAATTAAAAAGATGTACGACGCAGGCATAATTGTCCCTATAAGGTTTTCTGATTGGGTGTCAAACTTAGTGGCTGTGAGAAAGAAAACATGAGAGATTAGATTTTGCATAGACTTCAGAAACCTCAGCAGAGCCTCTCTGAAAGACAACTACCCCTTGCCTAGAATGGAACATATCTTACAGAAGGTGGTGGGCTCTAAAAGGATCTCCCTATTAGATGGCTTTTCCGGATACAACCAAGTTCTGGTAATCCCAGAAGATCAACTCAAAATAGCATTTACCACCCCATGGGGCACATTCATGTATGTGAAAATTCCCTTTGGATTGATGAATGTTGGAGCTACCTTCCAGAGAGCGATGGACATTGCTTTCTCAGATGAGATTGGACACTTCATAGTTATCTACTTGTATGACTTGAATGTCTTTTCTAAAACTGAAGAAGAAAACTTGAAACATCTAAGGAAATTTTTCAAAAAATGTAGAAGGTACGGTCTATCCTTGAATCCCAAGAAAACTGTTTTTGGGCTGCAAGAGGGTAAACTTCTTGGCCACATTATATCTGAGAAAGGAATCAGGATAGACCCACATCGAGTTGAGGGAATACTTCAAATTACACATCCATGAAACATCAAGGAGTTACAGTCCTTCATCAGGAAGATTAATTTCCTTAGGAGATTCATTCCCAATCTGGCTGAGCATCTTAGGAAAATGACCAACATGCTAAAGAAAGATGCAGGAATTAAGTGGACGGTTGAAGCCAAGAAATATTTTGAGTCGGTAAAACTTGCACTCACTCGGGCCCCTGTCCTTACCAGCCCAAACTTCTCAAAAGATTTTCTGATCTTTTCCTTTGCCTCTGAACACACCGTAGCTGCAGTCTTGCTGCAAAGGAATTCAGAAGGGCATGAACAGCCAATTTCCTTCTTCAGAAAAGCTTTAAGAGACGCACCCTTAAAGTACAACATTATGGAAAAATAGGCCTATGCTCTGGTAAAGGCATTAAAAGACTTTAGGGTGTACATACTGCATTCTCACACCATAGCCTATGTGCCAAATATAGTGGTTAAAGATATCTTTTCCCAAGACCCTGATGGAAAAAGGGGAAAATGGATTGCTACAATCTTGGAATATGACCTTGAAATAAAACCCACCAAGCTGATCAAAGGTCAAGGCCTGGCCCAATTAATGGCTGAATCAAATCTGCCGGCCCTTGACATTAATATGATAAATGCCTCAGATGAACAAGAAGGATTGCCCATCCCCACTGTGGAGGAGAAGTTTTAGAACTCACCATGGTATTCTGATATCCTTTATGTGCTCACTAATCTCAATGCCCCTCCAGAACTATCCAAAACCAAGGCCAGATTCATAAAACTCAAAGAAAAAAACTATTGCATTTTAAATGAGAACCTATACTGGAAAAATCCGAATGGCCTATTGTTGAAATGCTTGTCTGAACCTGAAGCTGAAAGAATTAAACAGGAATTCCATGTTGGGGAGTGTGGAGGCCACCTGAGTTGGAAAGCCACTGCAAGTAAGATACTCAGGGCTGGTTAATATTGGCCTACACTCTTCAGTGATGTCCATAAAATGATAACTGCCTGTCATAAATGCCAAATTTTTTAGGGCAGAAAAAAGCTCCTTCCCCTCCCTTTACAACCTATCACCGTAGAAGGTCCCTTCATGCAATGGGGCCTAGAATTTATTGGGGAAATTCACCCTTCTTCTTCTGGGCAACACAAATGGATCCTAACTGCTACAGATTACTTCACCAAATGGATAGAAGCCATACCCACTAGGAATGCCACTGATTCTGTCATCATTAGGTTCCTAGAGGACTTCATCCTATCTCAGTTTAGTTGTCCAAGGAAAATAATCACTGACAATGCTGTTGCTTTCGGATCCAAGAGAATGATTGATTTCTGTCATAGGTACGGAATAGCACTTGGCCATTCAACTGCCTATTACCCCCAGGGTAATGGATTGGCTGAATCATCCAACAAAAGCCTGATCACAATCATCAAAAATTTGTTGGAGGAGAACAAAAGATCATGGCATAAAAAGTTGGTACATGCTCTGTGGGCTGACAGGCTCACCACGAAGAAAGCTATTGGCATGTCACCATTCCAGCTGGTTTACGGAACAGAAGCAGTTTTTCCTACCAGCCTTGGATCTCCAGTGATTAAGCTTGTCCAAGATATTCAGACAAAGGAAAATAGTATGGTTAGAAGAATCAATGAAACTGTCCATCTACAACAAGCAAGGGAGCAGGTTTATAGCAGAGCTGTCAAAGTTCAGGAAAACATTAAAAGGCTATTTGACAAAAGAACCAAAGCTGCTAATTTCAAAGCTGGAGATAAAGTTCTGAAATGGGAGTCAAGGAGAGAGGACAAAGGTAAACATGGCAAGTTTGACAGCTTGTGGCAGGGTCCATATATCATCCAAGCCACTGTGGGTCCTAATGCATTTTTCTTACAAGAACTCGATGGTACAGAGCTGTTTGGGGGTCCTTTCAATGGCAGGATGCTCAAGCACTACTTCTGCTAAATTTAAGTTTCCAGTTTCATTCTCCATTGTATATATCATTGCAGTTTTTTTTTTTTTTTAAAGGGAGAGGTTCAGACATGCTCAAAACTTGAACCTCCGAAAGGCAAAAGGAGTGGCCCAAACATGATCAAAATCTGAGCCAAAAGAAGCAGAACAGATGGTCCTGATATGCTCAAAACCCGGACCAGCAGTGAAAGAAGAATCATCTCTAACATGCCCAAAACCAGAGCTGAAATGAACAAAGGAAGTGACTCCAATAAGCTGAAAACCTGAGTCACAAGAAAAGAAGGATATTCCAAAGCTACAGAGTTCATGCCTTCATAGTTTTGTTTTCAGCTTTCCACAAGTCTTCACTACAGCAAGTCAGACAGTTTAAACCTGGCTTGGTTGTTTTTCAATTTCCTGTCTTAGAATGTAGGTAAAGAAGCCTGTTGGACAGTTTAGTCCCAACAGGTAGTAGATTAGGTAGAGAATCATATGAGGCCAACTATCTAATCTAGTCTCATGGAGAAATAAGGGTAGATTTAGAATAGGTTCGTTTTCTGTTTTGAAAATAACATAAAGGGCCTGCTAGCTCAAATGCGCCCAAGGGAAAATTGTTAGGATTTTATTTTGGGTAGGTAGATTGGTTGGGAAAGTGTTTCTGTTGATGTTTTGATCATTATGTGGCATCTAAAAATTGAAGCAAGAAGGGATGTGCCAAGCAGTAGGCAACTGGCCTACTCCAAAGATCATTTCTGGTTTCTTGCCTCCTTCAAGAAGAAGCCATCCCCATGTGGAGCCACTGTTAGCCCCCCTATGAATTTTTTGACAAGAAAATAGGGGGCTAAATTGTTTCATGAGCCTTCAAGGAATGTATTTCCCTTGAAAACACATCATCCTTGAAGCCTTCCTATATTCCCCTACCTTTTCCTGTTTCCCCTCTGCTGTTATGAAATCCATGAGCCTTGCTGAATGATAAATTTTGCTCAAAAAAGGCCACTATATGCCCCTGTTCCCCTGCAGAATTTCCCCTATTTTGTACTTTTTTCCACTTTTCTCCAAGTCCCCTTGTTCCCCCTAATACTCCCATCAACCTCCTAAATTCTCCCAAAAATCCCCATGAGTCCCCACCCTTACCCCTCGTTTAGCCATTTACCCCTTTTTTCCCCTTACCGTTTCCCTTCGGAGCCCTAAAAATCCACTAAAATGGGTTAAAAACCCACTTTCTGACGTTATAACAGGGTTTAGCCCCTTACCTCAAGTCTCTTCAACCTCTTCCCCCACACGCCCATGTGCTGAGACCGAGCGCACAAGTCTTGAGCGCTAATCGCATCGAAGGATCGGGTCGGAGCGTTAAAATCCTTTGTACACATCATAAAGTTCCGACGCGATTGTTTATTAAACAAGTCTCGTGATGTAATCAAAGCCGTTGATCTACCCTGAGGATCCAACGGCGGGCCGCTAATCGCAAGGTCTTCAATTGCAACCCTTACGTTTTCCCCTCCGATCGGTCCATCACAAAAACTTGCGATGCGATTGATCGCACCCTGTCTTTCGATCCCCCGATCCACTTCTCCACCGTCGATCTCCCCGCCGGATCGGACGGTCCAGCACCAATCGCACCCTCTGCCCAATCGCCAATCGCAAGTCCTAACTCCCGAATCTCCGATCACACTCTCCCTCCGATTGGATGTGAGTCGTCGATCTGATCTCCAGATCCAACGGCCAGTGCTCAATCGCAAACCCTTTCCGATCGCAATCACAAACTCCAGTTGTGATACCTCGATTGAAATCTCCCGATTAAATATCGTCCGTCCGTTTGACACATGATCCGACGGTCATCGCTTCTTTCGCCCAATCGCAATCGGAAGTTTCAATGTGTGTCACTTTTGTCCCCCTCCGACTGCGATTGCTATGATTCAATCATAGCCATCCGTTGAAATGAAGATCTAATGGTTCAAAAGGAATCGCCCTCCCCCTCCGGCTGGGTCCCACCTCATCGCATTTCATTGCATTCCAGTCGCATTTCTTTGTATTTGTTCAAAGGTCAAGGTTTAAGACTTTACACCAAAGTCTTATATTTCATAGTTGTTCCACCCGCTTTCATAAATCACTCCGCTGCTCAATCTCCACCGTTGATCTTCGTCTCCAGGCCAGGATCTAACGGTCCACGCTGCATATCACCACCAAACCCTATTGTTCGCACATTTCACCACTCCACTGCATTGTCATCGTTCTTTCACATAATATCATTGTTTCTGCCGCCGCCGCACCACCACATATTTCGCCCTCGGCTTCATCCATCCTCTCATATGCATTAATTTTCTAAGTCCAGTTGCATGTTCTACAGGGTACAGAAGTAAAGGGCCACCATGATTGCACAAGTCTTCATTACAGCGGCAAATTTTTTGCAGATAAAGGTATAAGTAAAGTGGTAGAGAGTTCAATGTATAGGTAACCAAGTCAGCAGGACGGCCACATCGGCAGAGACATTCCTCTCCATGGAAGGACATAATGCCCATACTGTCTTTACTCCATGCCGTGCTCCACTGGAGAGATTTCCACCCAAAACACAGCCCAAGCCACCAGAGCATGTTTTTAATGCGGTATGGTAGACCATTCCATTTTTATTACCAGTTGTTTCATCCACCCATAGTACCACAGAGTACTACTGCAGCCAGAGTACATCAGAAACATGTCAAAGTAAATGAGATTTGAAGAAGATCATTCCTTCATTCCAAAGAGGTACCGGGAATAGATGCAGAGAGTTAAAACAGAATGGGCTTCGGCCCGCTCCTTCTTTCTGTGTTTTAATGCTTCATTCAGTGTTCCACCTACCTCCTCGGCCCATCTTCTGCTATAAAACTCAGGAAGAAATTGTTGTAAAGGTTGTTGATGAGATATCAGTGAAACGCAAGCATTCTCCTCTTGAGACAAGTTCTCTGTGTAATATTGTAAGATAGGCTGAGATTTGATGTATTTAGACTGAATGTTCAAGCTGTGGGCTATGATGTACCTGATTGGTGTTGTTTTTAATATGACAAGCATATTTCTTTGGATCCTAATCTAAAGCAGCTGGTGATGTTTTTCTATCTCTATGTTTGATTTCATTTCACTCCATTTCTACTGGCTCACATTAGAAGTTTGGCATAAGATTTACCCTTGACAGGTACCTTATGTTGCTGCTCTCCCAGCCCTTTATGTTTTCTGCTTATATGTGTATCTGGATGTTGATTTCAATTGATTTAACCAGTGTAGTGGATGTTATTGCCTGCTCTCTGATGTATGAATTAATGAAATCTATGTTTAGATGTTCTTTTTAGGATTTAGTTGGATGAGTTGAGAACACTGGGAGGTCTAGAACCCCGTCTCTGCCTCACTAGGATCTTTCCATCTCGATTAAGCCTTTCTAAGGTCCCTCGTGCTGCCTCTAATTTTTTCCAAGCAGGCCTGGAGTTAAATGACCTCTGGCCTGATCTATATACAGATTTGGTTGGTTCTCCTTTATCCATCTTCAGTCCTTAATGTTCCATTTCACCAATCATCTCCCAAGATCCAAATGCTCTAGATGACTAGCCCAACTGAAAGCTTATACATTGATTACAAATAAATCCTTTCTTGACTCCATTCCCCAATGGCCTTGATGTTCTATGAGTCATCTATCTTAGCCTAATTCCCTTTATGCTCATCCTTGTTTCATATTGGATCCTTCTTTCCTGATTCCCAACAACCAAACCAATAATCAAACAAACAACCCTGCGCTTTATAACTAACCTAAAAACCTTAACACTTGAGCTTCAAAGACGTAAAACATTTGACTATTATAGAGAGATCCCTATCTAGACCTAGGATGGCTAGATCCTAAGGTCTAAAGTGGTTCTATGTTGTCTCATCTTTTGGTCTTGTCAACCTGGCTAAAACATGGGAACCCCAACATTTCCCATTGCTGAAACACTACTCTTCAGCAACACTTTACCCACTTTTCCCGTTTCTGAAACACCATTTTTTTCAAAGACATGACCATGTAGCATTTCCCATCATGATATCATCTTCTTCAGTTCTTTCATTCTCACTTCTCTTATTTCTCATGCTAATCTTGTCCTTTCACTGCCTTCTCCTATGATTAAACAAACCTCTAATATAATCTCCCTCATGTTTCAAAAAATCTTCCAAAGCTTGTTCCATGACTATTGTCGATCTATTATGAGCAAGCACTATATTTTTCGAAGTACGAATTAAAGGTAAACATGAGGTATGTAAATTTTATATGTAAGTACAATTAAACTATGGTTAAATGAGAAGATGTCGTCTATTATTACCATAATCCCCACACACTTAAAGTCATCATTTCAGCTGGAGTTGGGGGAAATATCGAAAATTTATGCCATAATTTCACAACAAGTCGATTACTGTCATTTTTCTTACCCATTACCTTGTCTATTCACCATCATTTCATGTTCTCATTCACAAAACTTACTCTGTTTGAGTGCGGTAACTTGGCTCTTTGACTGTGCATTTTACCAAAGCTAATTAGCTATGGGAGGACCTACTATTCGACATGAACTTGCCATTGTAGCCCTGCTCGAATTATACCCAGAGGTATATCAGATTTTTCAGCAGGCAGGCTTGCTAGGTTATTTTCAGAGGCTTCAGGAATTTGATCCACAACAGGTTCTTGAATTTGCACAGAATATTAAGGAAGATCATTCTATTGTTCAAGGATTTTAGATTCCAGTCTCAGAGGGTGACATAGCATAGGTTTCGGGCCTTTCTGTCACTGGCATTCGATGGTTTATCCGAAAACATATCACTCTTAATGCATAGCAGGATTCTCTCCTTCCAAGAGAACAAGTTGAGCCTAAAGGCCGGGGTGTCCGACTCAACGCATTGCCGCTTCCTTGGCCAAAAGTTGTAGAATTTGTCAAACATTACCTCACCTATGAAGGCCAATACCAGGTAGTTTACCAGCATGATTTTGTCTTGTTAAATCATTTACGACATGGTAGACTGTTGAGTATTCCTTATTATTTACTTGGATGTCTTAGAAATATGTCGCATTATCGTAGACAGGTAAAATTCCCCCTCCTTTCCCTCACCCATCATTGTCTCGTCCAGTTAATAATCTGAAAAGGTTTTTCTCAACAAAACCTTCCCTTAAACAATCCACCCATAAACCCTCAGCAAGCCGCTAAAAATTCTCAGGAAATTGCTGAAAATCCCCATGAAAAGCAACCAAAAAACACCCATGACCCTCCAGAAATTCCTCCTGGAGAACCAATTGATCCAATTAACCCTCCTACCATACCAAGTCCATCCCACAATTTAGTAGAATCATTTGATCCTACTGTTCATATCCCTAGTGATGATTATCAAGCAGATAACCCCCCCCTCCTGTACTCACAAAAGGAAAAGGAAAACCACGACTGCCTTTCTACCAAAAATACGAATGAGGGCCTCAACCAAAGTAGCCACCAGTTCTGATAGCCCTCCCCCTCAGGAAAAATCCACTCATAAAATAAAAAGGCAAACTACTACTTTCCCTGCCTTTTTACCTAGAAGATGAATGAGGGCGTCAACCGAAGCAGCCACCATTGCCACTACCCTAGACTCTCAACCCATTCTTCTAAAAGACCATACACCACCACAACCCCAAATCCTGGAATCTTTACATGTCTCACCCAGGGGCACTGAAACACAAAAACTAGATGCCCAGGGTACTGTGACATTATTTTCTTCAGAACAAGTAGCTGTCACACAAGAACCAGCTATAGCTACTACACAAGAACCAGCTACAGCTAAAACACAAGAACCAACTACTGATGTACAAGAACTAGATGCCCAGGATGTTGCACATCACATAGCTACAACATAAGAACCCGCTACTGAGACTGTGACTGTTACACAAAGCCCAGTCACCCTGGCTTCCCTCTTACAAGAAAATGAGTTTCTAAGATCAAAATTGGAAGCCTACAAGCAAGAATTGGTAATGGAAAGGGAAGCCTATGACAAGGAGCTTAATTTGTATACCTTGGCTCACGCAACATCCATGGCAGAAAAAAACAAAGAAAATGATCAGTATAAAGAATACATGTGCAGCCAATGTGGGAATATTTATCATCAAGCAGGATATAAAGTAGTTCAAATCCCAATGCTGGGAGCATCTACGTCTTCTGCAGTCAAAGAGGAACGCCCTATTGTTACACAAGAACTAGTAGGGCCTTCAAAAATTTTAGAAAAAGAAGCTAATTCACAAGTACCTTGGCCTATTGTAACTCTTAAATCTAAAGTTCCTATTTTTTCTACTCAGACTATACCTCAGCCTACCACTTGCAATGCTAAAACACAAACTGAACCATGGGATGAGTAGGAAATAATGAACAAGTGGAGGAAAGAGTATGCCATTTCGCAAGACAAAATCTTGCAGGAGCATAAATTACTTTGGCAGAACCACATATATTCAAACTGGGAGGCTTTGGAGAAAATACTCCAACATTATCGCGCTCATAAGAACCAGAATAAAGAGTTAAAAATCAAATTGCTCTTGATGTTTGATTTGGTACAAAAACTATTGGCTGATAGAAAACCATCTTTAAATTACTCTCTTTTCCTTACAGAATGCCTTGCATTCTTTCAGATAAAAGCAATCAAAGATGGAAGACCCCATAAGGTGTTTAAATCTAATGATTTTGTGCAAACTTTTCCAGAGGCCTCTACCAGTGACCAGCATTTATTGTGTGAATTATATCTTCATAATGAATCCATTCCTGAAAACAAAAGCCTTAATCTTAACCCTCTTGTTGGTGATATCCAGATCTGGGCATTTCCCTCTTTCCTTGCCAACCAGATTACGTGGCAAACTGCTTTTCTAGTGGCCGGGCATAATGAAGATAACCATCTCCTCTGGATATGGCCAGAACCACAGAACCCTACCACATTTGTTGCAGAATATTATCAATTTCTGAAGAAACTAGGAATGACTCAACACATGCGGCAACTATAGGCAACAGTACTCCAGGACTGTCAACACTTTATTAAGGCCAAAGAAGCTGCTGCCTTAAAAGAAAATAACATTTTTTGGCAACAATTTTCTAAGGAAAAGTAGGAGCACAATCCTTTTAGTCCTACCAATCTTGAAACAGCAATCTCCAGGGTACCTGACTACATCAAGTGTGTTCAATAATGCGTTGAAAAGTGGATAGGATGTCACTTTAATTTTCCTATTTTGTGGATGCCAATAGAGGAATATCATGCTCATCATAGGTTGGGAATGAAGGATGAAGCAGCAGCTTGGAAAAATCTGAAAAATGTGCAAGGGTTCAAAGCTTCAACAGATAATACCTTCTATAGCTACTGCATAAGTAACTTGCATGCCAAGAGCAAGTATCTGGATTCTGATTCAGATTGAAATTTCCTGAGGACATGCAACCTTTTTATTTGGGGGGGATGTTAGGACCCTATAATGTACCTTTTTGCTCATACATTTTTCTATCATTCCATCCTTTTCCAGTCCATATTATCAATTTAATCTATTCTTCCAAAGGTATATAACGTTTCTTCTCTTTACTATATGTTTAACTTGTTTTACATTACTTTCATACTGAGCCATTAATCAGAAATATATAGTTGCTAAAACAGTTTGAAGACTGCAGTTAATTCATCATTGCTGTCTAAAGACCACATTGCTGAAACAGTCCAAACAATATGCAAATCCCGTTGCTGAAACAGTCTGTGATTTGCGATGCTAAAACAGTATTTCAGGTATGGCAGCAACAAGAAAGGATAATTAAGGGAGTTTTTACACTGGCCGCAACAACTGCACCTCGAAGCCAGCACCATCATAACCATTGTAACAACATTTTTGCTATGGAAGAACATAATATCCTATTCCAGCATAGAAGATCAGATCAGGTTAAGAATAGGATTTGTATGATGTAATCAAATGTGTAATAGATGTCTCCTCTTTAAATAGAGGAGACATCAGCAGTAGAAGGGGGATCACAGAAGGTTTAGTTCGAAAGGGAATTACAAAGAAGGAACATGGACCATTTTGTAATATGTTACATTTGACAAATGAATAAAATATTGTTCTGAGCATTTCTTCTTAATTCCTTCTCTGGGGAATTTTGTGAGAAGGAAAGGGCCCACCTTCCTCAAAAGATTCCCCCATTAATTTACATAGTGTGTTAATCGTTATTTTCATTTACACCTTGTTAAAACTCTGTTTTGCTGAAATTATTTATGCATTATTGGAAATATGTTATCTATTGCTGAAACTCTGTTTCCATTGATTGTTGCATTTTTTTCATATAATTCATTCCTAGGTAATCGTTGATTATTTCAATTGGTAATCTTGTTTATAGAATGAGTTTGTGAAAGCGTGGTAGTCAGAAACAGGTGTTGAATATTCCTACTTGGGGAATAGGGTCATGTTCTCTGTTATAGCATAATTGGTCTTTTCTTCTGCAGATTGGTTTCTTTTCCTATATTGTTGTTTTCTTAATGTAATCCAGGATTCTTCTGATAATTGTCTGCAATAGAAAGATTTCTTTTGCTGTAACTCAAATTAGAACTTCAGTTTGTTTGAAGCAAGGTGTGATTAGTGTAATTTTTACTACAACTTTTCATTTCTTTTGAGATTGAGCATATACAATATGTGATTGCCTTTGAAATAAACAGACTTCGCTGGGTTGACAATTTATGTAGCACTTGATTGTTTAAATTAATAAGCCATTAAAGTGACCAACACCTATAACATTTGAAGATCCATCATTTCCAAAGGATACGGTTCCATCCTTCTTCTCTTTCAGAGATACAAATTTCCTTCTATCTCCAGTCATATGCGTTGAGCAACCGCTGTCAACATACCACACATCTTTTTTGTTTTGAGCCTTGAGAGAGAGAACACAATTATCAGTCTTCTTCTTCTTCCATGTTCATTCATTCTATGGCTTCAAATATTATTCTGGAGGATTTTCAAGTCTGCAGTCTCTAACTATGTGTCCAAGGTTCTGACATTTGTAACATTCCATATTATTTCTTAAATTTTCAAATCTATTGATGTTTCGTTGAGCACTGGGAGGTTCATATTTGAAGGATCTCCTAGAATTGTATTGGCTCCTAGGGTATATGCAACATTCTACAGCTTTATGACCAAATTTTCCACATGAATAATAATAGCCATGAAAAATATGTTGGTACCTGGATGGAAATCTTCGTCGAGGAATAGTCTTCCAAGGATGTTCTTACGAATCTTGTCCAATGAAGTCTACATGTATGTCATATCTCACAGGTTCATTGTATTTTGTTGTAGAAGGTCCTGCTTCTTCTTATTTGTAACCGAGCCCAGTTCTGTCATTGTAAGATCGTTTATTTTTTATGAGTTCTTCCAATGCCCTTGAGCTGTTGGCATAGTTTTGGACAGTTTTTCCCTTCTTCACTTCCTTACGCATCGAGACTGGTTCGGCTTCTAATGCTTCACTTTCTTGGTTGCTTTCTTACAACTTATTTTGAAGTGACTCTTCAATACATTTGTGTGCTTCAACTTCAATTTTGAGACCTTGAACTTGTTCTTCAAGAGCATTGGAATGGATCTTCTCAGCATTGAGCTCTTTTATAAGCTTGATTGCCTCCTCATAAAATTCTTCTATGGTCAACCCTTCTTCTTCATTGTTTGATACTTCTTGTTTATTGTGTTTGGCCATAAACAATACTTTCTCATTGGCTTCTTCTTTGCTGTCACTTTCTTCATTGGATGATGAGCTATCTTCTTTAGAGAGAAATTTCCTTTTGGATCCTTTCTTTTTGACTTGCTTGTTGAATTTCTTAAAGCCCTTCTTTCCTTTTGAGTTGCCATCACTTTTGTTCGGACATTTTGCTGCGAAATGCCCAACCTCACCACAACCGAAACATATCAATGGAAGTTTACCTTTGAATTTTCCCTTACTAGTTTTTAGTTTTCTCGTAAAGCAAGCATATTCTTCATCTGAAAGACCTTCTCCATCATCTCCCTTTTCTTCACACTTGCAGGTGCATGTCATTTCAATTGAATTTTGTTTGTCCTTATTGGTTTTCTTAGATGCAACGAACGTAGTTTCTAGATTTGAAGTATCCTCTTCTTCATCAAGTGTCATTTCATATGCTATGAGAACTCCATGTAATTCCTCTTTGCTAAGTTTGTCCAGATTTGCACTGTATTCTAAGACTGATACCTTTGGGTTGAATCTCCTTGGTAACATTCTAAGAATCTTCCATATAATATTCTTCTCGTCAACTGGCTCTCCCAATCCTTCCAGAGTATTAGTTATTTCATCAACGTATTGGAAGTATGCAACAATGTTGCAATCTTCTTTCATTCTGAGTTGCTCAAATTTTGCTCTATAGATTTGAAGCTTTGCTTCTTTAACATTTGAGTCACCTGCATATATATTATCAAGCTTGTCCCATACATTTTTGGTAGTTTTACAACCCAACACCTTATGATAAGCAGATTCAATAAATCCACTGATAATAATATTCTTTTCTTTTGCATTATTTACCAAATTCTTCTTACCTTGTTCATCTGCAGTTGATGTAAATCCATTTTGAATAGTGTCCCATACTTTGTAACCTTGCACCAAGAGATAGACATCCATTCTTCCTTTCTAGAGTGCATAATTATTTTCATTGAATAAAGGTACACAATTCTTGGTATGCTCCATGACCTCCTTCCAGCTGTTAAACTGCTATTGAAGGAACCAAGCTCTGATACCAATTGTTGGATATACTGAGGGGGGTGGGGGGGTGAATCAGTATTCCTTTCAATTAGCATTAGTTAATCTTCAATTATCATGAGTGTTTGTACAATGATAGCAGTAAACAAAAATAACACAAATGCACACAGTTTTTAAGGTGGAAAACCACTCCGGGACAAAAACCACCTAATTCTTTTCTAATAATTCTTTAATATTCAACTCCAATTGAAAATAAAGCTCCAACTTCCTAGAATCTAGAAAATCAATCTTCTCTAGCTCCCACTAGATGGACACTCCAACACTCGTGATTCTTCAGTAGTCAACTAAATGGATGCCGCAACACCCAATGAGCTAAAACTCACCCTAGCACCACCCTACCACCCTGTAGAAGAATAAAAGAAGAATGGACTCCTGTATTAGGAAAAATGGTCCACTTTACAATGATATAGAATGATGTAGAAGAATAAGACACACTAAACCATAACCCAAACTATGACACAACCACCTAATGATGATCCTAGACCACCCAACACTGCCTCTTCAACTCTTGGCAGATAGACACTAGTACAATTTGTACAATAATGTATTTACAATGACTTAGTACAATGATACCTTTACAATGATTGTATGCAGTGCTTCCCACTTGAAGAATTCATGTGATGAACTTATTGTTGCTGTTATGAAACTTGGTTTTTTCTCTTTTCATGCTACTCTCTACTGCACCTTTCTTTTCTTTTCTTCCCTAGAAAGTCCGGTCCTTTGCAGCCCTTGGAAACACATGATCTAGCTTTTTCTTTGCCTTCTAGGAGCTCGATATTGAATCTAGTGTATCTCTATAATTTCAGATCTTCAATATCTGATTTGTTGTCCTATAGTAGTCCTCTGAGTCATCTTTCTAATGCCATAGGTCTGACCCAAGTTGGATTCTTCAAGGGAGAGTTATACCCAATATCTCACAATGCCCTAATTATGGATTATTTCAGCAGAGTGAAATTGTACGGCATGCCACATGTCACTGTTTCTTCATTTGGCTCTAAAATTAATAGAGAGAAAACTACATTCTGTGCACTATCTTCCAATTTTTATGGAATTCCAATCTGATACTCAGAGAGAAAATTATGATGATTTTACCAAGGTCACTTCTTTGAGATGAATTTCAGGAGCCTGCAAAAACACTGACTTCCATAGATCATATCTCCGAAAATGTTGTGCACCTTGATCTGAAATTTTCATAGTAGCTTCCTTAGGATGTCAGCTTCACCGCATAAATTTTTTAGCTTTTGATCCTTCGTAGAAAAAATGTCAGAACGAAAATTCCACGATGACCTGTTTCAGATGGAGAAATCCCTTGCATAAGGAGGAAATGAGGATCACAATTTATATAAATGCTTAGGTTGAGAGGGGCTTCAACAAGTGAACGTGAGAGGGATTTTAGGAGCTTAAACAACATTAATTATGAATTTTCAATGACCCATGCCACAACCCTATGGGGTTTTAGCCCACTAACAGGGGGTATAAACTTCAAACATGAATCTCTCTCAAACCGCAAAGAATTATGTGGCGTGCCATATATTAACGAAAACATCTCGACAAGTAGAAACCATCAAAAACATTCTTGAACTAGAATCTAGTAATTTTGTAGGTCAAAATTCCCATGCAATATTGGGTTAGCCCCTGGTGCTGCTTCAGTTGACATCAATGACAATTGCTAATCAACAACATTCTCCCACTATCAACATTACCCACTCTCACACCACATCTTGCACAGAGAGAGGATGCTACAAGGATGGAGGATGGCACCATCATGGTGAAAGGAGACTATTCCTTGACTTTGGAGGCTCAAAATATGTTCTCACTTGGGGAGAAATCTTCCACACATGGTAGAGGATGGTGGCCACTCATGCATACCTCGACCAAAATCAGAAGGTTTTAGATAGGTGATAGCTTCCCATGGAAAAATAACCTCCAAAAGCTTCAACCTTTACTTGAGCATGAGCAACTACAAGATGGGCAACAAAGAGGGGATAGCATCATCCCATTATGTAACTTTGGCATGGGAGATGTCAAAGAGGAGGGAAGCCACATGACAGATGCTTTATATGATAGATCATCAACACTGTCACTTTGGAGGATAGATCCTTATTGGAAATCCCAGCTGTTGGTGGATTATTCCAAGGATATTTCTACTTGCATGATACTTGATGACCAACTACTAGAGGAGAGATATTTAGTCAGAGATGAGGTCATTTACTATCATGGTAGAATATTCTTATCTAGAGCTTCCAAGCTCAAGGAGAAGTTGCTACAAACAACACATGAAGATTTTATCTTAAGCCACACTTATTCCATGAGAGCATACCATACCATCATGGAGGGATATACTTGGGAAGGCTTTGGAGAGGAGATATATCAGAATTTGAGGAGATGCATGGATCATGTGGAGATGGAGGAGTTACATAACTCTTTGATGGAGTTATCACAACCACCTCTTTCCTCTATGGGAATGAGAGGGGATCTATCTATGAGCCACTCCATTGGTATGAGCAAAGTTTATGGTAAGGATCATGTTTATATGCATAATGATTTACTTTATGATTATTTGAATTCCTTTACCATATATGTGCAGGACATTGCTCCAAGTGGGAGAATTATTCCTTATAAACTTCATGGCCAACTTTGGGCCATAAATAGTGTTGAGCATGGCCACTCCCTAGGAGGATATAGGGAGATGACATATCATTACGGGTGTGCACCCAAGGCACCAAAAATTACTCACCTTATAAAAAAATTTCAGAAGACTATGACAGCAAGTAAGTGGTGGGGAAAACACTTACCATATCATTATCTGAGGCAGGAAGGATATATATTGCGCTAATTCCACATGTGGGACTATGATCCACCTCCATTATTGCATATGGAAGCCTATGTGTACTTGGTTTTGATCCCATATATTGATGATGTTCTTATTCTTACTATGGGAATGAATGGAGGAAGGATGGGAGGATTTAGCATGCCCTTGGGGAGAGATTTTCTCCATGTTTCTTATGCTTCATGTTTCAGGGAGAACATTGGGCAAACCATGATTGCTTCATTGGGTCTTTTGCTTCCTTGTGGTATGAGTCATTTGCATCTCATGAGAACTTGGGAGGAGCATGTCATGGAGGGATTGATTGGGAGACACTTGGTATATAAAGAGAAATTATCACATGGATGTGTCACCAAGGAAGGAGGAGAAGAGTTGCAGCACTCACCTTTATAGTTGCTTGAGGACAAGCAACATTTGGGAGGGGAGGACTGTAATATTCCCAATTAGCCATGAGCTAGTTGGGATATTAACTTTTGTTTTTGCTTCTTTGTTTGATGAATAAGAGTGTATGGAGACCCATAAATCTCCTAAATAAGAAAAAAATAACTCCTAATGTGAAAGAAGGTCATCTTATCAGCTTAATTAAGCACACTTGTGTGTGAAAAGGGGCTAGAGCATGAAGACTGGGTCAACTTTGACCAAATCAACAACGATGTTATGGAGGAGTGGACATTTATTGAGGGAAAACGTAGTTTTGGAGGGAGATCTCATGCATGGAGATAGTGGATTTAATGATTGGGGCCAAGGGTGAGGAAGCTCACCACTTATATAAGGAATAGGATGGAAGCCATAGATGATTATGTTATGTTTTGATATTTGAGATTTTATGGTCTATTT
The DNA here is from genome assembly GCA_034641835.2 of Pinus albicaulis. NCBI lineage: Eukaryota > Viridiplantae > Streptophyta > Pinopsida > Pinales > Pinaceae > Pinus > Pinus albicaulis. The sequence goes on from CM076584.1 coordinate 473,622,521, forward strand.
AGACTTGTTTCTCTCTTAAGTTGTTTAGCTAATATTATAGTGTTGTTCAACACAGGGTGTTCCCAAGCGGGAATCCCACCTCTATCCTTGGGGGAATTCTAGTGCCCACTCAGGAAGATTATTTGCACTATATTTCCACATTCAGGCATCAGGCCAAAACTTTAGTCTTATGGTACAACACAATTCCTGTTGAGGTTGTGTTGTGTTGCAAGGAAGAAGTTGCGGAGGGTTGATTTAGGTGATTTCTGAGCTATATCTCATTGGAGGTGTTGTCATTCCTAGAGACAGCCTTGAGTTGTGAAAGACCAGTGCCTAGGACATCTTATATAGCAAGGAGAAATATGATATGACAGGGATAATAAGCAGAACAAAGATCTCATGCTATCTCTTGTAAACAGGAAAATTAATTTGAATGGGACCAAAACTTTCAGAAGCTTGATACAGAGAAACCAATACTGTAGAGGCCAGATGTGAAACTCTAACACGAATGTATCAGACAATTCGAAGGCAGCTTACTGCAAAGAGGGATGGATTCTAAATACTTCACATAGATGAATAATCTTAAAGTATCTACTACGTATGTAGAATAAAGAGGATACTAACTGTTATTGAGACAATATTCAGAAACATATATCACCATGCAGTGGGCTTATGAAATTAAGAATCCACACATGATAATAGAATTTGTAAATAACATCTCACAACAGCTAATATAGAAGAAGTACGGGTGAAGTGAAAATGGAACATCATATCACGCCTGAGCCATATTTAAAGTTCCAGACAGGTTATGGCATAAGTATCAACTAGGATAAATTCATACCGAAACCAGTGGGCTACTCGCATTCCAGAACATGATACAAGATGAATGGATGTAAATGAAATGAACCGCTAAGCTACAACACATAAGAGAGAATCACACACTGTAAAGCACCAAGACCAGAATCCTCAGTGAAGATAGAACTCCTTTTCATTGAGACCCAATGGGCTCTTCACATTCCTATTGAGATTTCAACAACAAGCATGCAGAAATTCTTACACAGCAAAATTCTTCTGAAAATCTGGAACCAGTTTTTCTCTTTAGATCTTGCTTATATAGAGGCCTTTTAACATGAGCGAGAAGATATTTTTTGGGAAAAATATCCTCCTCGCATGCCAAAAATTAGTTAGAGGCCTTTATTAGAACAACCAAAATTCATGATGAGGAATAGAGGCATCTCATCATTTTCAGTTAGGCACTCGGCCGTTTTGAAACAAAATATTTAATAACAGTCTTGGCAGCAAGTAAAATGTTGTAGTGGAATATAAATTCCACCTAAACTTAAAAGTAAACTAAAGTAAAAATAAAAAGGCCACTACGGCCGAATCATGAATTAATAGTGTTTCACTGATGAGATGGGGTTGAGGCAGTCGCTGATACTGGTGGTGGAACATTAGCTGATGAGATGGCGATCTGACTGGAAAACTGGGTACATCTTTGCTGACTGTTCGCTGATGGTTCAGGCATCGATGTGAATCCTTCCACCTTGATGTAGGCCTCAGTGAGGTCATCGAAACTTGCCTCAGTGGGGATCTTATGTTTTTTCAGATGAAGGAGAGTGAATTCTTGGCGGAGCGATGAAACAATTGTCCCAGCTTTTAATCGAGCGGTTTTGTTTGACAAGATATTCATTCGGTCCCTTTCTTCCTGGAGACGTGCTTAATATTCTGTTAATGGTCAGAGCATGGAAGGAGTGGTAGAATCCCAGCATGATGGGAGTCCATCTATTGTGATCTCGGCCCAAACTGCATCGAACCGAGCCATGTTGGCTACCACCGGTTGTAGGGCCCTCGAAGCTATAACGCTGGTAGATTCCTTATCAATAATCTTCTAGCATTCAACCGCTTCCTTGAACCGACTCGTTATGCCATGCTGCTCCGCATCACCAGCCTTCAACCCTTTCAAGAAAGAAATATATCCCCTGGCGTGCTGGGCTCTGCTTGTCAAGTTGAGATCTCCCTCCTGAAACTTCCATCTGAGATAGAGTACAAAAAACTTTGTTTCCTCGATGATTTTCAGGAAATCCCATTGCTCTCTCTTACAGGTCAATGAAAGGCTCGAACCCGGGAGGGTTTTTGGTTTCACGGACTTGAGGATTCTCTGGTTCAGTTTTCTTGGGGGTGGCTTTACCCATGACTGGCATGCAAAACTTTTAAAAACAAAAGGGAAGCAGAGGGAATATGAGGGATGGAATACCTGTGCAATGGAAAATTTTCTCAGGAAAATGACGTGGGGGTATTGACAGTGACTGGGTAGACCTGGCACCAGCTCCCACTTAGTTTATACTGTAGCTGGAAGACCTATAAATTTCACTGCAGTAAAATACGGGAGAACCATTATCTAAGATTGAGAGTTCTGAGGTAAAAGGCGGAGAGGTGAAGTAAGTGGGGTGAGTGTCGTAAGGACACTGACAGGGGAGCACGCGACATATAGGGATTGGGTGCTAACTGAGAGTTGGTGAACAACGCGTGCTAGGTTTAATATTGGTACAGGCCCGAGTACCAGCTCACCTATAGACTTACCTTAACTCTCTGCCGCATAAACCACATGGTTCTTGAAACATATTCTTCGTAAAATTGGTGAAATACACCGCATACAGACCTCTAGGGCCCTCCCTTCACTCTGCCACATCACCCTTACCTTGGGTCCACCCCGTGACACGACACCGTAATTCCATGGGGGTATGAGTCTCTTCCCTCTTCTATTTCTTGACCCCCTTGGAATTTCAGATACAGGGAGTTCCCTCGCGTGCGTATTATGAAAGCAGCAAACCTTATAATCATTTTGTTTTGCGTCCTTTACACCAATTCTTTGCCTTTTTTCATTACCTTTTCTCTTTCACTTTATGTTTGAACCCTTTTTGAACATATCCTTCATTTTAGACATGTGACTTGTCTTTTCATTGTTTCTCTTCAACCATCCTTTGAATTTTTCACCATCTGTCATAGCATTCGATACATGTCTATCCAAGGGTTAATTCAAAAAATGACTGATACTAATTAATGATCAACATTGGCTCCACATGGGGACGACGCGTTCATCCTTGGACGTGTCGAGAACTTCGCAGACCACCTATTAATCTTCTGGGTGCATTTGGACTTACAAACCCTTTACATCATCAATTTTTTACAAATAGGAAAACAAACCTATTCTACTTCTACCCTTATTACTCCATGAGACAAGATTAAACTGTTGGTCTCCTATTTTCTCTACCTAAGCTACATATGCTAGGATTAAAATGTCCAACAAGCTTCTTCTCTACATCCTAAGAAAGAAATTGAAAAATAGTCAAGCCATCATTAGACTGTCTAGCTTGTTGTAGGCCATGGAATAAAGACAAAACTGCTCATGGACTAAAACTTTATAGAAATCTAAAACTACTGACTGAATGCTCATAGACTGAGTTTTATTGAGCTTTTCCTACCTACCCTACTCTAAATGGAATATTTACAAGTATAGATTACAAACCTTGTCTTCCAATGTAACCAGTCCATCAAGTGATCCCAAGACTGGTCTTTCTTGCTCAGCCCCTTGAGCAGACGGAATAGGCAGGGCTGCTCCCACTCTTCCTGTTCTTCAACAGCAGCTTCGAAAAATATTCTTTCTATTTGCAACATGTTTCTCAGCAAGACCTTTGATCCTTCTTCAAATTTTTGCAGGAAATGAACATAAGGATCATGAAATGATACCTGGTTGTAAAGATTTGGTAGGTTGGTTTCAACCAGGATTACTTCTTCTTCCACTCGATTGAGAAAAAGACTCTCTTGGGGTAGAGTGTCTCCTTCGTCTTCTTCATCTGAACTGGAGGACTCTTCATATCTTGTAGCTGTGTCCTCTTGGAGCTCTGATATGTTTTGCTTTGGTGGGCCGAGCTCCGTGAAAAGATCTGTGTATTCTTGAGCAGAGGTTACTTTCATTGCTTCCTCCTTTCCAAGAGGAGGCTCGTTATTTTCATCCTGCTCAAGAATATCTTCTTTGCTTTGCTCCTCATCTTCTGAGATGAAAGGTTTCTGATCTCCATTCTCATGACACTCATCACTGATACTTTCATAACTTTCCCCATCAGTGTCATAGACAGGTTGGCTCGACCAAGTCAACCATTCTGGATGCTCGGCAAGTCTTTCTTCGTACATATCCACAGAGGAGCTTTCTGGATCTTTGCAGTCAAACTCGTCAGATAAATGAGCAAGAGTGTCTATTCTGTAAAAGACTTCAGAGGTGGACTACGTGTTTGATATCCAGTCCGTCTCTTCTTCTGTCAATGAAAGAATTTCCTTTTTAACACAGACAAAAGAGCAGCAGCCCTCTGTTTCTTGTACTAGCTGATCTGGAGGCTGGATATCTTTTGTAGCCTCTTCTGTGGAATCTTCACATGTGCTATCAGGGAAACTTTGAGGAATTTTTAATGTCTCCTTTTGAGCAGATTCTTCCTCATGAGGTGCATCTTCCTCCTGATCCTGAGTGCAAGTTCTCTTCCTAGAAGATCTAAGGTCATATCTTCTATTAAATTATGCTTGCATGAAATCGACAAACCGCTTGCAGTAGTCATCAATCTCAGGATCTTCTATGCTTTCATTAAATTTTTCTTCCACATGTGATGGAATCTACACTACATCACTTCTTTGTAAGGGACATTCTACTTCATCACTATTTGAAAAAGCAAGATATGCCTCCTATTGCTCATAAGTGGTGTCTTCGGTGGGACCATCTACCTGAACTTCCAAGTACAGAGGGTGTGGTACCTGATCTTGTTGCTCCTAATTCCATTCCCTTTGTAGTATCTGCAAGGGGGGTTTTCTATACTGAGGGTTGTAACCGGTATTTGGAGCACTCTGGAAATTGTTGGAGGATGAATTCTTGGACTCTAGTTCAAGTTTGACCAGCTTACTTGAAATATTCTTAATCATTTTATTCATTTCCTCAATTCTGTCATTAGCTGAGTCTCTATCTTGGTTAGAGGTAGACACCTCCTCTTTGCCTTTCCTTCTAGCATCTTGGTCTGGCTTTCCATTTGATTTACCATTGGAGGCTAAATTTGCCTCCAACTCTAGTGCATCTGTTTGAGCATCATCCAAGGTGGCAGGCTTCCTTTCTCTCAGAGAGAAACCAAATTTTGAGTCAAAAGCTGCCACGAAAATGACTTTGGCAGTGCTTTGATGAGGTTTCATATCAGTCGGGAGGCTCAGATATAACTTGTTAAATCTCTTAATAAATTCAGCCACCCCTTCATTATGTCTTTTCTTGAGTGTGTTAAACTCAGTAAGACAATTTCCATGATATTTCTTCTCTCCCCATTTTCTGAGAAAAGTGTCCTCCATTCCTTCCCAAGTGGTGAAAGAATGGTCTCCCAGTGTCTTGAACCATTTTTTGGCTTCACCATCAAGAGATTGCACAAACAGTATTAGGCCTACGTCGAGATGTTCCACATTAAATTTTTTTGTGAAAGAGCAGAAGACCTCAAGGTGTTTTTGAGCTTCGATCTTGTTTTCCCCATTGAATCATGGCAGGATATTTAGATAGTCTTGTGGCATATCATTCAGCACTTGAGGTAATGCCAGGGGGGCATATTTATTCAATAGGAAGCCAGGGACATTGGCCATTGGAAGAGGAGGTGGAGGCAACGGGAGGGTTTGATGTGTAAGAGGAGGAGGAGGTGGAAGTGAGGTGTGAATGACAATAGGAATATATTGAACAACAGCTTGGGATGCTAACGAAGAAGGCGAAATATTTACAGCAGATACTTCAGTGACTTCTTTAACTTCTTTAGTATCTGGAGTGGGATGGAATGTGTAACGAGTGGTATCTATTGATTCTGCCTCATCCTTAATTTGGATGTTTCCCAGAGGTAGACTGTCCAAGTAATAACTGGTTTCTCCCATAGTGGAGTCGGAACCTTATACTTGGGCTACTTGAGAAGAAGAGGATGGAAAGTCTTCTAAGGAAAATTATGGGATCTCAGCGTGGGTAAATTGTCTTCCCCTCCAATTTATTTTGTGTAGGATTTTCTCTGGGTCAGACACAGAAGGTGTCTTTGGCTGAGACGTATCTGACCTCAGGTGTGGCTTCCGAGGAGCCAAGACTGCAAGTAAGTTTTTCTAATAGATTACTGTGGAGTCGCCAAGGTGAGGGATCTACAACTCTCAACTCTTCATGCTCACCTTTCTGAAGAGTGAATAAAGATTTTTTTGAGGCCCGGGGATTCAAATTTTATTAACTTCGTTCCCCGACAACGGAACCAAAAAGATGTTTTCATTCTTAGAGAAAACCTTGAGTTGTGAAAGAACAATGCCTAGGACATATTATATAGCAAGGAGCAATATGATATGACAGGGATAATTAGCAGAAAAAATCTCTCATGCTATCTCTTGTAAACAGGAAAATTAATTTGAATGGGACCAAAACTTTCAAAAGCTTGATACAGAGAAAGAAATACTACAGAGGCCAGATGTGAAACTCTAACATGAATGTATCAGACAATTCGAAGGCAGCTTACTGCAAAGAGGGTTGGATTATAAATACTTCACAGAGATGAATAATTAGAAAGTATCTACTGCGTATGTAGAATAAAGAGGATACTAACTATTATTGAGACAATATTTAGAAACATATATCAGCATGCAGTGGGCTTACGAAATTAAGAATCCACACATGATAATAGCTTTTGTAAATAACATCTCACAATAGCTAATATAGCAGAAGTACAGGTGAAGTGAAAATGGAACAACATATCACGCCTAAGCCATATTTAAAGTGCCAGACAGGTTATGGCATAAGTATCAACTAGGATAATTTCATACTGAAACCAGTGGGCTACTCACATTCCAAAACATGATACAAGATGAATGGATGTAAATGAAATGAATCGCTAAGCTACAACACATAAGAGAGAATCACACACTGTAAAGCACCAAGACCAGAATCCTCAGTGAAGATAGAACTCCTTTTCATTGAGAACCAACGGGCTCTTCACATTCCTATTAAGATTTCAACAAAAAGCATGCAGAAATTCTTACACAAAAAAATTCTTCTGAAAATCTGGAACCAGTTTTTCTCTTCAGATCTTGCTTATATAGAGGCCTCTGAACATGAGCGAGAAGATATTTTTTGGGAAAAATATCTTCCTCACATGCCAAAAATTAGTTAGAGGTCTTTATCAGAACAACCAAAATTCATGATGAGGAATAGAGGCATCTCATCATTTGCAGTTAGGCACTCGGCCATTTTGAAACAAATTATTTAATAACAGTCTTGGCAGAAAGTAAAATGCTGTAGTGGAATATAAATTCCACCTGAACTTAAAAGTAAACTAAAGTAAAAATAAAAATGACACTAGGGCCGAATCATGAATTAACAGTGTTTCATTGATGAGATGGGGTTGAGGCAGTCACTGATACTGGTGGTGGAACATTAGCTGATGTGCTGGCGATCTTACTGGAAAACTAGGTACATCTTTGCTGACTGTCCGCTGATGGTTCAGGCATCTCTATGAATCATTCCACCTTGATGTAGGCCTTAGTGAGGTCATCAAAACTTGCCTCAGTGGGGATCTTATGTTTTAACAGATGAAGAAGAGTGAATTCTTGGCGAAGTGATGAAACAATTGTCTCATCTTTTAACCGAGCAGTTTTGTCTGACAAGATATTCTTTCGGTCCCTTTCTTCCTGGATACGTGCTTCATATTCTGTTAATGGTCAAAGCATGGAAGGAGTGGTAGAATCCCAGCATGATGGGAGTCCAGCTATTGTGATCTCGGCCCAAACTGCATCGAACCGAGCCATGTTGGCTGCCACCTGTTGTATGGCCCTCGAAGCTATAACGCTGGTAGATTCCTTATCAATAATCTTCTAGCATTCAACAGCGTCCTTGAACCGACTCGTTATGCCATGCTGCTCCGCATCACCAGCCTTCAACCCTTTCAAGAAAGAAATATATCCCCTGGCGTGCTGGGCTCTGCTTGTCAAGTTGAGATCTCCCTCCTGAAACTTCCATCTGAGATAGAGTACAGAAAACTTTGTTTCCTCGATGATTTTCAGGAAATCCCATTGCTCTCTCTTACAGGTTAATGAAAGGCTCGAACCTGGGAGGGTTTTTGGTTTCGTGGACCTGGCGAGTCTCTGGTTCAGTTTTCTTGGGGGTGCCTTTACCCATGACTGACATGCAAAACTTAAAAAAAAAAAAGGGAAGCAGAGGGAATATGAGGGATGGAATACCTGTGCAGTGGAAAATGTTCTCGGGAAAACGACGTGGGAGTACTGACAATGACTGGGTAGACCTGGCACTAGCTCCCACTTATTTTATACCATAGTTGGAAGACCTGTAAATTTCATTACAGTAAAATACGGGAGAACCGTTATCTAAGATTGAGATTTCTGAGGTAAAAGGCAGAGAGGTGAAGTAAGTGGGGTGAGTGTTGTAAGGACACTGATAGGGGAGCATGCGGCGTATAGGGATTGGGTGCTAACTGAGAGTTCGTGAAAAATGCGTGTCGAGTTTAATACTAGTATGGGCTTGAGTACCAGCTCACCTATAGACTTACCTTACCTCTCTGCCGCATAAACCACATGGTTCTTGAAACATATTCTTCGTAAAATTGGTGAAATACACTTCATACAGACCTCTAGGGCCTGCTCTTCACTCTGCCACATCACCCTTACCTTGTGTCCACCCCATGACACGACACCATAATTCCGCGGGGGTATGATTCTCTTCCCCCTTCCATTTCTTGACACCCTCGGAATTTCACATATAGGGAGTTCCCTCACGTGTGTATTATGAAAGCGGCGAACCTTATAATCATTTCTTTTTGCGTCCTTTACACCAATTATTTTCCTTTTTGCATTACCTTTTCCCTTTCACTTTATGTTTGAACCCTTTTTGAACATATGTTTCGTTTTAGACACGTGACTTGTCTTATCATCGTTTCTCTTCAACCATCCTTTGAATGTTTCACCATCTGTCATAACATTCGATACATGTCTATCCAAGGGTTAATTCAAAAAATGACTGATGTTAATTAATGATCAACAGGAGGAAGGTCTCTTTCTCTTGGGAGGCTAGTAAGGAAGGCCCTTTAGCATCAATGATATATTTTTCACTGGGCCACAATGTTTTTATCCCCTATAATGTAGTATCAGTCCGGATCTGTGTTATTTTAGGGAGGAGTTGCAGGGGTGGTTTCAGTACACCATCTGGCGAGGAAGTTTTCTAGTGAAGTGATCAGCCTTTCATCTAGAGATTCTATTGGAGGAGGCTATATTCTTTGCCATATCAGAGCAGCCACATATTTTCCAACTATATTTTTGCAGTGAATATTAAGACCTGGGGCTTTGATTCATTTCTTGTATATTGGTGTATTTCTGAAAACCCTCTTGGGTTTCTTGTTGGAGGTTGTATAGAGCCTAAATCTTTATTTTTGTATCTATTGAGGCATATATCATCCCTTTATCTTTTGTATGTTCATTTTCTGTAGCAGTGCTCTTATGATTGCACTGTAGTAGTGTCTCTGGAATTTTTATATAGTAGTAGCACCTCATTGTGAGGGGATTTGTCTATTGGAGGCTTATTGATTCATGTTGCATAGTTTATGCCCCATTATTTTGTACTATTTTGATGCTATTATGATTAATGGAAAGGCTCCATATTGGTCTCATCTTTTGATGTGATGTTTACACTGATATTTCCATCATTTTGTTCTATATTCCTTATTTTCCTATTTGGGAATATTACAACCTTGCAACTAGTGCAAAGGTCTCATCATAGTAAATCCCCTTCACCTAAGAGAACCCTCTCGCCACAAATCTAGATTTGTGAATCTCCACACTCCCATCTACTACCTACATCACCTTGTAGACCCACCTAGATCCTACAAATGAATTCCCCAATGGTCTTGGGACAACTTCCCATGCATTTTTTCTAATAATGGATTCATACTCCTCAGCCATGGCATCAACCCACACTGGCTGCTACAATTATTCCTCAAAAGAGGGTGGTTATTTCTCAATATCTTCGCTCATAAGAGCCATGTATCTAGTGTACCTATCTAGGGACCTTCTTTCCCTGTGTTGTGATGTGGGTGCTCCCACATTATGTCCCCACATCCAACAATAATCTATCAACCTCTCTAGTGCACTTCCTTCCATATCTGATAGATGGCTCTGCATGAGTGGTTTCTACCACTCTCTTTTCCTCTGCTTATGGCTACTACACATTTCAAGGTTCATCCTTTTGAGCTAAGAGCTCCTCAACTGCATGCAACTTGAGTTCCCTCTCAAGGGACAATCACATGGCTTTGTCTTCATAAAATTTCACATCTCTTGTGACTATTTTCATCTTGTGTGCTGGAAAGTACACCCAATATTTGTGAGGTGTATCAATGTACCCCAAAAATATCCCCAACTCTGTTGTTGGATCTAGCTTCTTCCTGGCATATTTGGTTACATGGAAATAAAAAAATGAAACAAAAATTTTAAAATATGACACCTCTGGTCTCCTACTTGAAAAAGCATCCTCTAGTGTGCTCATCCAAAGTATCTGATGAGGACTTATGTTCTCCACAAATACTGTTGCATTGCATTCTTCCACCCACAGATGCAATGTTAGGCCTTGATCATGCAACATAACTTGTGCTTCTCCCACAATAGTTCGGTTCTTTATTTTTGCAACCAAATTTTTTTGTGGGTTATGAGGTGTAATCAATTCTCTTTGAATTCCTTCCAAGGCACAAAATTTCTTGAATTCATTAGCGTAGTATTCTCCACCATTTTCACTCCTTAGAGCCTTCACCTTCTTCCATGTATCTTTCTCGACAAGTGATTTTAACTCACAAAACTTGGAGAACGTTTGATCTTTCTTATACATGAAGAAAATATAACACTTTCTTGAAAAATCATTAAAAAAATCACATAATACTTGTGCTTTTCTTTGGAAGCTGTCGAGAACAGTCCACACACATCTGAGTGAACTCTCTCAACGATCACCTTGGCTCAGATTTCCTTATCGTGAATGGGGTCTTTGGTATACTTCCCCAATGTACACTCTTTGCATTTGTCTCTCTGCACAAGTGCACCCTTTGGAAGTCTTGTATAAATATGCTGCATGATCATCAAAGTGTTGAGGTGTAGATGGCCCATTAGAGAACTTTTGATGTCTAAAATGGGCCTCCTAAGAAAAATATAAAACCAAAATAAAATTTATCAGAACCAATAAGATTCAAGATGATGATGTCACCCCCATGGCTGATTCACCATTTTTGGCATAAAAAAGTAAAAAGATTAAAAAATAATAAAATAATAAAACTACATTTTAAACTGGTATTTTCAACTTATATCCCTAAGGTTTTACTCAAATTTCGAGCAGGATTACTTGTTGGATGCAAAATTTAATTCCTCATCCAAGGAGCACCCATTTTTCATACTTTTCATGGATCTCGCTACATGAGAAATAAGAAATACATGAAAAAATGTGATTGCAATCACATTTTTCATGTATTTATCATTATTCGTGTAGCAAGGCCCATCAAAATTATGCAACATGGGTAATCCTTATATGAGGAATCAAATTCTGCATCCAACGAATGTTCCCGCTCGAAATTTGAGTAAACCCATAGGGAGATAAGTTGAAAATACGTGTTGAAAAAGTAGTTTTTTCTTTTTTCCCTCTAAAATTTGATGATGCAATCTAATATTATTTTATTATTTCCACTATTATTTTATAATCTCCTTAGGAGGCCCATTTTTAGACCTCAAAGTTTCCCTAGTGTCACCTCATGTGCCATAACTCACTGATGTCTCAAATTTCCACCTTCTCTGCTTTAATGCTAAGTGTTGCCCAATCCTCCACATCCAGTTTATAGAGATTCTTTACTTGAACCCCAATATTTTTCACCTGTCCCATGTCTTTGTGATGAAGGAACACCTTTCCTTCACTGAAGATCACATCATAGCCATGATCTTCCAACATAGCAACCAAAACCAAATTATTCTTTAAACCAAGAACATACATGACATATTTTAATGTGAGTGTATTACCTGAATTCCTATGAAAGGTAACTATACCTACACCAGTAGCGCTATACTTCTCGTCATCACTCATCTTGATGTGCATCTAGAGATCCTTCTCCTCCAAGCTACTGAATAATTATTTGTTTCCGATCATATCGAATGAAGCTCCACTATCCAAGTACCACATAGATCCCATCACCGACGACACCATGCATGCGATGAGGGTGAAGTCCAACTTGAACTGTGAAGCCAATGCTTCACCTACTACTCCTTCTAAGGCCTTCTGGTTGTTCTTCTTTTGTGGACAATTTGTGGCATAATGTCCATTCTCATGACAATTGAAACATTTTACCTTTGACAATTCTCGCTTCTTGCCTACTTTTCTAGACTCAGATTTGGAATGGGACACCTTCCCTTTTCCTTTCTTGGACTTTCTAGCCAAGTAAAAATTCTCCTCATCATCACTATTTGATGAGGATCCATCTTTGTTGCTCTGTCGAATTTCTTCTTGTGCCATATCGGACCATAGTCGCTCCCAACCTGACAACTTATCACTCCCATTAACAGAGTCATGGTAGTTATTCCAGCTTTTGGGAAGGCCTATAAGATTTAGGCTTAATAAATCATCTGAGGCAACAATTATCCTAACGCTTCCAACCTTATCTCAACACTGAGTGAACTTTCTCAAGTATTTTTGGATCATGTCGCCCTTCTCCATTTTGATCTTCTTGAGCTTGTATTTTAGTGCCAGCTTCCTATGATCGCTACTCTTCTGATTCATATATGTCATGGCCTTCCACAACACATATGGAGTCACCTTCCCATGGAGACTTGAGACAATATGATCTTGAACTCCCTCTAGCAAGATCCTTCTCGCCTTTGATACATTCTTCTTTCATGCATCAAGAAGTTGAGCATCTACTGTTGCATGCTTTGGGATATCAATTTCTATGAAAGGCTTTAGTCTATTTTCCTTGAGCTCTGCCTCCATCCTGTCCTTTCATTCAATATAATTAAAATTTCCATCGAGTGCATATTCAAGTCTCAAGCCATTGAAATACATCTTGATCTACTATTGGATCCTAAAGAATAAATCTGCAAATTCGAACCTGATCAAAACAAAAAAAATTCTTCTCTTCTTATTGTGATTCCTGGTGATATGATACCATGTAGAAAATCTAACAACGATATTCAAACTCATATTTTAATTTACTAAAACAAGATACTGAATCCTTCTACAATTCGAAAAAACAAAACATAATCGCACAATCACATAACAAGTAAGAGAAAGAGACAATCAATCTCACAATACAAGATGTATCTGGGGAAAGAACACTGCCTACAACCTCACTATCTGTATATTGTATAAAGACAAGATCATGAAACAATACAATTATTTTCTCTCACCAAGAAATTCCTCCACTCTGCCAACTATCTCACTCTGATCTAGGAAAAATTAGTCAAATACTTAACCAATTCTAAACCTCTGCTCAACCTGCCTTGCTCAAGAATTATTGTATGAATTTTCACCCTATTAAATAGTAAATTACATTGAATTTATTTCACAATGCTTCCTTGGCCTTCGCATGACTCTATAACTGACCTGTACAATTTTCTAATTATATAATAGATGGCTATCATCCCTTTAACCTCAGTCTCAACTGGGCCTTCCTTAGAACTAACATGCAACACATATTTATAGTGAATTATCATTTAATTGATTGATCACTACTTGTGAATTAAATCATATTTAATTCCCTTGACCTCTCACTAGCTCATCTCTTAGTTAGAACTAGTTAAACTAATTTTAACTCAATTAATTGAGTTAACTAATTAATAATCGCAAATAACTATAATTGGACCCCCTTAAATCATGGGAGAAATATACATGCCTACTCTCTAACCCTCAACTCAAATTTCTTAAGATTACTTATTCATTCTAACTTAGTTAACTAATACAAGCTGTTATGAGATGAAATTACAATTTCTCTTCCAATTTAATTAAGGGAAAATTAAATAAGAAGCCCCCTTGGGGTGCCATTTCTTGGTGCCATTTCAACATTACATAATTCATCCATATTGATGATGTTGGAAATATTGATGCGACACTTCTTTATCTTACATAGCTTCTTGATGATGTTAATGTTGCTTCTATGTTTTTGTGATTAGATTTATATGTTGCAAATTCAGATATAGTGCATGGAGGTTGCTAATGACTATGATGGTCTTGATACCTCACTATTGAGGTCTCTATTTTTTGTTATAAATTCCATATATGTATCTTGATTTAAAGGTCATGAAAACACCCATGTTATTAGATATAATTTTTGGGATTCAACTGCATTAAGTAAGCCATTCATCTATGACCATTTCCATGAGAGTAGTCGTAACTGACTAATTTCTCATGGTTTTTGAAAATTTGACTTAGCACTCATTGCATCGGGTGATGCTCACAAGGGTGAAGAAGTGAGATTGAAACTAGTGAAATGAATCACATAGCGTCAATAATCACTTCTATGGCTTGCACCCGGTAACCAGGGCTTTCCGGGAGGTCACCCATCCCGAAACTCCCGGTTAGAAGCCCCCTTGTGGTGCCATTTCTTGGTGCCATTTCAACATTACATAATTCATCCATATTGATGATGTTGGAAATATTGATGCGACACTTCTTTATCTTACATATCTTCTTGATGATGTTAATGTTGCTTCTATCTTTTTGTGATTAGATTTATATGTTGCAAATTCATATATAGTGCATGGAGGTTGCTAATGACTATGACGGTCTTGATACCTCACTATTGAGGTCTCTATTTTTTGTTATAAATTCCATATATGTATCTTGATTTAAAGGTCATGAAAACACCCATGTTATTAGATATCATTTTTGGGATTCAACTGCATTAAGTAAGTCATTCATCTATGACCACTTCCATGAGAGTAGTCGTAACTGACTAATTTCTCATGGTTTTTGAAAAGTTGACTTAGCACTCATTGCATTGAGTGATGCTCACAGGGGTGAAGAAGTGAGATTGAAACTAGTGAAATGAATCACATAGCATCAATCATCACTTCTGGGGCTTGTACCCAGTAACCAGGACTTCCCGGGAGGTCACCCATCTTGAAACTCCCAAGATTTTCGGGATGGGTGACCTCCCGGGAAGTCCTGGTTACCAAGTGCAAGCCCCGGAAGTGATGATTGACACTATGTGATTCATTTCACTAGTTTCAATCTCACTTCTTCACCCCTGTGAGCATCACCCAATGCAATGAGTGCTAAGTGGACTTTTCAAAAACCATGAGAAATTAGTCAGTTACGACTACCTCTCATGGAAATGGTCATAGATGAATGACTCACTTAACGCAGTTGAATCCCAAAAATGATATCTAATATGATGCACTGTGGAAACCCCTCATACTTAAAATACCCATTTTGTAAATATTTTTAAAATTCAGGCATATATATTGGGATCAAGTCATGTAATGTGTGTAATCTCATTTTAAGGGAAAATATATGTAAATTTTTTGGTCCAATATGTAATTAATGTAATCATGGGAGTATATATTCATTAGTCATAGGAAAGCCTGACATTTGGTTGAGTCATCAAGTCTTTTACTCTATTGAATACCTTCATAAAGTTCAACATATGCTCGGGGGGAGCATGGTCAGTATGTAGCTCTCATATTCAACATATTAGACCTACAATGATCCTCTTCGCAAAGGGGGAGAAAATCATTCATTCAACATTAGTCATCCCTTTGCCCTTGATGTCAAAGGGGGAGAGAAAATTGGTGTTTAGAGAAGAATGCTTGGTGATAATTCTTGATATTTGCAGGGGTAATGACCAAACACCATAGTGGTTTCCATCAAGTCCAAAAGAGGATATTGTTGGCATTATGGCTAATGTTTTGTCCTTGACGGAAACTACTTGATAAAGATGTAAACATTGTGATAACATGCCATGGTTATATAGATTGATTCAGATGTTATAGATGGTATGGAAAGAGAAATCATAGTTCAAATACATATGATTTTAAAGGTGAATTTTGATAAAGTATATGCGGATCCTATAAATAAGGGTCATGTAAATACGCAGGTCCTATAAGGGGAAGTCACGTACATATTTTGGACCATGGTAATTTGAATACCAAGGGTCTTTACCATGGTATTGGCCCATAGTAATTGATGTGACAACTATTATTTTATCTCATCAAATAATACTAACGAAATTACCAAAGGATTTACCTAATGTATTGGCTAAGGCTAAAATATATAAGGAGACAGAGATCAAGGTTTCCAGTGTGCAAGTGATGAATTATTTATGAATTATTTGATAGGAAATAGGGGTGCACCAAGGAGCATGTAGATGATTAGGATTCGATAGATATAAAAGAAATGCATATTTCTTAATCTCTATTTGTTTGTGACTAAATGACGATGGTGTGAATATGAATATAATGATGTATGATTGTGACAATGTGTGGGCCAAGATTTTGGTTTGACTGATATTGTGAAGGTATGATTCAGTGATTTTATTTTTTTATGTTGGTTTTCTACTGAATGGTCATGTACATATGTCGATCTTTTCCTGTAGGTTCGCGTATATATTCTCAGATATTTTCAACAATTTTTTGAGATATGTACATTGGTGTAATTCATGATAGTCACATACATACGAAAATGTATACTACGGTAGTCGCATATATATATTAGGGATTGCAATGCACTTTAATGATGACACCTGATGAGTTCTGCTCTATTTTATGTTTTCTGTCAATGATGTCTATCTTGATGATCTATGTATGACTATGATGATTGGGTTGGTTGATTGAAAATGATGCTATAGTGTGGGGATCTATGATTGGTTCAATATTCATTTGTTATTCTATGTATAGTCCAGTGGTTGATTCAAAATTAAAATTATTCATGATCCAGTTTGTAGCAGTTTAAGACCTATACATAGGTATTATAAAGAGGAGGCACATACATACGCAAGGCTTATTCAGTATAGTCGCATACATAAACTGATATTTTTTTATTTTGGTTGGGTTCTACATTTAGTGATTTTATGCTTCAAAAATTCAATTGATTTACAATGTTACAGTGTTTCAGATTCAGTGCTTCAATTTGAAATGATTTTTTTGGATTATTGTTGATATGGTTCTAGTTTGAAAATGTGATGAAAGGTGGACTATAGGTTGTCTGAGGATTTTTTGATAGATGGATCCAGTTTGGAACATTCTCAAAATTGATCCATAAGGAGTTGAGGGTTGCAACCTCCAGAAAGGTGGGTAGGAGATTCCTTCCAGTAGAATATGGTAAAAAATAGTAGGGGGTTATACATATTGCCCAACCAAAACAAACAACAAACCCTACACTTAACAACTACCCTAAAATCAAAACCCTAGAAGAAACAAGTACACATCCTTCGCATATAATAAAGAGAGTCCTCTCTGAGTCTAGGAAGGCTAGGTCCTAGGACTCCAAATACTGGTCTAATATTACCCTGTGCATTTGGTCTATCAATCTGCTAAATCACGGGACACTAAAAATTCCTTCTAAGGAGATTTATCAGCCTACCTACCCACTTATTCACCTACCTAGTGATAAAACAAACTATAATATTCCATTTAGCTGAAGGCTAAATTTTTGGAATATAACATGGGGAATGAAACAATATAATGCAGAATGAGAGATAAATAATGCAGATCATATTTTATAAAGTAGGAGGCCAATATGGAGACCTTTCATTCATTATAACAAAAACAAAATAGATGTAAAAAGTGGCCCATAAGATGCATAACAAGAAAAGATAGCCTCCAATGAAAGAAATCCCTCAAAATGAGGTGCTGCAACCATATATAAAGACTGAAAAATGCCTTACATATTTATTTTATTGGCTCTACAACAACTGTAGATTACACATCATATATAGAGCTATTAAATGGACAAATTTTATTTCTATTCCAAATCCATACACTATACAAGCTCCTCTAATGAACCCCCTAGGGGTTTTTAGCAAAACACCATGTACAAGTTGTAGATTTGAGATCTAAGACTGTAGATCTAATGAAATATTTAGATATGGAAAGTGGATCTGATCTGATATAAAAAACAAAATTACCTCCTCCAACAGATCTCCAAAATGAAGGGAATATCCCCAACACTAGGAAAATCACTCTCCAAATGATGTGCTAAAATACCTTGCAACTACACCTACAGGAATAATGGAGATCTGGATCTATACTACACTGCAGGGATCAAAATAAGGTTGGCCTCATGCCAAGATCTGAAAATGATGCTCAATATCTTCAATACTGTCCTCCCAATGAAGTAGAACCCTCCTCCACTGAAAAGAAGCACTGAGATGGACTAGATATGAAAGATCTAATCTCCACTTGCTGCAGCTTGCAAAAACAACCAAACCCTCAACAGGATCTATATTTTAGTTGAAAGAATAATATTGGCCCTAATCAAGATAGTGGAAAATGCAATACAAACTCTCCCAAGAGCTACTCAATGTGAAGAGGTGGGATTCCCAGCCAGGAACACCCAATGCTAAATAGCATTCGACCTTAGCTAAACAAAAAGAGAAGGATATATGCATAAATAGACAATATATTTAGAAACATGATAAACATCAACAACCTTCTAATGCTACCATCCACTTCCTTTTACAAGGCAATAGCTTACAAACCCTAAATCACTTCTAATGGGATCACTTCTTTCACACAAGGCATCTCCATCTAAAACTGTGTTGTGCCTCATTGATGGCCACTCCATGACAGCAATATATATTTGGTCAAGGTTGACCCAGTCAAAATGTCTAGGCCCTTTCACACCTAAGGGTGCTTGATTTACCAACCAAGATTTAGCCTTCTCGCATTTGGCATTGATTTATTCATTATTAAGGAGTATTATGGACCTCCTTTTCTCTTTTATTCTTTAAACAAAGTAATAAAAAAAAAAAAAATATTCCCATTAGCTCATGAATAATTGGGAATATTATAGTCCTCCCCTCCCAAATGTTGCTTGTCCTCAAGCAACTGACAAGGTGAGTGCTACAACTCTTCTCCTCCTCCTTTGGTGACACCAACATGTGATAATATTCCTCCATAAGCTAAGTGTTCACCAATCCATCCCTCCATGAATTTCTCCTCCAAATTTCTCATGAGATGTAAATAATCCATCCCATAGGGAGACAATATCTCAAATGAAACATACATGGTTTTCCCAATGTCCTCCGTAAAGCATGTAGCATAAGATACATGGACAATATCCATCCCATAGGGCACATACATACCTCTCATCCTCCCTCCATACATTCCCATAAAAATTACAAGTACATCATGGATCAAAACTACATACATACAAACAGAAATTTGTGCATATGGAGGTGGGTCATAGTACCACATGTGGAACTAGTGCAGTGCATCTCCTGGTTGCATTATATCATGATATGGTAAGTGGTTTCCCCACCACTTACTTGCTTCCCATGTCATCTCACCATGGCTGAAAGTGTGAGACATATTTGGTGCTTTAGGAATGCACCCATCATGAAACAAAATCTCCCTTTGTCCTCCAAGGGAGTGGTCATGTTTAGAAATTTTTGTGGCCCAAAGTTGGCCGTGAAGTTTATAAGGTAAAATAATCCTCCTTGGAGTCATGGCCTACATATACATGGTGAAATAATGCAAACAATAATCAAATGAAACATTATTTACATGAGCATATTCTTCACCAAATTTCCTCCTTAAACAAATGGAGTGGTGCATATATCTATCCCCTTCCTCAAAAAGGGAAAGAGATGACTGAATTAACTCTTCCATAGAGTTATGTTTCTACCCCATATCCACATGGTACATGCATCTCTAAAAATGATGATATAATTCTCCTTCAAATCCCTTCCATGTGTAGGTCCTCATGATGATGTTGTAGAATCTCATGGAGTATGTATGGCTGAAACATAACTCTTCATATGCCCTTTGTAGTAACTTCTCCTTGAGCGTGGACGCTCTAGACAAGAAGATCATATCATGATAATAGATGACTCCTTATTGGACTAATTAGCCCTCTTCATGTAGCTGTTCATCAAGTATCATGCATGTGTGAAGATCCTTGGAGTAATCCACCAACAGTTGAGATTTCCAATATGGATTAGCTTCCCATAGTGACAGCGCTGATGATCTATCAATAGAAATTTTTTTCATATGGCTGCTCTCCTCCTTCGCATATCCCATACCAAAGGTATATTTTGGAAGGTCATACCTTCCATGCATCTCCTCCCACAGTGCTAAATCTGAAATGAGAGTGGGTGATGATGATATTGGGAGAAGATCTCCCTCCTCCTTGAGCCTACCTAAGACTTCCAGCACTGTATCATTGTCTTCCAATGCTCCCATCCCTCCTGGATCTATGCTTGGATCATCATGTCGTGAGACTTCTCTCACAAGCTTTGAATCAGGTGGCCTCCTAGGTGGTTTGCCACTAGATAATAGTGTCCCATGCAGCAACCTCATGAGCATAATAGATGGGACTGCAAGGTCCTTGCTTTCACTGCGCAAATCCATATCTAATTTCTATGTGGAAGTTGTATGTGAGGGATATGTATGCATGCCTTTGATCATTTGAGTCTTACCACTCTTTTTGTCCACCCATTCCATTTGCAAACCCTCCCAATCAGTGGTGACTTTCCCCAATGTAATCAACAATTGAACACCCAATATCACATTGGTGTCAGGTGTGTCAACAACAAAGAATTGATCAATCAATGTATATGTTCCCATGGTGAATGATAGTGATGGGACATAATGCACACATTTCATTTTTCTATCTCCTGGGACCAAAACAGAGAATCCCTCAAAAGCATCAGTGGGTATTTCCCTCCTTTGCACTAGTTGGGCATCAATAAAATTGTGGGTGGCCCCACTATCAATCAAAACAGAAACCCTCTGATTCAATATGGAACCTTGAACTCTTAAGGTCAAGTACTTAGGTACTCCTCTCAAAGATGCAAGAGCCCCTCCAATAGGAGAAAATTCTCCATTCCCATCTCCTGATGGTGTTGGTTCTCCTCCTACAGTGTCAGCGTTGTGACCTCTTCTTGGTTCATCTTCTTCTTCCTCCTCATCATCTGAGAAGACGTCTATGTAATGTGCTTTCCTAGTGGCACATCTATGTGTAGGTGCCCATGATTCTTGGCAAGTGAAGCAAAGATTCCTTATTCTTAGATCTCTCTGGACATCATCATCAAGAGGTTTCTTGTATGAGCTCTCTTTTGAAGGAGCAGCTTTTTATTCCTTTCCCTTTGAAGGAAAAGAGGGCTTATGCTAAAAATTTTCCTTTGCTTTTGGCAAGGCATCTTGAAGTTATCTAGCCCTTTCAATAGCATCATGTAGGGTAGTGGGCTTGTTATATTTAACCAACCCATGAAGAGGTTCATATAAACCATCAATGAACGTATGCACCCTTCTTGCTACAGGCAAGTCAGGAACCATAACAAAAAGCATTAAAAATTCAGAGATATAATATTTTGTATTACCTAATTGTTTCAAATTTTCAAGTCTCATGAATGGTGCCTCTGGATCTCTTCTATCAAATCTTTCCACCAGCCTTCTAGTGAAATCTGAATAAGCAGTCACATTGGCATGACCCAATGTAGACAAGCCATGGAACCACCAGTCATGCACTTCACCTTCAAGGTGCAACGCTGCAATCTTGATAGCCTCCATCTCTGGAACCTTTTTCAATTGAAATTAGATGTCAAGTTTTTCTACCCAAGATTTGGAAGAACACTTGGATGACCAATCAAAATTGGGTAAAAATAATCTGCCCATAGTGTGGTGTCGATCATGATTCTGAATGAATCCACCACCTATATGATGATGCCTTGGTATTCTATTTTCCTTTATGTAAAGAAACTCATGAAAACTCAAGTGATATTTGAATCTCTGATTTTGAGACTCATATTATTCAAAATAGTCTTCAAGGGATTCATGCTCTTGAAACCCTTCATTTCCCACAGCCAAAAATGTAGGCATGGTAGAGCGTTGGGAAACTTGTGGCTGATGCACTAGTTGATCATTCAAGTGGTGAGACATGCCAAAGCCTTCTCCAAGATGAAATTCCTTAGGGGATTCCTTGATTATGTCCATTCTCATCTCTTTCATCTCTCTAGAAAGATATTTCATGGCTCTAAGAAGGATCTTAGGAAAATCCTTATCTTCATCTTCACCTCCAGATAAAGGGGCTTTACCCTTATCTTCATTATCATTTGTGTAATAAAATTTTTTGTTTCTTCTCTTTAGATACCTCTTATCTCTGTCAATAAGAGGCTCTCCTTCTCCAAAATACATATTGGAATTTTAGAAAGAAAAGGCTGTGCCAAGATGATGCTCTGATACCACTGTAGTATTCTCAAATGGGGAATGCAACAATACAATGCAGAATGAGAGATAAATAACACATATCATATTTTATAAAGCAGGAGGCCAATATGGATACCTTTCATTTGTTATAGCAGCAGCAAAATAGATGTAAAAAGTGGCCCATAAGATGTATAACAAGAAAAGATAGCCTCCAATGAAAGAAATCCCTCAAAATGACGTGCTGCAACCATATATAAAGACTGAAAATGCCTTAAAAATTTATTTTATTGGCTCTGCAATAGTTTTAGATTACACATCAGATCTATAGAAATTAAGTGTACAAAGGTTAGATATATACTAGATCCATACACTATACAAGCTCCTCTAATGAACCCCCTTGGGGTTTTCAGCAAAACACCATGTATAAGTTGTAGATCTGAGATCTAAGACTGCATATCTACTGAAATATTCAGATCTGTAAAGCGGATTTGATATGATATAAATAACAGAATGACCTCCTCCAACAGATCTCCAAAGTGAAGGGAATATCCCCAACACTAGGAAAATCACTCTCCAAATGATGTGTTGAAACACCCTGCAACTACACCTACAGGAGTAACACAGATCTGGATCTATACTACGTTGTAGGGATAAAAATGAGGTTGGACTCATGCCAAGATCTGAAAATGATGCTCAATATCTTCAATACTATCCTCCCAATGAAGTAGAACCCTCCTCCACTGAAAAGAAGCATTGAAATGGACTAGATTTGAAAGATCTAATCTCCACTTGCTGCAACTTGCAAAAACAACCAAACCCTAAACATGATCTGCGTTGTAGTTGAAAGAAGAAGCTTGGCCTTAATCTAGATAGTGGAAAATGCAATACAAACTCTCCCAAGAGCTACTCAATGGGAAGAGGTGGGATTCCCGACCAAGAACACCCAATGCTAAACAAAATTCGATCTCAACTAAACAGTAAGAGAAAGATATATGTCTAAACAGAAATTATATTTAGAAATATGATAAACATCAACAAAATTCTAATGTTTCCATCCCCTTCCTTTTATAATACAAGAGCTTGGAAACCCTAAACCACTTACAATTAGATCACTTCTTTCACACAAGGCATCTCCATCTAAAACTGCGCTGTGCCTCATTGATGACCACTCCTCCATGACGGCGCTATAGATTTGGTCAAGGTTGACCTAGTCAAAATGTCCAGACCCTTTCACACCTAAGGGTGCTTGATTTAGTAGCCATTATTTAGCCTTTTCACATTTGGCATTGATTTATTCATTATTAAGGAGTATTATGGACCACCTTTGCTCTTTTATTCTTTAAACAAAGTAATAAAACAAAAATGAATATTCCAATTAGCTCATGACTAATTGGGAATTTTACATTATACAACAAGAAAATGTTATCCTTCTCAAGCTTGTCAAAAATAAAGAGGTACTTGACAGTAATGGTGGAGGGGGGGGGGGGAAGAGAGAAAAGGAATCCAGTTGTCACCCTTGTTTTAAAAGCAATATACCACTCTTGAACACGACACTTTTGTTACACGTGTACCTGGGTTGGAAAAAATCCTTTTTCTAATAGTTAATCAAACCGCATTGAAAGTCTTCGGCTAGTTTTTGGGTATTAGCTTTAGGTCAATTTTTACCAAGCCATCTGCAATGTCGTTATGTGTTCAAGAGACAGTTTAAATAAAACCATTCATTGCAAACCTTTGTCTCCATTCGCGTTGACCATCCCTGAGTCAGACTTTGCAAATATTTCTTCAAAACTTGACCTAATGGTTTCGTGTCATGGGATTTCCTATGAAAAATCACTTTCTATCGACGAAAACTCATCATATATAAATTTGATCTAGAATCCTATCAGTACCTTGGGATTTGCATGCCCTAATGGTAGGTTTCTCACCTTCGACGATAGGTTGCATCAGTGACCTTCAATCGAATGATTTCGTGAAGTGTTCGACTGCAAATCATTCATTCAGACTTCGTGGATTCTACTTAGTAATTTAAGAGCCATTGTCATTATTGGTGGTTTCTCTCACACTAGTTAACAGTTCACATCATTGACTGGTAATCAAGTGGTTTCTACCATGTTCAATTTCGACACAATCAATCGCATGGATAGAATCGTACTAGTTTGAGAAGTGGAAATATGGACCCTGGATCTAGTTTCCACCATCCAAGCTGCGAGGACTTTTATCATTCATGATACAGTAGACTATTTATGACAGATGGCTGTGCCCATAATGTGTCTACTATTGATGTAATTTTAAAATCATTTTTGTACCAAAAAATTTAGTTAGTTTTGATCTGAGTATGGGAATGCCTACCTCAGCGATGATATACATATATATGCTTGCAATGAATTTTTTTACAAGTTTTTGACTGGTGTGTCAGCAATCCAATCCTCAGAATAATAAAGCACTTCACTCTTTAGAACTACCTCAGATTTCACACTTTAGGGGGGAATCTGTTAAACGTTATCTTGTCAACATGACATTTGACTATATATATAGGTTCATCACTGCCTATATTGTGCTCCCTTAGAGATCAAAAATGATAATTTTCCTAAACCAAGTCTTGGAATTGAATAAAATGTCATTATAACCCTTAAAAGTCTAACTCCGCACTTTTTCTAGCTCTTTCCTGCAGATCCGCAGATATTTTCTCTATAGCCTAGGGCACATCCCACACGTTCTGCTTATAAAACCTACAGACCCCTGTAAATAGTCAAATAAAAAAAAAATTAAGTTCTAGAAGCCCAACTGGATGAATATTCTCCCAAATGGAAGCTTCTAGAGGCATGATCAGTTTGAGCTTTATCCCTCCACTCATGGAGCTCTATCCCTCCACTCATGGAGCTTATCCCTTGGTCTATGGAGCTCAAATCCATTCATGAGAGGAATCCATCCCCCTCTTCATGGAACTGAATCTACCTCCATTTCCCTATAAATTGAGCTCATGTTTCAGCCTCAAGGGTAGATGGTA
This sequence comes from Pinus albicaulis, assembly GCA_034641835.2. Lineage (NCBI taxonomy): Eukaryota > Viridiplantae > Streptophyta > Pinopsida > Pinales > Pinaceae > Pinus > Pinus albicaulis. The sequence goes on from CM076584.1 coordinate 473,647,929, forward strand.
GACATACATATTAGTTTCTAAAGAAATTCTCAAGAGAGCACACTCTCTACACTAGTTATTATTGGTATGAGAATGATCACACAGTCATGTCCATAACTTCATGCTAGTTCAAAGAGAGGAAGGCTTGTCAATCTGAAGGAGGAACAATTGTTCAGGACCCCAGGAGGAACTTGTACGACATCAAGGCATCAGGTTGTAAAGTTACTCTTTCATTCAAGATAATACATATGGATCTCCTTTTCTCATTGAGTTGTTCTTGTGTCTATTTGAATAGTTAAATTCTTATATTCCTTGATCACTAAGTTAGATTAGTTGTTCTCAATTATTATATGTTGTAGGTGCTTTTAAATCTTCTGTCTGTATTTGATTGCAGGTTCTACTTACTGAAGAAGCCTCTTTGGAGCGACTAGATAAACAACTACACCGAACATTGGGTTTCAAGGTAGGGGCATGTCCTCTTTCTTTGTTTATAATAATTCTGAATCACATATAATCTAGATAAAATGATTTACAAATAGACGTTTGTTTCTAGCTATCCATAGGATACTAGGGAGATCACTCTTGTCCACAGGAGGGATTTATCCGCATAACACTCCTAGTGAACTCTACATAAGTAGATACATTTGCATGAATCAATGAAGAAGAACCATAAAACCACCAATCATGAGCCTTACCTTCAAGGTGCAGCGCTACTACCTTAATGGACTATTTTCATGAAACTTGATGCAGCTGAAAATATGTCTCTAACTTCCTTACCCAAGCCTTAGTTGTTCACTTGGGTGACCCATGAAAAGTAGGCAGAAATAATCTACCCAAAGTGTGTTGCATGCACCCTTTTCTTCTATTGTGGTTACTGGGTCTTATATTTTCTTTGATTTGGAAGAACCCTTGGAATTTTAGATGCTCCTTGAACCTCTGAGATTGAGATTCATATTCTTGGATATGGTCACCAAGAGTCTCCTCCTTTGGTGTGTCTCCTTCCTCTTCTTCTCTTGCTAAGAATGTAGGCATGGTAAAGTGTTGTGGATCTGATTGTGAGGCTGAATTCTCACACCCATAATGTGAAATACTGGAGCTTCCTTCATGTGAAAACCCTCTTGGATAATCTCTATATCTCTCCATCCTCATCTCTTTGATGTCTCTGTTAATACCCTGCATAGTTTGCAGAAGAAGCCTTGAAAACTCCTTTCCCTTCATTTCTCCTGATAATGGAGTCTTTCCTTTGTCTCTTCTATAAATATTCTCCTTTTTGTGAGAAGCTTATTCTTCTTCTGATGACATATATGTGATGTCTCACAGGCTGCGCCAAGATTATGCTTTGATTCCACTGTAATATTCCAAAATTGGAAGAGCAAAAATATATGACATTAAACTGGAAATATGAAAAATTATCACTAGATCAAAACATGAGACAACCATAGAGCCATTCCATTATGATCATTAGCAGAAAATGAGTACAAGATCTTGAGGGAAAGATCACTCAAGATTAGGAAAACAAGCCTCTCATGAAACAATAAATCAAAAAGTGAAATGCTGCTAATACATGAAATGTCAGAATGCCATAACTTCTTTGTCTAGGCAACTAGAAAATAGGAATATATATATATATATATATATATATATATATATATATATATATATATATATATATATATATATATATATATATATGCTGGTAAAAGGCTCCAAAATACAAAAATAGCAAGATATGGCCCTAGGGCTGAATAACCACTACAATTGGAATGCTGATAGGAGGTGGCTGATCTGATATAGTAAATGGCTGATCCTTCTCCAATAGATCTGCCAAATGAAGGGATGATCCCCTCACAGGAAATCCAACTCCTCCAACTAGGGCATTAAACCCTCTACTGCAACTGCTCTCTGAAATAACGTAGTCCTTGAAGGAAAATGCATTATAGTTGATGGTAGCTACTTGGACTCCTGGAAAATATCAAAATAATGCTCCAAGATATTCCTCACTATATTTTCGGATGAAAGGATGATCCCTCCAATGGAAAAAAATCTAGGAAACTAATGCTTTTTCTCCTCCACTACTACTACCCTGCAAAACAACCCAATCCTCGAATAGATGACACTGTGGGTGATGGTTGAAGCTTGGCCAAATTCCAGATAGTGGAAATGTAGCTCAAGATAACTCTCCTAAGTAGGCACTCGAATTCCCCCGAGGATGAGGGTGGGATTCCCGCTCGAGAACACCCTTGTGCTAAAAAACACCACAGACTCCGCTAAACAGCAAAAGCGTGCATAGCCATGTTACATGATAGATCTAGATCTAAAAATATCAATAATCAATAATAAAATTCATCATGCCTTCTATGGCTGCCATCATCTTCCTTTTATGCTTGGTGAGCATACTCACCCTGGGTGCCACTCATTAAAGGAGTTACTCTCATGCATACACTCCTCCTAAATGACTGTGTTGTCCTCCAATAATCCTCCACTATCTCCATAACAACGTTGTTGAACTGGTTAAATTTGACCCTGCCCACATGCTCTAGCCCCTGTTCACACATAGGGGTGCTTTATTCAACTTCTAAAATGAGACACATTCACATGAGAAGTGGTTTTATTACTACTAAAGAGATTTATGGGTCTCCCTACCCACTTATTCATCTACCTAGGTGACAAAACAAAACTTTAATATTCCAATTAGCTGAAAGCTAATTTTGGAATATTACAGGATTATTAGTGTGTTTGAATCGATTGAGCTTGTTATTGTACATGAGTATTTTTTTCTTCTTTCTTATTTATTGTAGCATGCTATGTTCTTTACTTAGTTTAATACATGCTATGTTGTTCCACTAACAATCTAACAAACCAATTGACCTATTACTTTCTTGTAGGAAAGCAGCCTCCTCTATCAAGCACAATGTATTTCGTCTGCCCATGCGTCGAATACACTACAACAAGAATGCCAACTGCACTTATTTATTTCTTTTAAGCTAGTGGTTGTTGATTGAAGGCCCTCTCTCTTGCCCAGACTTGTAGCAAGATCACTCCTACTTCCCCTCAGAAATTTTCAATCACCCTCAGTGAGAAACTTGGCTCAGAGAAGGTATATTTTTTAGACACTGTAAATATGCATGTATTCAGCCCAGACAGATGCATGAACTGCATGTCTGTGCGAAAATAAGCCGCAAGGAAGACAGTGAGCACTTTTTTCACTTCTTTTTATTATTTTTAACAGTTTTAAAGTGATTGGAAACCCATAATAAATTTTCCATCAATGTATTTTGGTGTTTCATGATTGGTTAAGACACATTTTGCTGAATTTTAGCTTATTAAGTAGCTTGTTTTAATTTTAGTTTTTGATCATCGCAAATCACACATAGTTTAAGTAGGGGTGAGTAAGTGGCCTTCAATCCGAACCAACGGTTAAAAAACTAAAAGTAGGATTCCAGTGGATGATAGGATGGAGGCGCTAGGGTTCACACAGATCATTTTTCAGTTGTCACAGAAGACCGGGGAGGCTAAGGCAGCACACGATGAGAAGTAGGCGAACAAACCTCATGCACGAACCTGGTTTCCTCCATACCATTACATAGATCATTACCCATCTTCATGCAACTGAAAACCCTGAAACGGAATGATGAAAACTTTTTATGTGGGTAACAAATGAAACAGCGATTGGCCTATGAAGTGTTGGGTATGTGTTATATTCTTTCCACAACTAGCCCCACATAATGTACGTTGCACCGGGCGCAGCGCCCCGGCGAAATTTTTTTTGGTATGCGGTCCCACTCATATGCGGACCCACCCATGTTTTGTGCATGAGTTTGCACATGGTTATGGGGTACGATGGTTTTCGGCCCCTGGTATTTTGTAGATCCAGTCAAGGGAACTATGGTTATGTTCTAATCCAGGGTTAATGGATTGGGGTTTATGTATGCTTTGGCATGTATATATATGTGTTGTAACACTAAAATGAATATAATGAAAAATCAAGCTGGTCGTCCCAATTTGGGATCCAGGGGAAAATCTCTGTGTTTATCTATTTTATGTTTTATGCTCTCGCTATTGTTTATTTTCTGTTATAAGATTCGTGTGTAGATAATTTTTGTTTAGGGTTAAAACCTACATTTGGTATCAGAGCCAAGTTTCAGCTTCAAGGGGATGCCTTTGTTGCTGAGGGTTTTTTGTTCGGGCCTGAGGTAGACCCTGTTCAGTGGGAGATATGTGGGATCGATTCTTGCGGTGAAAGAAGATGGCAAGCGGCGGAAAGATAGAGATCGAGAAATTTAATGGTCAGATTTTTGAGTTGTGGAAGCTCAAGATGGAGGATCTGCTGGTGGATAAAGATTAGTGGATCGCGGTAGATCCAGGTACTAAACGAACGACAATGTCAGATGAAGACTGGAAGAAACTGGATCGGAAAGCTAAAAGCACAATACGGTTGTGTGTCTCAGATTCAGTATTGTTGAATGTATCTGGGGAAGCTACGACGAAGAATTTGTGGGAAAAACTTGGGACTTTGTACCAATCTAAGTCTCTGGTGAATAAGTTTTTCCTGTGGAAAAAGCTGTATAACTTGAGGATGAACGATGTAGACTCGGTGACAGAGCATATGAATGCCTTCAATACTGTGGTAAGTCAGCTGTCATCTGTTGATATCAAAATCTCAGATGAAGATAAGTGCATCAGTTTGTTGTGTTCTCTACCAGACTCGTGGGACAGTCTGGTTATTGCAATAGGTAGCAACACAACTACCTTGAATTTTGATGACATTGTCTCAGCCTTGCTGTCGGAGGAAATGAGACGGAGAAATATGGAGGGTAAAAATGGAGATGCCTTATCTGTACGAGGAAGGTCCCAAAATAGAAACAAGAATAAGGTTTCGAGTGGGAGATCTAAATCTAGAGGGAGATCTAAATCTCCTGGAAAGTTTGTAAAGGTGTGCTGGAAATTCGGAAAGGAAGGACACTACAAAAAGGAATGTAGATCTAAAGCTCCTGAGAAAGGAAAGGGATCTGATGAATCTCCTTCTACAGAGGAAAAACCCACCTTGGATGAAGGTGGAGATGTGTATTTGGCTTCTTCTTCAAATACACATGTAGATCATGAGTCATGGTTGATTGACTCAGGTGCATCCTTTCACTTCACTCCCCATAGGGAGTGGTTCTGCGAGTATGAGAAATATGATGGTGGTGATGTCTTCCTAGGGGATGATAGGAAGGCCAGAATCGTCGAACATGGAAAAGTCAAGCTGAAGCTACAAGGTGGAAGGATTAGAACACTTCCTGGTGTTTTGCATATACCTGCATTGGCTAGAAATCTGATTTTTGTAAGCAAGATGGATGATGCAGGTGTAAAAACAGTGTTCGAGAAAGATGCTTGCAAGATGGTTCAGGGAGCACTGGTATTAATGCGAGGAGTTCAGACTGGAACTCTATACAAGCTACAAGGTAGCACTGTTATTGATGGGTGTAACAGTTATGTGGTTCCTGAAAATGGAGCGGAAAGCTTAGTTGTCTCTAGAGAAAATACCATGCTATGGCATCAAAGGCTTGGACATATTGGAGAGAAGGGCCTTCGGATACTACATAGAAATGGAATGGTAGAAGGTATGTCTAATTGCTCTCTGGATTTCGATTTCTGTGAACATTGTGTATATGGGAAGCAGAATCGGGTGAGTTTTCCTTCTGGTGCTAAGAGGGCAAACAAGATATTAGAACTTGTGCACAGTGATGTGTTTGGGCCTGTGTCAGTTCCATCATTGGGAAAGTCTGTGTACTATGTTTCATTCATAGATGACTTCTCAAGGAATACATGGATATATTTCTTGAGAAAGAAATCTGAAGTCTTTGACAAATTTAAAGAATTTAAGGCTCTAGTGGAAAACCAGACAGAGAAGAAGATAAAGGCGTTGAGGACAGATAATGGTGGGGAGTTCTGCAAGAAGGAATTTGAAGAGTTCTGTAAGAAGTGTGGTATAGCACAGCAAAAGACTACTCCATACACACCTCAGCAAAATGGAGTTGTAGAAAGAATGAACAAAACACTGATGGAAAAGGCAAGAAGCATGCTCAGTGGTACCGAGTTAGGACAAGAATTCTGGGCAAAGGCAGTGGAGACTGCATGTTACTTAGTTAACAGATCACCTTCATCAGCGTTGAAGGATAAGACTCCACATGAGGTATGGATTGGTAAGAAACCCTCTCTTTCACATCTAAGGGTATTTGGATGTGATGCATATGTACATGTTCCAAAGGAGAAAAGGCCCAAGTTGGATAATAAATCTGAAAGGTGCATCTTTATTGGGTATAAGGATGGTTTAAAGGGTTACAAGCTTTGGAACCCAGAAACAAGGAAGGTTGTGTACAGCTGAGATGTGGTGTTTAGTGAGGTGAAAGATGTTGTTACACATGAATTCCTACCAAAGGAACCTGAGAAGATAGAGTTTGAGCTAAAGAAGGATGAATCAGAATCTACAATAGAAGAAGATTCAGAAGAGGAAGAGCCACAAACCCCAGCTTTGAGAATATTAGTTCAGGAAAGAAGGCAACCAGAAAGGTATAGTCCATCTTCTTTCTATTCAGGTTTTGCCTTAACTATAACTGATGACGATCCCAGAACTGTCAGGGAGGCAGTAAACTCAGAGGATGGAAAACTCTGGAAGGAGGCCATGGTTGATGAAATGGCATCCTTGCACAAAAATGAGGCATGGGTGCTGGTGGAGTTTCCGGCTGGAAGGAAGCCCATAGGGAGAAAATGGGTGTTTAAAAAGAAGATGAATGTAGAAGGCAAGGTGGAGAAATACAAAGCTCGGTTGGTAGCAAAAGGATATTCCCAAGTGCCAGGAATTGATTTTGGTGATATTTTCTCTCCTGTTGCCAAAGTTACTTCTATTAGATTACTTTTATCTGTTGCTGCTACATTTGATTTTGAGATAGAACAGATGGATGTGAAGACAACATTTCTTCACGGGGATCTAGAAGAGGAGATCTAAATGAAGCAACCTGAAGGCTTTATGGTGAAGGGTAAGAAAGACCTGGTATGTAGGTTGAAGAAGTCATTGTATGGGTTAAAATAGTCACCAAGGATGTGGTATCAGAAATTTGATACCTATATACGAGGACTTGGCTTCACTAGAAGCAAGGAGGATCACTGTGTTTATTTTAAATTAATTGGTGACCGTGTTATTTATTTGGTCTTGTATGTGGATGATATGTTGTTGATTGGAAATGACAAAGAAATTATCCAAGATTTGAAGACCCAGCTTTTCTCCAAATTCGACATGAAGGATCTTGGTGCTGCAAACTATATTTTGGGCATGGAAATTAAGAGAGATCGGGCAAAGAGGAAGCTCTGGTTAAACCAGAGGAAGTATTTCGAGACTATATTGCAGAGGTTCAATATGCAGGATAGTAAACCGGTGAGTGTTCCTATTCTTGTAGGTGCAAAGTTGTCTGCTGAACAGTGTCCCAAGACACAAGAAGAAGAGGAGGATATGTCCCGTGTTCCATATGCAAGTGCGGTGGGTAGCCTGATGTATGCAATGGTCTGTACTAGACCAGACATTGCACATGCAGTGGGAGTATTGAGCAGGTTTATGTCAAACCCAGGGAAGGAGCATTGGACAGAAGTGAAGCGGGTTTTCAGATATTTACGTGGCACTAGTGATTATGGCTTGTGCTACCAAGGAAGACCAGGATTAGAAGTAATGTTGGACATTCATGGTTTTTTTGATGCAGACTGGGCTGGAAATCTGGACCAAAGAAGATCTACAAGTGGGTATGTGTTTAGCCTATTTGGAGGCGCAGTCAGTTGGATGAGTAAAAGGCAGTCTGTAGTGGCTCTTTCAACTACAGAGGCAGAATACATAGCAGCCACTCATGCAAGCAAGGAAGCAGTTTGGTTGCAGAGATTGTGTTCAAGTATGGGGTTGGTACAGTAAGCTATAAGGATAGACTGTGATAGCCAAAGTGCAATTTTCCTGGCTAAGAACCCTGCTTATCATTCAAAGACAAAGCACATTGATGTTCAATATCACTTTGTTAGAGATATGGTTGAGGCTAAAAGGGTGTTGCTGGTAAAGGTGGACACTTTGAAGAATGTTGCGGATGCATTGACAAAGTCTGTGAGCACTCAGAAGTTCTCTTGGTGTAGAGAAACAATGGGTGTTGAAGAATTGGGCCAATGACTAAGCCCTCCTGTGGCCCCCCGTGGAAAGAAAACAACAAGTGGGAGAACGTTGGGTATGTGTTATATTCTTTCCATGACTAGCCCCACCTTAACATCGTTGCGTGGAGCACGGCGCCTAAGCGAAATTTTTTTTTGGTATGCGGTCCCACTCATATACCGGACCCACCCCATGTTTGTGCATGAGTTTTCATGGTTTTGAGTACGATAGTTGATTATTTTTATGGTCGGTCGATGGCACTCCACTACGGTTATGCTCTAATCCAGGGTTAATGGATTGGGGTTTATGTATGCTTCGACATGTATATATATATGTGTTGTAACACTAAAAGGAATATAATGAAAAATGAAGCTGGTCGTCCCAATTTGGAATCTAGGGGAAAATCTCTGTGTTTATCTGTTTTATGTTTTATGCTCTCTCTATTGTTTATTTTCTGTTATAAGATTCGTGTGTAGATAATTTATGTTCAGGGTTAAAACCTACATGAAGAGAGAGAAGAAGCTTCGGCAAGCGACCTATGGGATCTGGAACACCTGCTCCAGTCTGGGAACGAAGGCCAATCTACAGGAAATAAAAAACCCTATAGTTGAATTTCGTCATTTTTCTTGCCACTGGCTAATGGAAGAGGAACAAGTAAAATCATATGGGTGGTTCAGGGCTCCCTGCCCTTGGCACACACTTTCTCATTTAATCACCAGATGGCTAAGAGGCCTTGCTATTTTGAGCAAGGACGAGGTTGGATCACTCTATTTAAAGCCCCAAGGAAAAGCCTTCACACTTTGTTGAAGTAGCCCTCACCTGTACATCCAGATACAGAACAACAAGAAGGTATGTTAACGCATGCAAATCTTCGGCAACATGTAACCCCCAGTAGTTTTTAGATTTTTATCAAACCCCCTTTGGGAAAACCTCTCTTAGTTTGGGTACAGTAAGAAAACACTATGTTGCAGCTGAAACAAAAAATATGGGGTTTGATGGGGTACCTAGTCTTGATTCAATATCTGGTTAGTGGTAGTCGATCTCTTTAGGATTCTAGGTCTCTGAAGGGCCATGCTATTGGTGCAGAAATGACTATCTCCCTTAACCGTCATCTGAGATGGGGTGCTATGGACTAGGGAACATCTATATCTATAGGGGGAGAAAAGGGGAAAAAACCCACAAACCAGAAACAATCAAACAGAGGCCTATCCTACAAAAACATTTTGCAAGGGAAAAAAGCCATAGGAATACCTCCAGAACATGTAGGAAATTCCTCGAGGCCATACATAGTAGAAAATCTTGGTCAAAATCCAAAACTAAAGATCGATATCCTAGAAACAAAGGAGTACGTCAAGATATATGAATCCCAGGTGTTAATATGTCATTTTGACTATTTCTGGCCCAAACCAATGGACCTCTTCCATTGGATTTTTACTCAATGAACCATAGAATGTGAAATCCACCTCTGTTTCAAAGGGTTTTTTTCGTTAAATTTAAATCCTCAGAGGACAGAGATCCTATCATCAAATAGGAACCTTGGTTTTGGGGAACCATGGGTCTTTTTATCACCCCATGGTTTCCAAAATTTGATGCAAACACTATGATAGTCTCTAGAATGCTGGTATGGGTTAGATTATACAACCTTCCCCTTCACTTCTGGAATGATGATATCTTTGAGGTTATTGGGAATAGTATCAGGAGATACATCAAAATGGACATGGGGAGAATAGAGGAGAGGATATACACTTTTGCATGGATCTGCATGGAAGTAGATATAAGAAAAGGGTTACTGGAAAATATCATGATGATCTATAAGAAACAAAATTGGCTGCAATCACTAGACTATGAAAACACTGCATTTAGATGAAAAACTTATAGGATGATAGGACATTTACAAAACACATGTCATCATGCCAAGAAAACAAAATAATAATAATAATAATAATGGGAAACCAAAAAAAGGTTGGTAATATCCCCCTCCAGAGTTAGAGGAGGATGAGTAAGAAGAAGAGGATGAAACAGCTCCTATGGGAAGCAATTATCCTACACAGGAATTGGAGGTACAAAGGAAGGATACAAAAACACACATGTATCCTCAAACTCATCCAATCCAAATAGAAAGGAATACAGATGACATAGGTAATGGAGGGATCAAACGACACCATACATCATATACTTCAGACTCGGAAAAGGACACAAGAACCCAGATAGCAGATAATCATATTGTCCTAGAAACATGCGTGTCATCTTAGGGAGAGTGGCACAAGGTTGAGAAGAATAAAGGGAGGAAAACCTGATTAGTGGGATGACTACCCACATCCTGGCGGCTAAGGATGATTTGGGGCCATCAATTTCTTTCCTCTCCTCTCTTCCTCTCTATTGGCTCATCTTTTTTTTTTTTTTTCCTATTGAATGCTCTGGTAGCCTCACTACGATGCATTGTGTGCATGAGCACATGAGCCCTATGGGCACTTTATAAATGCTTAATTGCATATACCACATGTAACTTTTCATTTCATAAATAAAAATTTGCTGATTTTTTCCTTGGAAAAAAAAGTGGCCTTCAATCCACAAATGTTCTCTGAACAAGCTATCTACTGGTAAAAGACACCAAACAAATAGGATAATTAGCGGAGAGTATGTGGCCCATACATTCATACATCTTTAGCTAGTTTTTGTTTTTTCAATTTTTTTGCATAAGTTTAGTTCAATCTTTTACATTAGGATTCAGGACAAGGACCAAAATATCGAAAAGAAGGAAAGTAATCTCTACCACCCTTACACCTCTCGATGAGCTTGGGTATGCATATGAAAGATTTCTTAAGATAATATTCCATCTCCCTATAGTGAAAAACTTAGTATAACTAGGCAAAGTGTGAGCGGACCATCATCCACACATTGTTTACTTTCTGCAAGGAACAATCACACAAAATGTAATTAGAGAAGGATTGTAAAGGATCACCGCATATCCATATCTTATAAAATTTGTGATTGTAAGCTCCAAAGCACACACAAAGCATCGATAAGCACCAGAGAAAAAGGCACCCAGTGTGTTGGGATCTTTTTCCTCTTCTTACGGTTGCTTCACCAAGGCACACCTTAAGAAAATTAAGACTCTATAAAACTAACAACTAATTGAACTCACTAAATTCTCGCCACAGGGGCCACAAAATAACTTATAGTTCAAGTTAAGACCATCGTGGGTAGGCATCCAATAATCCACCACGTTAATTCTACATTTTGAAACATAGATGTTGACTTTTTAGGGAGCTTAAAATCCCTTATCCACCTACGGAATAGAATTCCCGAGCACTATAGAGACCCATTTCAGAGGGGGTTAAGCTTAGGCCCAATGCATGTGGTAATATTTGGGGATACTTGACCCATCTAGTGCTTGGTACTGGTATTTGAATACCAAGAAGCTCAAGACTCAAATGCTCACATGGGACGATGGTACTTTTGTGGCCAAATCTCGGGCATCCTTCCCTATAGGTGACAATGCAGACAACACTAGACCCTCATACCTTTAGCTTGGTCGATTCTTCAGCTACTGGAAGGCTTCACTAGTTATTTTTGGACATTAGCCCCTGTACCCATTAGAAGCTATCTTCACAAGGCCCAACTACATATTAGAGTGTGAGGACGATCAGGTATTTTTAGGTTTTTTGAGTATCATACGCAAAACAACAAAACCCATATTTTTTGCTTTCTTGGTCACATAGCATTAATCTAAAGGAAAAAATTACCTTTTATTTTTCTTTTTTTTATGTATGTGATCATATTTTCTTTGGTAATAATATCCCTCCTCTCAGAAAACTAAAAATATTTCCAAATTTAACCAAGTTGACACCATAACGGACCTAACGGTACCTCGTTGATCTAGACGTTTTTTGGACCTCCCCCCATTAGTAGGAGGATTTCCAAGTATTTAGCCATTTTGGCATCAAAGACGACACACTTCCACCATTATTGGATCATCCTTTATTGGGGAATATTTAGTTGGAAACCACCAAAGGTCACCCAACACCGCACCTGTGGAAACCCCAACAGGGTCACCACACACAACTCCTCCCACAACCCCCAGAAGGCAGAGGAGTGCTACCGCATTGGGGAGTCAACAGAACACACAACAAGGTATGTCATAGGGTAATATTGTCGAAATACCCCCCATACATCATCACACTCAAATTCCTATGTTTCCATAATATACAATGTCATTCAACACTCAGTTACCTTTTTTTAGCATTATTAAACCTCCCAGACCTATCGAAGCTAACTAATGACCCCATTGTGTACAACCCTAATTGAACCCCCATGCCCACGAAGCTCCCCTCGGACATTCAAAACTTCAAAGGGAATCAAGCGGAAGACCCTAGAAATAATATTACGACTTTTCACCTATGGTGTTCGTCCAATAGTATTATTGATGATACTATTCAACTGAGACTGTTTCAACACACCCTAACATGACCTGCCATGAAATTGTATGTGTAGCAGCCTTCTGCTTCGCATGGAACCTTTAGCACCCTTGCTACTACGTTCCTCACATATTTTCAGCTACCCATTCACCATGATTCAGGGATGGAGTTATTGACTCATTTTAGGAAAACACTAACTATCCATATCTCGGACCATCTTCACGAATGGCGACGATGTCGTAGTTTGTGAAAATCCAAACTTGATGATAGAGTTTTACTGGACTTGTTTTTGAAAAATCTCACAAAAAAGATCTCAAAATATGTGGAGACCCAAGGACCTACCTCCGAGAAAGATGCCATTTGAAAATCCCAGTAGCTCAAACTTATATACACCGAGTCATGATACATTTAAAATGTCCTTCTTAATGCCTCATGTCTGGAAACTTATAGAGAATTTCTAGGAGCTTCGAATACTGTAGAAATATTGATCGGTCATTGAACCAAGGTCACCTAGGTAGTAGTATCTAGTACCCATGTTACTCGTATGATTCTAACCAGAACATCATGCAACCTAGCTACCACCAGAGTCACTCTGCACCTCTGCAGAATATGACAAATAGGGTGTCATCATACCACCATCAACAGGGAGGATCGTACCCTCCCTCGTAGGGGACCTTGTACATAGCTTGGACTGTTGATGGAAGAGATCCCCCCTAGCAACCATACACCAACTAGGGATAGGGAAACCAATATTACCCTTCCCCTGCACAAAACCCACAAATTCAAAACAACACGTTGGTGAACTTTGTGCAACCTTCTCAAGCTCAGTCGCGCAAGTCTTATGACTAGGAGAATCATAGTAATCCTCCTAACACTACAAGAAAAAAACCTAAGAATAAACACAAGGGATACTCTGGACAGGGGGGCAGTAATCAACAACACCCCCTACGATCTTAGGCTGGGGGAAACCCCAACCGAAATCATAACCAGGAACCAAAAAAAAAACTCCCAAGGGCAGAACAAGAGGGCCATTCTGAGGACAAACCATTATTTTTTTATATGTGGTGAGTACGACCATTACAAGCATCATTGTCCTCGGCTCCTTGAACTGAAAAAAATTTAGGGTAACCGTGGACAAGGGGGACCTGCACAACAAACCGATGTAATGCAGTAGCCCTTCCCCCATCAAGGAGTGGTTAATACCCAATAGAAAAAAACACCCAAAAATGATTCCGAGAATGAAAACCATGAAATTTACATGAATAATGAAGGAATGTTCTTATAGACAAGGAATAAAAACTATGACACCCCCACAGACACCTAATCTTCAGGGGCAAGCACTGGTGAATGTTGGTTTAAAATTAAAGCGCCGCCTGAAGAAAACAAATTGACCAGCAGAGTGGGAGATCCGAAGAAGAGCGAGCAGTGAAGACCGTTAGATATAGGCGCAAATCAATGATGGAGGTTAAATTGCAAACATAGCGATTTCACACATCAACAATTATTATATTTATGTTTTAAGACTTCGAAAGTTAAATTATATATCTTGCAATGCAGGGATGAGGGTGGCCACGTGTCGGCACAATTCTCCAGCGCATATCGCATATGATACAAGATAATGTTAACAGATGAGAGGTAATTCCTTAAAACGTTCGATGTGTGATTTGCGGGCGACCCCACTATTTGTTGTGCCATGTCACCTCTGTTCTCATCGCACATCGTACTTCGCTAGTTTTAATGTTTAACTCCTGCATTTCATAATAAAACTTCTAATGTATGATCTGCGATCGGTCCCACTTCTTTGCCACATCATCACCCCATCGCAAAATCACATTTTTTCTCATTTGTGTCTTAATTTTAAATGCTCCAATCCCAATTTCTGATTGTGATATAGGTCTAAAAGGTTTTCTCCCCCTGCTTATCATTCATTCCTCTCCATGTATCCCCTATCAATTAAACCTTTTTCAAAGGGTTTGTTTGTAATTTCTCATAAAATGAACCTCTGCCACTCTATCCAAAAAGTTTTGGGTTTTCCGCCATTACAAAGGGTTTTCCACAAAAAAAGGACAGGAGCAATGGAACAGCGGCAGATTTTCTCTAAAACTATTTTCTACCACTACTCTCAGTACTAGTACGTATCTACCAGGCACCAGGAAGCATTCAAGGAATAGCCACACGCCATTTTCAGTGTTGTTTACACTTTTTATTGAGTTGGTTGCACCTGAACAGAAGAGGAGTCTTCTCATAAACTGCCACATCATACAAACCACTTCAAATTGTTAGCCTTAATTTTTTTATTTTCATTTTGTCATAGCACTTTGTATTAAAGTTTTAGGATAAGCCTTATCTCTTGCACGAGATCGTAATAACTTTTGGGGACAGGTTTACTCCTTTTGTGGAGATGACAGTTTATTATTTTTGTATATATGTGATAAAATACTATGTAAAAAGGGTTGGTTGGTGGTTTTAGAATTTTGACTGATATGATCTGTAATATTTTTTGTGAATGAAATGGAATGATACTACTGAGGACTTATTACCAATTTTTTGTGTGTATTTTCTACTTTACTTGTGTTTCCATATCTCCTTTCTTTCAGTTCCAATTTGCAAACAACCATACTATTATGTGTTTTTATTAGCCTCTTAAACATGTTATATGTTTTTATGAGTTTTTATTAGTCTCACACAGTGAGAATTCTAGGTAAAAGATATGTTATAGCAGTGGAAGAGAATCACTCATGATAGTTATTCTTCATGTTATTTTAGTGAGAATCTTGTCAGAATAGAAATATATTTATCTCAATGGAATATTGTCAATATGCTACTTTTGTGAATTTCTACCAAATGCAGTAGATTTATGTTTTACAGACCTAATGTGTCCTTTCTCATATTATAGTTTCTTCTCCTCATAGGCTGCAAACTTGCACCCTACTACCACATCAAGTTACATTACCCTCATTAGTAGAACTGTGGATTTGACTGAAATATATTTTCAGTGAATCAAAGTTTGTACCACCTACCAATCTCATAAAACAAATCATTAAATTGTTTTATAGTTTAGGATGTGTCTGGTCAGGCGCTTGCTACAGTCCAAGTGTTGATTCCAGCGCGAAGATCTTTTGGTGCGTCTGCTAGGAGACGAAGGCCTTATAATGAAGTATTCTCCCGAGTCTATTATTATGAATTTCTGATAATCAATTCTTGATGGTGAAAAAGAATTGGTGACCTAAAGAAGACTGCAAATTTGTTCACCTATCGACTCCACAAAGAGGAAGAGGGGTTTCAAGACCTCCTTCTACAAGGAGGAATCAGAGATCTCCAATTGTGACTCTAGTTGTTGACCTAGATAAAATCATCAAAGATGCTAAAGGAAAATAGAGATCAGTTGAAGCCACATCCCAATCAGTGAAGAAGGTACACAAAAAGTATGTTCCAGAGAAAAAGGTACCTTCATCTACTTTAGAATCTAAAGAGGTTTCAATTTCAAAATATTTTGCTGAAAAATCTCAAGATGAAGCTACTACTCTAGAAAATAAAGTGGATGTTGTCAACCTAGGCTCAGCTGAAATTTTTTCTTACTCATCACCTAGTAAATCTGAAATAAGTATTGTTCTAGTCAAAGAAGAAGAAACTGAAGTTCTAAGTGTTGATAAGAAATCATAAGAGTTTGTACTGACTGAAGGGGAATTAGAACCAGTATTGGATACTGCACCTTTTCTTGATAGGGATGTTTTGACTAAAGAAGACTTCAAGACTGTTTTAAATTTCCTTTAGACTCATCCTGAATACCAGTCTCTTATCATCCCTCAGCAAGAATATTTTCCTTCCTCTCCAAATCTAGTTGTTGGGTCATCTTCCTCTCATCCACTTGAAGAGACTGTACCTGAAGGTCTTACTTTTAACTTATTTGATTTCCTTGCTCGGAAAAATAAAGCTAAATTAACTCCATCCCCTCAAGAGACAACTTTGGATTCTGATTCTTCTACTGAAGGAGAAGTCAAGACATCGTCTGTTCATCTTTCTGAAAACCTAATCTTCTCAGTTCCAAAGCCTGAAAAATCAGCTCAAGACCCCCAATTTTCTATTTTCCTAAATCATAATCAAAATTCACCAATTGTAGTTCCTATTTCTCAAAAAAATACATTAGCTACACATCAAAAAAATATGGCCCAGCCTCCCCTTACAAGGATGCAACAGATAGTGGCTACAATATATGCGCCACTTGTTCTCCCTCAACCCTATAGGTTGTATAGGGAAACCCAAATGGCCTACATCATTAGTGATCAACACAATCCATATAAACATCCCATATATGATAAAGAAAAGGAATTGGGGTCATCAATTCTGCACCTTACTGCTGATGATAATGACTTCCAACCTGAAATAAGTGAAAAACATTACTTTCAAGGTGAAAATCAGCAACATTCAGAAGGAATACAGATCTAGAAATTGTACTTTTATGGAGCCTCATCAAGAAAGGGATCGGGAGACGGTGTAGTCCCCATTTATCCTACTCAGCAGAAGGTAACTATATCATACAAACTACAATTTTCTACCATTAACAACACTACTGAGTATGAAGCACTTGCGCTGGGTATGAATGCAGCAAAATATTTGGGAGTAGAACATCAAATTGCTTTTGGTGATTCAGAGTTGGTGATTAAGCATGTGAGAAACAATTACCAAGTGAAAAATTCCAAATTGAATAATTATAGGAATGAAGTCTGGGATTTTATTGAGCATTAATTTTCAACATTTAATATAAATTTTGTCACTAGAGAAGAAAATCAAATCGCTGATTCACTAGATATTGCTGCTAGTAATTTCAAAGTTCCTCTAGATGTCAAGGTAGCCTATGATGTTCAAATAAAAAAAAGACCTTCAATTCCTAATAGCATCAAGCACTAGCAATTATTTGAGGATGACAAGGAAATTCAGAAATTTTTAGAGTGTCTTGAAGAGTTTGCAGACATACAAATTGATGATGAGCAGGAGATTGTTGAAAACCAAAATAGTCGCCCTTTTAAGAAAACCATGGCTAGGAATAACATTATAGATCTGAAAACTAACTATATCCCCAAGGGTTTAGTTCCTTTAGAAAGACTGTTTGATAATAATGATGTTTTTCTCAAGCCTGAAAGCAAGGTTGATGGAGAGAGTACAATAGAATGTAACATTGGTACAGAATATAAGCCAAAATTAGTCAAAGTGTCCAAATTCCTTTCTCTTGAAACTAGAACAAAATATATCAAACTGTTGAAAGAATTTGCCGATATTTTTGCATGATCTTATAGTGAGTTGAAAACTTATGATAGGATCATAATGGAGCACAAGATCCCTTTGAAAATATATGCAAAGCCTATAGCACAAACAATCAAACATATCAATCCCCATGACCAGGTAGAAAAAGGTGGAGTGAGAGGTCTTCAAATCATTGGGCTATGGAGTCAAAGAAAGTCATGGATATCTCAACAATGAAATAGGATGCATAACAAGGAAAATCCAGCATAGTCAAATTGATCTTTAAGGTATGTGTGAAGTGAGATGAACAATAAGTTTGTGAGCATAGTAGGTGTGTAAGGGCAGTGAAGAATCCTTAAACAAATACCTTTAAACAAGATGGTCTCAAATACTAATCAACATAAGGACATAATCATAAGACATGGAAAAACAATAGCTTTCTGATTATACTTAAGAAAACAAGCATTCAAGATGAATAATTCAGTGAACCATAGAAGAAAGGAACATATCTAACTTTTAGTGATTTCACCTTCAAGGTTTAGAAAACATTCAAGATAACAAATAAATTTAATCAATGAAGAGGGAACTCCTAAACATCAATGATGAAGCTACAAAGAACTTTAAAGCAACTTCTCAAGCATGGACAAAGGGCATGATCAAAACATGGCCTCTTTGGCTAAAAGCTAACATGTAATACTTCAAAGAGAGATTCTAAAAAAGAGTTTAAATAGCATCAAATAGGCAGGGCTAACCATAAAACATATTTTAAAGCTAATATATTGAACCATTCATGGAATAAACAAGCATAGGTAGATCTAAGGAGCAGCTAAGAATTTCTTAAACAAACCCAACAGAGAAAACATCAAGGCAATAATAAACAGGAAGGACTAAGGTGCCTCAAACAACATTTCTTAGCCTATACTCTTCTATTTTACTGCAACATAGAAAGATGAACATAATGATAAACATGAAAACAAGAACTAATAGGGGCACTTCACCATTAACCATGCTCAGGGATCCTACAAGCTATCCTCCTTCATCATCAATCCAGTCAAGCCATTCAGAAACTCCACAAGACCATTTTTTTCTTCAAGCTCAAGAAAACCATGTATTTCTCTCAAAACTCATGAAAATCCAACATTTACAATGAAAGCCCTCATGCTCTATTTATCTAGAAAAGGAGGGAAAAAAACCCTAGATAGAGTTGGAAAATGTCAAAATCACTCATAAATGTCATAAATGCCCAAGAGACCATGCAAGGCCCAAGGCACAAAATATCCCATGAAATAAATGCCAAAATAACTTATATCACCTAATTGTAGAGTGATTTGCCTCAAAAAAAACTAAAATATTATTTTGCAATAAATGAGTGTGTTTTGTTGACTTTTGGCCAAAAACACATAGTGTTGTCCATAAGTGCAGTGCCACCTTAGGCAGAAAATAGGTCCTATTGCAACCAAGTTTTTGAGACCTTCCCGATGTCGTATTTTGTTCTGTGATGGCCCGTTGGAAAGCCTGATGAGTCTAATTTACAAAAATACTCTTGGTTTCCTAATCTGGATCATGTAACCAATCCAAAAGTTAAAAATCCCAACACTTCTCTGAGCGCAGTGCTAGGCCTGAAAAGGAGGCAGAATGGTGAAAAATGAGGTGTTTTTTGACCTTTTGAGGGGTCAAAAATGCTCCAATTTCTCTTAAATTTGGTGAGAATAGTGTGCTAGTCATGAGAAATCCAAAAATTTAGATTTTTCACTTTGAGGGTGCCTGATGGAAAATCGTAGCGTCAGTGGCGTTGCGCTTATAGGCCTCCAAAATCTCAAAAAACATAAAATTGCCCAAATTCCTTCAAAATTGGTGGATGTCTCCTTCAAGGGGTTTGAGAGACCTATAGAGAAGATGATGCCAAAATTCCAAGTCTAACTTGGCTTTTTTCTTCTTTTAGTGACTATATCTTGGCTTGGGCCTTCTTTAGTTTGGCCCTTGCGACTTGGTTTCTCCGGGCATAATGCTTAGTCATCCTCCTTTGGAGGTCAAGATTCTTGTTAGCCTTCTCAAATTTAGCCTCCAAGAGTATGTTGGCTATTACCAACCAAGGCTCCCAATCACGTGCTATCTCCATGGCCAATAGCTCATCAAGGGAGAGCTGTTATGCTAGGGTTGCTTCTTGTTCTCTTTTCTTTGCCAATTCCCTTCTCAACCCCATGGTTTTAGGTCTCTTCCTAGGTTGTCCTTCTTCATCCTCATTTTCCTCATAGATGCACATGAACTCCTCTAGTTTCACCTGTGCCTTTTGGGTTTCTTTTTGGGCCTTGATGGCTCTAGCTTCATAGATTGAAATTTGTGCTCCTACCTACCTGTTCTCCAAGTCAAGGGCATCATTTACACTTTTTTCCCTATTCATATTGGATTAGAGGTCTTCAATGAGTGCATTTTTGTTTTGAATGAGAAAGTTTGAGATTCTTGCTTCATTCTCCTCATCACTGTCTATCTAGATGATCTCAAACTCCCTTTTCACCTCATGACCTTCTTCAACATCCTCTTCCATTTTGTCACTATTTTTTTCACTCTCATGCTCACTCTTTTCACCTTAATCACTGCCACTTTCTTCATCATCATTTCCTTCTTCTTCCTCTTCATCAATTTATGTCCCTGCTTCATCATTTCCCTCTTCCTCCTCATCATTTTACTCTTCTTCATTTGATGCATCAAGATAAGGGGAAGAAGGGAGGTTTCCTTAAGGTGAGGGCACTTATGTAGATGAGGAGGGCAAGTTTGGTTAATGAGGAGGTTGTGGGCTTGTGAAGACTTCATGGGCTATGAACACATCCCAAGGTATGCCCTTCTATTCCAACTGATTTAATACCACCATCTTGATCAAGGAATGGTGAAATAAACTTTGCATTTGTTGTGAAGGATTCCTTCTCCAAACAATATAATACATTTTGTCCATACTTCTATAGAGGTAATAGGGCAGGTTGAGCATCTTCACCCTTGTGAAATGCATGAGGAGTCTGACATGGTAGGAGTAGAGCCTAGAGTATCTTCCCTCACAGGTGAAGTAATTCATGATAACCATCATCAAGGGAGAAAATATCTGTTTTAGGTGTGAGAAAGGGAAGATAGCCCTGTAGCCCATTATGTACCTAGTCTTGACAAATGGCTTATAATAGTTCTTATCCAATTTGGCTTTCTTAAACCACTTTTCACTAACAAAAAGTATACTTGTATCATTTGAGATGGAATCTACAGATAGCTCAAAATCCACCCCTGTAAGGCTTGATTTTATGTTGTGCAGGTTAAGGATAAAAAGCCTTGTGAGCTCTGGGTGGCTTTGTACTTGTTTGAATTTCTCACAAAATTGGAAACACCCTACATTCTAGAAACATGAGAGGATCATTGGAGATGAGGTGATAGCCACTATGCTCTGGGGTTCAAATCTGTTCAATTTCCATCCTTTATGATTTGGCCTCATAGGCCCTTGGACTCTTTCATTGCTGCTACTGTCTTCTACCCCTAACATGGTGATGGGAGCTACTTGTGGACAAACTAGGGTTTGGAGCAGCAAAATGAAAATGGTGGTGAGGGAAACTTCTGTGAATGAGTGATGTGGAGGTTAGGTTCACGACTAAGTGGTTTAATTTGAAATATGGCTTATTTTTAGATGATTTGTGATTGCCTTACTTTTATCCTCTTTCAAATGGAAAATACTAGCTTGGAGGTGAAAAATAGAGTTTATTTGCCATGAATATCTAGGGCTTGCATAACTAGGGTTTAATCATTCCTTAGCCACCAAATTAACTAAAAACACTTGGGAGAAGGAGAAAATAGGGCACCTACCAGTTTCACTTGCTTGCAGGCCTTTGAATGAAAATTTGATGATGACCTTGAGCCTTTGAGAAATTTTTTTGCAAGTGTGGAGGATGTTTGCATTAGCGCAGCGCACTGCCTGAACAGTCAGGTCGGACTGTGAGCACAGTGCCAGGCGGGTCGTGTCTATGTCTGAGTGTAGCCCTAGGTAGAGTTGGGTCCTGGGCGTGTTGTTTCGCCTGCGCGTAGCACCACCCCCTGAGCGTAGCGCCACCCCGTGAGTGTAGCGCCACCCAGTGTATGCATAGCGCAGTGTAAAACTGCACGTTGAAGACTCCTATTCGGCAACACTAGGCTATTTGTGTAGTGCCAGGGACTTGGCCCAGAAACAGCCCAAACTCTCAGAAATTTTCTCCTGAAGGGTTTTCTTGCTTTTAGTGCAAATCTAAAATGCACAATGAGTCAAGTGTTTAAATGAATTTGAATTTTATGGCCTTGGGCATGAAAATTTATTTTTTCCTAAACCCCCTTTGTAATGTTTTTTAATCTCTTTTGTCAATTGGCCCACATCATTTTGACCCTTTGTAGGTGATTTGAAAAGCTTTCAAAGTGACTTTTCTTCTTTTGGTGATGGCTTACTGGAGAGATGAAAAAGGTCCCTTTTAACCTTTGAGGCTCTTGGCACTGTCAAAAACCTATTTCTGCTTCCACTGATAAACTGAAAACATGTTTTTATCCATTTTTTGACATTCCTGAGTGTTAGTGAATCTAAAAATATGTTTTTATTACCCTCTTAATGATTTTGACAGTGATGTATCCTTTTTGAAAAAGAGTCCAAATTGTGTCTGCTATGACTTCCTTTGGCCACTTATGATTTTTGCAGGTGCCTATGGCACATTTGTTTTTGGTCTCTTTTGTCATTCTTAGAGTTTGGCAATCTTAGTTACTCAACAACAAACTCCTGGTTAGCTTGATTTTCCATTTTGACTCTTAGCCTTATGCTTTTCTTCTTTTGAACATTTTGAGGGCAGTTGACTGTATTTGAAGGCTTGATCTCCTTCACACTGATACTCTCTACATTTCTCCTTTTGATGTAGTGAAGCATTATTGCCTTAGAAAACCCTAGGAATCACCTTTTGATATCTTCTTTAACCTTTTGTTGTCATGATGGAGATCCATCATCCTCATTTCACCTACTTTGCCTATCCTTCCAAAACTTTAGGTTTTAGGGCTGTTAGAGAAAAATAATTAGTGTTGTCTTCTAAGTTCTCTATAGCCCTTTCAAGTTCATTCATTTATGTTCAGTTCACCTCACCTTTTTCCCTTTTTCATTTACAAATTCTAAAAATCTTCAATTTGTGCTTGGTTGGGTTAATGTGCCATATGTTCTTGTGGCTTTTACATTGGCTCCTTGGTTGACAACATTGTTTTTCCAATCAGTCCTGAAAGCCCTGATTCTCTTTGAACATAAGCCTGCTGCCTCTCCTTTGTTGTGGCTATCCTTAGTGATGAAATAGCCTCTTAACTTACCTCATTTTCTGCATGATAGCCATCTCAATCATTCCTGCATAAATGTTTAAGATGCACAATTATCCTCTGGAAAAATGTTTTCTTTGGCAAAGTAATCCTTCTTGAAGGTATTTTTGATCTAATTTGTACAAATAGTTACTTTACCTTCTTTCACATTTGGTTTCATCTTCTTGGCATAAGAAAAATAGTTTTTTAGAACACCAAAACAATCCTATAACCAATGAAACCCTAACTGACCTAGTGGGAGGCTCTTTGGGCTTGTCTTTGACTGAAAACTTGGCTTTGGGTCCTTAAGTATAAAAAACAAAGTTTTTGATATTTTGATGTATTGAAGATACAAAATCCAATGTACTTGATTTATCTAAAGAGCCTACAGAGATAGTTTTGAGACCATCAAAGCTTGATGTATCTGGGAAATACAAGAGTGAGTAGGTTTTTTAGTGATCCTAGGTGGCAAGTGGAGGAATTAGGCAAGCAAAAATAGTGTGCTAAGGTCAGGGGGGGAAAAAAATAGTGAAAATGAGTGGCATGAGCTCATGATGGGTCTTTTGGGAGTGATAGGCTGGCCATGACTCGATAGATTAGTGAAATGATGAAATTTTTATCTTAAGGATAATGAAGGCAGTGAGATTTATAGAACTCACAATATTCATGAATTTTGTTTCTAGAAATCTAGAATAAACATTTAGTCATCTATGAAAAGGAAAAAATTATTGATGACTAACAAGAATAATAACACTCCTAATGTGAAAGGAGGAAGAATAAGTAGCTGGATTAAGCACCTTTGGGTGTAAATTGGAGGGGATACATGTTGAATAGGTCAAATTTGAACAAATCAATAACATTGTCATGGATGAGTGACATTTATGATAAGACAACACAGTTTTACTGAAGGAGAAATTGCATTAGCTTAGTGGCATTTATGGATGGGACCAAATGTGAGAAGGCTCACACACTATTTATGGAGGGGATAGTAGCCATTTTTATTCATGTTTTAGATTATTATTTTTATATCGTTATGTTTAGACTTTACATCCTTTAGCTATTTAGCGGGGTTTGCTGTATTGTTTAGCACAAGGGTGTTCGTGATCGGGAATCCCTACCTCATCCTCAAGGAAGGAGAGGTTCATTGGACTAAATTTCCTCATTCCATCATTCTGGCCAAGCTACCTCCTTTAGCTACAACGCAATTTCTATTTAGAGTTGGGTTGTGTTGCAGGGTACAGCAAAGGAGGATCACATAGAGGAAATTCCGGGCTTGTTTTTCAGTGGAGAGGTATCCTATCCATTGGAGGATCAAAAAGGAGGGACCTGGGCATATTTATATACCTTTTGCGTCAGGAAAACCATCTACCATCCCTCACAACGCAGTTTCAATCCAAATCTGCATTATTTTTAGTGGCAGTTGCTGAGAGGGTTCATTGAGCTCATCAGGAGGGTCTATTTCTGAATAGAGGGATCAACCTTCTATTGAGAAATACCATTGGAGGAGGAAATTATCATTTCAGATCTGTCATAGCCTCATTCTATTTGGTTCCATATTTAATGACATATCAACCCTAGGGTTATTTGTCACATTGTATATTTTTTTGGTATTTCTAGCAATCTTTTATGGGTTGGCTAGAAATCATGTATTAGAGCCCATACCTTCCTTTATGGGAATTTCTTTTGTATCTATCAGCCATATTCCAAAAAAGTATGTTTACAACAACAACTACACTGATATAAACAGTGTTGTCACTACTTTTTGGCATTCTATATAGTAGAAACAACTCATGTGCTTATTGATATGATCATGGGAGGCTTGTTCTTATTGCTTGAGTGGCTTGACCCTCAGGATATTTTTGTATATTATTGCTAATATCTGAATAAAATTATGGCTAAATATTGATCCCTCTTATGATATGTTCATAATTGTTGTGTTTTACATTATTATGTATTATATTGCTGCTATTTCCATTTTGGAATATTACAGTGGTATCAGAGCAAAATCTTGGTTCAGCCTGTGCATTCAAGACATTATGCCATTAGGAGGAGAAGATTCTCACGGAAAGGAGAATTTTTATAGAAGAAAAAAATGCATGACTCCATTATTTGGAGAAATGAAGGAAGAGAGGCTCTCCCAGCTTCTTTTCAAATTGTGAAAAATATCAAGAAAGATATCAAGGAGATGAAAAGGGAGAGGTGTAGAAAATTTCCAAGAGGGTTTGAAAGTGAATCAAGCCCTAAATATTCACATGATGGGTGTGGGAAGTCAGCCACACATGTAGATCCACAACGTAGTTTATTTCCCACATTCGCTGCAAGAGAAATGGAGGAAGAAGATGCACCAAAGGAGGAGACCTTGAGTAACTATCTTCGAGAGTATGAGTCTCAATCTTGGAGATTCAAAGAGCAATTGGAATTCCAAGGGTTTTTCCAACTCAAGGAAGACAGAAGATCCATCACCACATGGAGGTGGAAAGGGAGCCATTTCTTCCATTAGATGAGCCCTTGTGTCTTTTCAAGGAGTTCCAAATGATCTAACATGTGGGGACCAAAGCACAATCCCAGAGCAGCATGTATCAGTTTTTATGGATTGTGAGACTTGCCAAATGGAAGGAGAAGAAGAAAAGAAGGATCAACATCAAGAGATGATAAGAATTCACCCTTATCTATTTCAGGATGTTTCTGCACAGAAGAAGGAGATTGTATTGCGCAGTGAAAGGAGGGCCAAATCAGTCCACTCATATATACATTCTTCTTTAGATCTCTATGTCTCACTACATGGGGGCATTCCACCTGGGAGGCCACCAGATCTAGAGTTGGTGAGAGAAATCTTACCATTTGGCTCACAAATCTTAGATCCCAGAGGGGTGAATACCTTGGAGGGGTCTAGTACAGCACAGAGAGTTTGGGATAGACTCAAGGAGGAGGGATACACTCTCCCATTTTCAACATTACCCACTCTTACTACATATTATGTGCTGATAGGAGTTGTTGCAGTGATGGAGGATGGCATCACCATGGTGCAAGGAAGTTGCTCCATGAATTTGGAGAAATAGAGGGTACTTCCCTTGAGGAAGAAATCCTCCATATATTGGGGTAGATGGAGGCCACTCATGCTTACATTGGCCAAGATCAGGAGGTTCTTTTTGGATGATAACTTCTCATGGGAGGCAAAATTCCAAAGGCCACCACTTCTAATTGAGCATGAGAAGCTACATGATGGGCATGGCAGCACTTTGGAGGATGACTTTGGCATGAGGGATGTCACAGGAAAAGAGAACAGCATGTGGGGAGCTTCACATTTCAGATCTTTAGCGTTGTCTCTTAGGAGGATTGATCCATATTGGAGGTCTCAAATTTTGGTAGAGTACTCCAAGGATCTTGGTGCTTGCATGATTCTTGATGAACCGAAGGGAGATGATAGATACATGGTGGATGATAAGGTCACCTATTCTTATGGAAGAGTCTTCTTGACTGGAGCTTCTAAGCTCAAGGAGAAGTTGTTACATGCAACACATCTGGACTTTCTTTCCATTCACTTTGATGCATATCATTCCTTGATGGAGGAGTTCACTTGGGAGGGCATCCAACATGATGTATATCAGCATATGGAGAGATGCATAGCTTGGATAATTATGGAGAGGTTATCACAACCACTTCCCTACTCATTGAGAGTGAGGGAGAACTTTCAGCTGAGCTATTTCAGCTCAATTACCAAAGTACATAGTAGAGGATGTACATTTATGCATTATGATTTGTACTCTACTTTTTGTGAGCAGCATATTGTACCAAGGAGGATCATTCCTTCTTGGATATTTTATTGTGATGTACTTGAGGCCATTTGCAGCATTGATGTTGACCATTCTATTGGTGGTTTGTGGGAAATGCCACATGATTCTTGGTGTGCACCATTGGCACAAAATTTTACTTTTATGATCACATCTTGTAGGATGATTGTGGCAACAAAAAAGTGGCTGAAAAGACACTTGTTATACTTTTTTTTGAGGCAGGCATGGGATGCACTGCGCTGGTTTCACATGTGGGACTATGATCCACCTCCCAGTTGTCATATGGCAACTTGTTTTTATTTGTTTTTTCTTCCATATATTGATGATGTTCTTATTCTTATGGGAAGCTTTGGTGGGAGGATGACACAAGAGTTGGAGATTCCCATTGGGTGTATGATTCTCCATACTTCATATGTTGCATGTTTTAGGAGAAACAATGGGCCAGCCATGATTGCCACACTACATCTCTTGTCTTCATGTGGGAGGAGCCATTTGGAGAGCTTGAGTTCTTGGGAGAGGCACTTCATGGATGTTTTGATTGGTGGGGTAACTTGGGACATTATTGAAGACCATAATATTTCAGCCTAAGATCAGCAGCAACCCCATACATATCATAAATGGAGAGAGAAACAACATGGGTGGAAAAATCTAATCTCTCCATACAGCCCCAATACATTGCATGAACCAGGGGTTGAGGATTTCTTTGATGAGCTACCTAGGATGGATCATTTCATTTGGATGATAGCATGGGTATGGGAGTATTTTATTGGGATGGAGATCCCCAATTTTCATAATCTCACTCACCTTGAGGATGCCACTGGACCGAAATAAGGTTTCCACTTACACCTTCCACTTTCTCATGATGTGAGCCATTTGGTTTTGCATACTTGGGAGGAACCATTGGGGGGCAGATTTATTGCAGATTATTTTGAGTAGTGGTGGGGACTATTTGATGAGGAGGCTACAAGAAGAGGGAAAGAGAATTTTTCCATATCTTTGCATTTGCTTGAGGACAAGCAACATTTTGGAGGGGAGGAGTGTAATATTCCAAAAATCTAGCCTTCAGCTAAATGGAATATTATAGTTTGTTTTGTCACTAGTAGGTGAATAAGTGGGTAGGGAGGCCCATGAATCTCCTTATATGGAATAATAACACTCCTAATGTGAAAGGACAAAGAATAAGTAGCTAGATTAAGAACCTTTGGGTGTGAATTGGAGGGGATACATGTTGAATAGACCAACTTTGACCAAATCAACAATGTTGTCATGGAGGAGTGGCATTTATGATAAGACAACGTAGTTTCAGTGGACGACAACTTACATGAGATTAGTGGAATTTATGGATGGGACCCAATGTGAGAAGGCTCACACACTATATATGGAGGGGATGGCATCCATTGTTTTTCATGTTTTAGATTATTATTTTGATATTGGTCTGTTTAGACTTTGCATCCTTTAGCTGTTTAGCGGGGTTTGATGTGCTGTTTAGCACAAGGGTGTTCTTGATCGGGAATTCCTAGCTCATCCTCAAGGAAGGATAGGTTCATTGGGCTGAATTTCCTCATTCCTGCATTCTGACCAAGCTACCTCCTTCATCTATAATGAATTTTCTGTTTAGAGTTGGGTTGTGTTGCAAGGTGCAGCAAAGGAGGATCACATAGAGCCAATTCTGGGCTTGTTTTTCAGTGGAGAGCTAGCCTATCCATTAGAGGATCATCAAGGAGGGCTCCTGGGAATATTTATATATTTTTGGAATCATTCCAACCATCTACCATCCCTCACAGCGTAGTTTTAGTCCAGATCTGCGTTATTTTTAGTGGCAGTTGCTAAGAGGGTTCATTGAGCTCATCAGAAGGGTCTATTTCTGAATAGAGGGATCAAACTTCTATTGAGAAATACCATTGGAGGAGGACATTATAATTTTATATCTTTCGTAGCTTCATTCTATTCAGTTCCAGATTGCAGTGACATATCAACCCTAGGGTTATTTGTCACATTGAATATTTTTTTGGTATTTCTAGCAATATTTTCTGGGTTGGCTAGAAATCATGTATTAGAGCGCATATCTTCCTTTCTGGGCATTTATTTTGTATCTATTAGCCATATTCCATCAATGTATGTTTATAGCGGTAGCTACACTTATATATACAACATTTCACTACTTTCCGACATTCTATACAGTAGCAGCAACTCATGTGCTTATTGATATGATCGTGGGAGGCTTATTCTTATTGCTTGAGTGGCTTGAACCTCAAGATATTTTTATATATTTTTGCTGATATTTGACTAAAATTATGGCTGCATATTGATACCTCTTATGATATGTTCATAATTGTTGTGTTTTACATTATTATGTCTTGTATTGTTGCTATTTCCATTTTGGAATATTACACCCCATTTGGGAATACTACATATAAGCTCATCCTTCAGATGAGTCAAAATTAGTATTAAAATTGAACCCAAAGAAGGAGTGGTTCGTTCCTGTTTGTAATCGATAGGTCCTTTACTATTAAGCTTTAACGAGTCCAGTATAGAAAAAACTTGGTGTTTTTCATTTTTAGGGAGTCAAAAGAAAAACATAAGTAAACTCTG
Organism: Pinus albicaulis; assembly: GCA_034641835.2. Taxonomy (NCBI): domain Eukaryota; kingdom Viridiplantae; phylum Streptophyta; class Pinopsida; order Pinales; family Pinaceae; genus Pinus; species Pinus albicaulis. Next base: position 473,677,433 of record CM076584.1, read on the forward strand.
TGGTCGTACTTTTTCGTAAATTTAGTCTCTCAAGCCTGAAAAAGGATAAAATAATATAGGAGAGAAATCTATTGACCATGATTAGTCAACGTATACATTTTTCATAAATAGTCCATTTTAGTCAGGAAAAGGGGTAAACTTATACTGAAGGGACGATTGTTCATTTCCTTTAATGGTTTTGAATAGTCAAGTACTCGGCGATATTTTCATGTTTAGAGAGTCTAAAAAGGGCTTAAAAGAGAACTCCAAGGTTTCACTTTTTCGTAATTTTCAAGAGCTCGAAAAATTGATAAAAGTATACTCATCATCAAAATAATTCTTTTTCACCAAAAACCTGTAATCTACACAAAAAACTCAAAAAATTAAACATACCTACTCCAAAGAAGTAAAAATATTGAAAAATGGCATTTTTAAGTGAAAAATAAATAAAATACATTCTTTCATTAATTCAAAAACTATACAAAGGAGTTTAACAAAGTCATTTTCACCTTTTATCTTCAGAGCAGTAAATTGAGAGCTTTTGGAAAAAAATTTCTGGAGCGAATATCAGGAGAGCCGTCCGTTCAATTCATGATTCTTCAGAACCAAGTAATCCACATCACTTTAATCTTCATTTCTATCTGTTTAAATTCTCTTTTTTGTCTTTAATTTCATTTTTTAAGGAGAAATTATGTTCAAAAATGTGCCCTTGGAGGTTTGCAGGTTATGCACGCGCTATCTGCAAACCCTGATAATTTCCTAAAAGGAAAATTATCGGGCTACTGCAGTTTTTATGTACAGCCCGTGTGGACGTCCGCACTGTCTCTGCACAAAAACTTCCGAGGTGCCATGAGTGTTTTTAAATCTACAAATTCTCATAGAAATGGTTAAAGTTTTTTATTCCAATGGTTTCTAACCTTCAAATGCGTCCATTTGAAAACTATTTCACCATGCTAGAGTGGAGAGAACGTGAACATGAGGCTATAGACAATGAAGCCATGAATGATCCTCACACAATGCGAGTGTTAAAAATTTGTGATCTATATAAGTTCTGAGCGATTCAGGGTATGAAAGAACAGGTGGAACTGATGACATGGTTAGTGAATAAATGGGATGTTGAAGATCATTGCTTTATCATTGGTGACCATCGGCTCACAATTGAGGTCGAGGACATCTATTTTCTCAATGGATTGTCCCGAAGGGGAGAAAAAATATTCTTGTTTGGGGCTAGGCAGGGTGGCCTACTCGTTTCTAGCTACAAATAATAGTTTTGCAATGATGAGGCAGATCCAAAGGATAATGGCATAGACATAAAAACTATCTTGCAATTAGATATTAAAGTGATTGCATTCACGGTAACTAGGTTGTGTGGAAGTGTGGCTCCACATGTAGCTAGTAAATCTCAAATGTAGGCCACGGTGGAATGTTTTAGAGGCACCATATTCAACTGGTGCGAAGGGGTATTGGCCAATATGAAAGGCCAATTAACCAGAGCAAAGAACGCAAAGTTAAAAAACTTTGGTTATGGCGCCATTTTGATTTCTTTTTCTTTGGAGAGAATTCCACTTCTTACCCCTCAGCTTATTCAAGTGGATTGCGGGGAGCCTAGAGAACCTCGGATGGTATGTTGGGTTGCATTAATGGTCCGCCATGGTGGAAACGACAGTTGAGTGGTTCGATTCACTTTGGCGTACCTTAGGTGGCTACAGAATCAAGTCTTCACCATTGAAGACTTCCCTTATGCAGGTATAGATTTCAGAGGTGATCCTAAGATGTCCTTGCCTCCAGGGACACAGTGGAACGAATCAGGTAAGAGAATCATTTTGATGTGTTTTAAATCTAATTTTTATTTGTTTTTTATCGTCTAATACTGATAACAAAATTTTAAATGTAGATGTTGTTCCACGACGACCAGCTACACTCCGTTGCTTTGAAAGGTGGCAAGCAGAGTCTATAGTACCATCATAGGATCAGACGGAAAAGATACTAACTGATATGGAACACAACCTGGAGAGGTTAATTATAGATATTCCCAAGACATGGACAGATGACATTCCTCTCTGGCTTTAGAGACATGTTACAGGTGTACAAGGACAGTTTAGGAGATTTTTGTGCAAGGTGGCGTGTGCCATAGTCTACTACCATAATCATCATCATGGATAGTGGATGGTCATTGTGGATTAACATATTTTGTTTTTTTTGTATCAGTATCTATCAGATCATAATATTTTTAAACCTATGATCTTATATGATGTCATATTTTTTGAAAACAAACCTATCTATGATATTACTACTTTCTTTGAGTATCTTGTTCAATATGTATCAAATGTTGTTTTGGTTTACTGTTTTAATGTTGCAAATGTCTATTTATAACATGATTAGCTAATGCATCAACCAATGTGTTTAAATTTCTTGAAATTTGTTGATATTCAATATAATCAAATTGTTGTTCCAAGAGACGAACCTTCAAAAACAATCTCAACAACACTAGATTTTTAATTGCGTATACTATGTTTAAATGTAATATAATGAGTTTTGAATATAACCTAATGATCAAACGTCGAATACCAAATGAAATGGCATTAGATAATAACTCAATGTTCGCGCTATATTCTGCAATATTGTTCGTTGTTTAACCAAGGCTTACTCCATGCATAGAAACTAACTCATCAATGGGTGAATAGATAACCCAAGTTGCAGAAGAAATATTTGTGTACTATGACAGGCACCATTATCAAAACCAATGTATGTTTGAAGGGATGTCGACATCTGAAATATCAAGAGTAATTAATATAAGCATCGATAATAGCAAAAACAAACTTAAATTAGGCACATTTATCTAATCTATGGCACACTATCTAAAAAATAACTAATATACAAGTGAAATATACACATGAGAATCAAGCATAATATCTCTTTAAATAAAGACCATTTCTGGGCTTATCTAAAGAGACCCCGTCATAATCAGTCAATTCATAGGCCCCTTTGGCAAGCACTTGCTTGACAATGTAAGGACCATGCCACATTGGTTTGAATTTCCCAGCACCTAGTGTTGGGTCCCTATATTACTAGTATATTCCCTTATTATTGTTAGTGTAACCCCCTTATTGTTATTATTGTACCCTTGTAACCCCCATATTGTTATTATTGTGCCCTTAAATTATTATTGTTAGGTCGGCTAGGATTACATTGTGGCCCCATGGACTCCTATATATAGAAAGGAGGTTTTGTAATTTGAATCATCCAAGAATTCTTCATTCATGTAATGTATTGGAGTTTTCCCCCTCGAAGTGTCTTATTTCTAAGGTGTTGATATCTCTTTTCTTCTCTTTTTGGAGCTGGTTTCACAACATTTGGTATCAGAGCTTTGAGATTCTAGCGTTTTTCTGCTCCAAACAGGTCATTGTGGCATTTTTACAATAATTTTTTTCTACGAAGGTTCAGAATCTAAAATTTTTAGAGTGAGAAGCCAAAATCCTGAGGAACATCTTCACAAAATTTCAGAGCTTGGTTCGCAATATTTTCAGAGATATGATCTGTGCAAGTCAAGTCATTTTGTAGGCTCTGAATTTAACCTAAACAGGTCATCATGGTATTTTCGTAATAACTTTGTTTCTACGAAGGTTCAGAAGCTGAAATTTTTAGAGTTCGAAGCCGCAATCCTGATGAACATTGTTACAAAATTTTAGATATTGGTTCGCAATATTTTCGAAGATATGATTTGTGGAAGTTAGGGCTTTTTCAGGCTTCTGAATTTCATCTCAAAGAGGTGATCATGGGAAAATCTTCATAGCCCTCTCTCTCTGAGCATCGGATTGGAATGATGTAAAAAGTGTCCGCAAGTACACGGACTATAGTTTTTATTTTATCAATTTCAGAGCCAAAGGAGGAAACAATGACACGTGGAAATTCATACAAGTTCGCTCTACTGAACCAATCCAAAATTGGGTCATTGTGGGAGATTGGACATAACTTTGCCTTGAAGAATCCAAATCAGATCAGACCTATGGAATTTGAAAGAAGCTTCAGAGGGCTACTACAGGGCTAAATTTCAGATATTGAGGATCTGAAATTATAGATATAATTCAATTTCATTATCGAGCTCCTCAAAAGCAAGTAAAATGTGTGTATTTGTTTTCCAAATTGCATAAGTCTTGTTTGAAGAATCAAGTTGAATTGATTCCAAGGGCATATTCTAGAATAGATATCAGTATTAGATTCTAAAATGGTCCCTAAAAATAATTCAATACCCATTAAGCCTTTAGAAAGCTCTACTATGACTCATGAAGACGAAGAATGGCAACATGACATATCAAAATTAGAAGAGCAAGTGCAACAAATTTCGCTCTCGCAAAGAGCAATAAAAAATGACATGGAATTTTTGAAGAAAGGCGTGGAAACTAAGATGGATGGTTTTAAGAATGGAATGGAATCTAAGATAGATGGCATGGAAGCTGGCATGGAATCTAATATGGATGACATGGAAGATAATATCGATGAGAAAATGGAAAACATGAAGAATGATCTAAAAGCAAACATGGAAGGTTTAACAAAGTTGATACAAGAAATGTTTCCTAATGGTGAAAAGATAGTAGAGGAAACTCATGATGAGAACAAAATAAATGTTAATCGTGATTTCATAAAATCTAATGTTGGCGGGAAGAACCACCATATTCAAAAAATGAATATGAGGAAGTTTGATGGAAAGGATCCTGTAACATGGATACTACAGATGGAGCAATATTTTGATCTCCATAATGTGCAAAACACACAAAAGGTACGCATTGCAACTTTACATTTAGAAAAAATACATTTGTATGGTATCGATGGCTTTGCTCCCGTAAAAAAATTGTCACTTGGTCAATTTTTACGGAGGAAATGATAGCACATTATGAGGATACAAAGAGCAACACCTTCTTTAGCCAATTGATAAATCTCAAACAAAAGGGTTTAGTGGGGCAGCACATTGAGGACTTCCAAAAATTGAATATAACGGTAACTGATATTCCAGAGGAACATAGGATTGATCTCTTCATAGGCACTCTAAAGGATAACATCCAACATGAAGTTCGTGTTTTGGAACTTGATTCATTGGAGAAGGCATTCAGGTTGGCAAGAAAAGTTGAATGTAAAATTATGGCAACAAGGAAGCCTACCACTCAATTCTATAAAGAAGGAAGTGTTGCTACGTCTAGATTTCCACAACCTACAAGGTTGACACCACAACAATTGGAAGAAAAAAGATCAAAAGGGCTTTGCTACAGTTGTGATAGCAAATACACTAAAGGTCATAAGTGTGCTGAGAAGAAATTATTTTACATAGATTGTGAAGAGAAAGAAGAAAATGAACAAGAAGAGGATATACACCAGGAACCAGCCCTAGAAGAGGAAGAAATGAGTCCGACCATATCGTGTAATGCATTGGCAGGAATTACCACTCCTCAAACTCTCAAGATAGAAGGACATATCAAGAAGAAAAAGGTAATAGTGTTGATTGATTCAGGTAGTACCCATAATTTTTTTCATTGTAAGGTAGCCAAGGAATTGAATTGTTTCCTATACCCAGCACCAGAATGTAAAGTGATGGTTGCAAATGGAGGAACTATAAATTTCTCTGGAAAATGCCATAATATCAAGCTAACCATGGGGGAATATGTATTGAATAGTCCAATGCTTTCCATTCCTATGGGAGGTGTTGATGTTGTACTAGGAGTATAATGGTTACAATATTTGGGGATGGTAGCTTTTAATTTTCAAGAACTTTTCTTGAATTTTTTTTCAGAAAGAAAGGAAGTCGAATTACGGGGTATTTTAGGGAATCCAAGAAAGATAATAATCTCTAATGTCATGACAAAGCTTCTAAAGAAAGAACAACGAGGCATAATTGCGCAATTATGCTCACTAGAAGTTCCAACATCAAAATCATCTATTTCTGCAGATCTCCAAAAAGTCTTGGACAATCATTCCAAGGTTTTTGAAACTCCCAAAGGACTCCCACCTATTCATGATCATGATCATGATATTCATTTGATTCCAGGAAGTGTTCCTCCAAACATCAAGCCTTATATATATCCTTATGTCTAAAAGAGTGAAACTGAACATATAATTGCATAAATGTTAGAGGCAGGTATAATTCAACCTAGTCTAATTTATTTCTCTGCTCCTGTAGTATTGGTACAAAAGAAGGATGGATCATGGAACATGTGTCCGAATTATAGGGAGCTCAATAAGATCACCATTAAAGATAAATTTCCCATTCCTATGATTGATGAATTATTGGATGAATTACATGGAGAAATTTATTTTACCAAGTTGGATCTTCGTTCAGGGTATCATCAAATTAGAATGAATACTAAATATATTCCGAAAATAACATTTAGAATTCATGAGGGTCATTATGAATTTTTGGTCATGCCTTTTGGCCTTACCAATGCACCTTCTACATTTCAAGGGTTGTTGAATTCCATTTTCAAACCCTTCCTTTGAAAATTTTTGCTAGTATTTTTTGATGATATACTAATCTATAGCAGGTCTTGGAAGGATCATTTTCAACATGTTAACAGGGTATTATTGAAATTTTGTTAATAATTATGGGAGAATAGCATCACCTATAACAACATTATTGAATAAAGATGCATTTTCATGGACTCTTGAAGCAACTAAGGCCTTTGAACATCTTAAAGAGGCAATGTGCCTAGAACCAGTCTTAGCTATGCCAGACTTCACAAAAACCTTTATTGTGGAATGTGATACCTCAAGAAATGGAATTGGTGCTGTTTTAATGCAAGAAGGAAGACCCATTGCTTTTGAAATTCTTCCAATCAAAGGAAATTATTTACATAAACCTATTTATGAGAAGCAAATGTTAGTAATACTGCATGCACTAAAGAAATGGAGAACTTACCTAATGGGAAGACACTTCAAGGTAAAAAATGATCATGATAGTCTTAAACACTTTTTGTAAGAAAGACTATCTTCAGAAGAGCAGAAAAAATGGGTCACAAAGATGTTGGGTTATGACTTTGAAATAATATACAAAAAAGGGAAGCTAAATGTTGTTGCATATGCACTCTCAAGAAAGAATGAAGAGGTGGAAGCATTGCTTTGTGCCATTTCTATTATCCAACAGTTGGATAACCGAAGCAAGAGATGAATGGAAGGAATGAAAGTGTGGACATCATTCAAGGTTGCAGCAGATCCTAGTACATTTACATACGTACATTTAGTTGAACTGAGGATTCCTTATGGTACAAAGATCGCTTATATCTTTGTAAGAATTCCCAACTAAAACAAAATATTCTTCTGGAATTGCACACTTCTCCTTTAGGAGGACACTCGAGATTTTTAAAAACTTACCACAGGGTGAAGAAATAATTTTTTGGGATGGCCTTAAATCTGATATTCAAAATTTTGTGATGGAATGTTTGGTTTTCCAGAAGAATAAAGTTGAGAAAATTAAGACCCCGGGACTTCTACAACCTTTATCTTTTCCAAGTCAACGTTCGGAGGAGATTTCAATGGATTTTATCACAGGTTTACCTAAGTCTGAAGGAAAGACTGTCATCATGGTGGTAGTTGATAGACTTACAAAGTATGCACAATTTTGTGCATTATCTCATCCATTTAAAGCAAGTACAGTTGCTACTACATTTATGGACAGAATTCAAAAGCTACATGGAACCCCAAGGGTTATTGTGAGCGACAGAGATCCCATTTATTTTTATTGGAAATTTTTGGGTAGAAGTTATTTTCTTGTTTGGGTACTCAATTAGCTCATAGCTCATCTTATCATCACTAATCTGATGGTCAAAATGAGATAGTATATAAGTTTTTGGAAGGATATATTATTTGTTTTGTATCTGATAAACAAACACAATGGTCAAGTGGTTACCTCTATTTGAATGGTGGTATAACATTTCCTTCCATACTGCAGAAAAAATGACCCCATTTATGGCAATTTATGGATATCATCCACCATCCATCACATCATATTTAAGAGAAAATTCAAAGGTTCAAGCAGTGGAAGATCACATCAAGCATCAACAAGAAGTTCTCCAACTCTTCAAGGATAACCTGAATATGGCACAAAATCGAATGAAACAACAGGTATATCAACATCGTAGCGAGAGAAGTTTTGATGTAGGAGACTGGGTATTTTTACGGCTAAAACCATACAAACAACTGTCCCTCAAGCAAGATAATAAGGATAATAATTATTTCCAAAGTACTATGGTCCTTACAAGGTTTTGCAAAATATTGGTACTATGGCATGCAAATTGGAGCTTCCTGCTTCTTCTCGAGTGCATCTAGTTTTCCATGTTTCATGCTTAAAGAAGGTTATAGGTGACAAACTTCCAGTTCAAACAATATTGCCAGAACTTGACAAGGAAGGAAAAATCATCACGGAACTTTGTGACGATCACGGAAAACAAGGCACAGCGACTGTAGGGATTGATCGGTTTTAGAGGGAAATCTCATCAAGTGGAAGAACTTACCCAGGGTCCCATGGGAGGATGAAGTTTATACGAAGCACCGAGCTATCGATATTTGGGGTTTTTTTGAAGGAGAGGGGCATGTTAGGTCCCTATATTACTAGTATAGTACCTTATTGTTGTTAGTGTAACCCCTTTATTGTTATTATTGTACCCTTGTAACCCCCATGTTGTTATTATTGTGCCCTTAAATTATTATTGTTAGGTCGGCTAGGATTACATTGTGGCCCCATGGACTCCTATATATATAAAGGAGGTTTTGTATTTTGAATCATCCAAGAATTGTTCATTCATGTAATGTATTGGAGATTTCCCCCTTGAAGTGGCTTATTTCTAAGGCGTTGATATCTCTTTTCTTCTCTTTTTAGAGCTGGTTTCACAACACTTAGCCTACCGTTAGCTTGATCATATACTAAGACTAGGTCACCTTCTAAAAAAATATGAGGTGTAACACTTTGATCATACTGAACTTTCACATGTTTCTTATGAGCCTCGAAAGCTAATGCAGCGGTGTGTCGAGTTTCATCTAATTGTGCTATGTACAAAAAGTGTTTTTCCTCTTTAGAGGTAGCTGGTAGTAACTCTATGGCTAATTGGAGTGACGATATTTCGCATTCAATGGGTAACACAAATTCTAAACTGTAAACCAGTTCAAAAGGAGTGAACCTTGTAGCAGTTTTTTCTGAGGTTCAGTGTGCCCATAATGCCAAAATAATCATGGTATGCCAATTCTATTTGTGAGTTCTGATAATCCATTTAATCATGGTAGTTAAAACTTTATTAACATCTTCAACCTGACCATTAACCTATGGGTAATATGGAGTAGAGTTATCATGGCACGGGCCAAGTTGATTGGAAAGTTTGGTCATCATTTTATTTTGAAAAAGAATCCCATGGTCTGTGATAATAGCTTGGGGTACTCCGAAACAAGCAATCACATGTTTGAATACGAACGTAGTTGTAGTTTTTCCATCTTATGGAAATGTAGGCATCACCTTGGCCCATTTGGTAAAGTAATCGACAAAGAGAATAATATTCACATGCCCCCCGACCGAGTGAGGGTTACATGTAATGAAAAAAATGCCCCATTTCACAAAAGGACTAACAACAATTATTGGGTGAAGAAGAGCTGGTGGTGCATGCATCTTTCGATCAAATATTTGGCAGTTGTGGCATTTTCGGACCACAATAATACAATATTTGAATAATGATGGCCAAAAATATCTAGCGCGCAATATATTTTGGGTTGTGGCATACCCAGACATATGACCACTACACGCTCTAGAGTGGTGGTCATTCAGAACCCTTTCAGCCTATTCGTGAGTTATACAATGTTGAAAAACAGAATCTGCACCACGACGATAAAGTGTGTCTCCAATAATATTGTATTGTTGAGATTGATAACAGATTCTCTATCGATTTGAACATGAAATATCGAGGGGAAATGTTTGGGTTTGAAGATAAGTGATGATATCTCCATACCCTGGATCTAACATATTGATAAGAAACAAAGATTCATCTGCAATGGGATTCTCTACCACAGTTTCCATCTCAATATTGGGAAAGTCACACATAAGTTCTACAAACACCAGTGATTTCTTTGATTTAGATTTCTCAAACTAAAAATCAAACTCTTTTAGGATAACGATCCATTTAGAGTATTTTCCCCCAAGTAATTGTTTTGTCAAAATATACATCATCGGGTTACAATTAGATATCATAGTTGTATTTCGTAACAATATGTAGTGACGAAATCTTTAGACAGCTTGAACTACTGCCAAGGCCAATTTCTCCACATTCGAATATTTAATTTTGGTCGGATTCAGATTCTGACTTAGATAGTAAATCACATTCTCATTGTGAAATTCATCCTCTTGAACTAGAACCATTCCAATGGTGGAATTAGAGGCTGCTAGGTATAAAATGTAATCCTAGTTGCAATTCGGTGGATGCAATAACGGTGCATGGGTTAACACGTGTTTTAGATCATCAAAATATTGATCAACAATCTCATCCAAAATAAAAGGAACATTTGGTTTCAATAACCTTGTAAAACCTTTTGTTAACTCATCATAGTTCGGGATAAATCTACATAGAAAATTTTCTTTCCCTTGCAAACTTTGGAGTTGGAGAAGTGTGGAAGGAGGAGGTAAATTTATGATGGCCTCAACCTTCGAGGGATCGACATGAATGTTGGATTTCGAAATAATGAATCCCAGTAATCCTCCTGATTGCACACAAAAATCACATTTGTGCAGATTCAAACAAATATTGTAATGCCTACATCTCATAAAAATTGCTCGTAAGTGAGTAGGATCATCTTCCCTATGTAATGAGTGAGTAGGTAAATCATCCAGATAAGGTTGCACAATATTTTTGATATCATGAAAAGCGTAAGACATTGCCCTTTGAAAATTTGCACCAACATTCTTTAATCCGAAAGGTAATTTGCAATAAACAAGTGTTTCCCAGGGACATATGAATGTTTTTTTTGCTTGATCAACAAGGACTATGTTGATTTGATTATATCCGGAAAATCCATCCATAAATGGAAAAATTTCATTTCCGGCACAATCATCAATGATTTGGTTGATATAGGGGGTAAGATAATTATCTTTGGACAAGCTTTATTAATATCCCTATAATCGACACATACTCATATAGTCCCTTGTTTCTTGGTAATGGGAACTATATTAGATACCCAATCTGTTAATGGGATTGGATAAATAAATCATGCTCGCAGTAGTTTTTCAACTTCATCTTTAATAGTAGCAGCTTTTCGTGGATGTATCAGATGTAATCTTTTTCTAATAGGCTTGGCATCCGGGTATGTCTTTATTTCATGAATGACAATCTTTGGATCGATTCCTGGCATCTCTTCATAGGACCAAGAAAATATGTCTCAGAATTCTTGAAATAGGACTTTATATGTATTGATTCCATCAATCGTACAAGAAAAACCTATATGAATGTTTTCAACAACTCCAGGTTTAACCGATATGTCAATAGGAACAGTTGTATAAATGTTCCCCAGATTAATCTCAGAATCTGAATTTGTAATCGATATTGGATTTTGTGGTTCCTTGAAATAATCAATTTTAAAAATAGAAGAAAAATCATTTTCAAACCTATAAAGTTTAGGTAAAAATGAAGATCTATGATGTAGATCATCCCAAGGTAATTCATCCATAGACAAAAATTCTTGAATTCTTTCATCAGTATGAAACACTTGTTGAAAAGGATCGAAAATAGATGTCGAGGATGAGCTTGATAGTGAAGAAGATTCTTCTATGATCACATTCATTGGATCAGGATCAGTTGAAAGTGTGTTAGAAAATGACTGTACTGCTACATATTCCATCTCAAAAGGACTCAAAGGCACCTTGCCATTGAAAGAATCCATTTATGACTCTGAAGGCACTACCCAAGTGTCATCGAATGGTATAGTGCTTGATGAAATCATATTGATGTTAGAAATGATACGTGGTAAGTTGGGTGGAGACATAGAAAAAGTTCCCATCAATGTGGATTCCTTTACTAAACCTACACCAACATCTTCATAGGGGATAGTCGATTTTCCAACATGTTGGATACTATCTGTAGAAGCTGGGTCAGATGAATAATATGACAACTGATCAATTTTCACAATATTTCCTTTATGTGGAAACATTATTAACCGAAAGACATATGAAACGATAGTAGTCATGGAATAAGACTAGCTTGGACCTAGAAGAAGGTTGTAATCTAGAGGGGCATCAACAACTTCCACATCTAGATTAACATTTTTGCCTTATACTTCTATAGGTAGATCCTGGAGTATACCAAATGGATGGAATCCTCTTCCATAAAAAGATTTAAGGATTATCGGAGATTGGTTGAGTGTCAGAGAACCAAAATTTTTCCAACAATTTAATGAAATTATGCACATTGATGCCCCCTCATCAATTACAGTATGAAAAACTTGTCTGTTTTTTACTAATACCGGAATTTGAAAAGCCATCTGATGAGGTAGTCTCGGTGTAAAATTTTCTAGATCGAAGACCATGAGATTAGAATCCTGACGATCTATAGCTCCAATAGCTGATAAAAGTAATTTCCTTTGTGTTGCACATGATTGTAGCACTTCTAAGGCCGACATTGCTGAAGGGGAAATCATCAAGTCTTCAACAATGTTGTAGTTCTTAGCAGCTCCCGCGTGTGGATTGAAGGCTGATTTTCGAAGTACACCTTTAGCAAGCATTTTAATTACTAGATCAGGATTAGGTTTCTCAATATGAAGTGGATCAGAAACTGAAGGAGATGTAGCTGGTGTTGAATTATAATTTTCTACCTCTTTACCAGTAACAGGATTTTCACTTCCATAGTCTTGCGATCGTGTCGCAACCATAACCTCAGACATCATTAAAATATCTGTCGATGAATGTGGAGAAGATCCTATCATTTTGCTATCTTGAGTAGGAAATGGATCCTTCGAGACAGTGGGTGTGGGTGAACCTTTGATGAATTTAGAAACCTCTTACCGATGTAGAAATTATTTAGTAAATTGATCCTCGTCACAGATAAGACAAGGCTAACGAGGTTTTCGTTTATCATCAGAAGGTTCATTATTTTCAGTTTTTTATTTGGGAGATGTATTTTATTTTCTTTTATTATTTCCTTTCTTCTTATTACCGGTTTTGGATTTACCTATACATGAATCTACAACGTGAATTTCTACAGGAGTTTCAAGGGAAGAATCTCCTTTTGGTGAATCTGGTAAATTTATGATAGGAGTAGTTTTTGAAGACTTCTTCTTACTTTTATTTGTGTTAACTAAACCAATTACACTGTCTGTAACATGAGACCTTGAAGGAGTTGCATTTATTTGACCAGGACATAGTAAGTCAGAAATTTTTTCGTATAAAGTACCAGACTGTATATATACTAGGTCTAAGTACTAAGCTTGAGCAATGACCTATTCTTCAGTAAAAACTCTGACCTTAGCCACATCTTCAGTGATATTTGGAAGTAATGATTTTTTGAACCATTCTGCCAAGATCTGATCTGGAATAAAGACTTTCACTAAACTTCTTCTACGTCTCCATTCATGTATGTGATCAGATATGTACATAGACGTAGATTGTTTTAATGAAGTCAATAGTTTCGGGCCATTGTCGTATCTAACTGGAAACTAAAAATGTGCTAAGAAAGTTGTTGCTAAAGCATTGAAATTTTTGAATGATCCACGTGGTAGTTCAATATACCATTTTGCAGCTAAACCTATCAATGTTCTTTGAAACAGTCATAATCGAATGGAATCATCAATCAAAGAGTTGGATGCACACCAGAGGTGGTACGTCATGACATGGTTTGAGGGGTCCTCTCCTGATTTACCTTCAAATTTAGGATTATCACTGGGCAACTTATTTCGAATTGGAGGCCAATATGGAAGATAATATATTGGATCATTCATTAGGTGTGACAAATAAGGTAAATCCAAAGTTGAAATGAATGGAAACCGACGGTCAGGGTCTTGCTGAGAAAATTAATAACCTTGCGGAACTATACCAATATTAAGAGGAGGATATCCAAGATATCCTAGAATAGCTTGTGCATTTGTGATTGGAATACCTCCCGGATAACTAGGATTGGTCGGACCTGTTAGTGTCCCGTGATTTGGAAGATTGGCTAACCAAATGATAGGGTAACATCAGACCAGTATTTGGAGTCCTAGGACCTAGCCTTCCTAGACTCAGAGAGGGCTCTCTCTATTCTGCGAAGGATGTGAACTTGTTCGCTTCAGATGATTGATTTTAGGATATTTGTTAAGTGTAAGTTGTTTGTTTGTTTTTGGGTTGGGGTAAGATGATCAAGTAGGATAGGTGGAATGAGAGAATATCAAATCAATAGGGCTATGAGGTTAGATGAAGTCAAGGGTGTCGAAATGATGAATCAGAGTGTATTGTAGGGCCGATTTAGCAAGGTTAATGGATCCTTAGGTGATGATTAGGTGTAATGAACATTAAGTTTGGGAAAAACTAAGAGATCTTAAACATATATAGTCTAAAAGAAATAACTCACGAGGTAGGGAAAACCATTAATCTCTGTGAACAATACTCGAACTGATAAACATGTAAGATGAACAATCCAGTGGTACATAGAAGCATTAGAACTCCTGACTTTATTAATCCACCTTCAGCTTTTTGAGAAAACACATAAGATAAAAAAACAATTCAATATATGGAGAGGGAACTCCTAAACATCATATATCAAACTATCTGGAACTCTGAAACAAGTTGATGAGTATGGGCAAAGGGAAAGATCGAAACAAGACCTCTTTGTATAACCTAATCAATCAGTATTCCATAGAAAAGCTTCACAATAAGTTTTTGAAAAATTTAAATAAGTAGGGCATACCATGAATCATATTTATAAGCTAACATACTAATCATTCATGAAACAAAGAACAATTTTTCGTGGGCCTAAGGATTAGTCAAGAATTCATTAAGATGAACTAAAAGAAGAAAACATAAAAATTATAGCAAACAGGAGGTTTGAGGTGCTTCCATGAGCATATCTCAACATATACTTTTTTGATCTATAGAAAACAGGTAGACTGAAACAAAATGAGGAAAATAAAACACTAACAAGTTAGAAAAACATCACCATTCACCAAGCTATTGAATCCTGCAAGTAAGCTTCTCCAACATCAAGCCACACAAGCCATTCATTCACTTCATAAAACCAAATATCTTCTCCAAGCTCATAAACCATGTATTTCTCTATAACACATCAAGTCCCAAATCTGTACAATGAATTATCATGGCTTATATAACAATCAAGGAGGAAGAGCACTCACTAGAGCATCTAGAAGCCTATTGGCCAAAAACAAATATCCTAACTTGTCCTTGAGGCCCTACAAAGTCCAAGGCACAAAATATCTTCCAAAATATCTATTCCAGACTAAAATAGCAAAAATATTGACTTTTAGGCTCTAACATACATGATGAAACTTGCCTAATGCACATTTTCTCAGTTACACATAGGAACACAACATACTCTCTCAAAAACTTGAAAATTTTCCAAGAGTGCAACACCAAAAAAGGTCTTTTTGCAACAGATTTTTGGAGGCCTTCCCAATCTTGGAAAAGGCTCCATGATGGCCCGTTGGAAAGCTGTGGATGTATAATATCAAAATCTACCTTTTTTTCCTCAATCTGACTTCCAAAATTTTCTCAAAAATTGTAAAAACCCAAGGCTTCCAGGAGCGCAACACCTGCTAAAAAAAGAGGGCAGAAAGGTGACAAATTGAGTACTTTTGACACTTTTGAGGGACCAAAACATCTCCAATTGAGCTGAAATTTGGTGAGCATACTCCTCTCATGATAGGGAATCCAAAAATGTAAGCTTCTCCCTCTGAAGATGCCCTAGGAAAAAGTGCATCACTGGGGGTGCTGCGTTCCTAGGCTCAAAATTTGCAAAAAACAAAAACTTGTCCAATTTTGTTCAAATTTGGTAGGTAGGTGCCTCAAGGGTCCTAAGAGACTTTTAGAGAAACTTGGGTGAAAATACCAAGCCTAGCTTGGTATTTTTCATCATTTCATGTCAGACCCTCATTTTGGGCAGTTTTGAGTTTTTTCCTTGCAAAGTGGTTTTCTTTGTTTATAGTGCTCATTCATTTTCCTTTGCAATGTAAGAGGTGCCTTGATCATTACTTGGTACATTTCCAACTTCATAACTATCCTTATTTTCATCATTTGACACATTGTGTTCACTGTCAAATTTAGCCTTTGTACCACTACTTGTACTCTTTGTGGGGTCACTATCTTGGGCACTCTCATTAGTCTTTCCCTTGCTGTGATGTTCATTTTCTTCTTCATAAGACCCTCTCAAAATATCTCCATAGCAGAAAAAACTGGCTCAAAACACCTTGTGGGAAGGTCAGGCACCTCCTGAATGAAAATTTGTGTAGCTCTGAACATCGGGCCAACTTCTTCATGAGACTTTGGGCACCTTCTACATGGTGGGCAACTTTTGCACGAGGGTGCGTGCAACCTTCTTCATGGTGAGTAGCTCCTACACGATGGTGTGTGTAGCCTTCTTCATGGTGGGCAGCTCCTGCACGATGGTGTGTGTAGCCTCCTTACCTTGCTCTTGGCTGTCCTTTTGATAAGCATCGTCAACATCTTTTATGCCTTTATTGCTGTCAAGACCTTCAGGACTTCCATGCTCTGTTTTTTCACTATTAGAGGCACCCATGTTGGTCATTTATTTACTTTCATGAATGTCCTCCTTTTGATATTTTGGTCCACTGTCTTCATTTTCAGTATCACTCTGTATACCACTGTGAGCATTGTTTGTAGGGTCACTACTTTGGGCACCTTCATTGGTCTTGTCATCACTATGAGAATCATTTCCTTCTTTATTTGATGAGTCCCTTTGACTGATATTTTCTTTACTACCCTATTTATTGTCTTCATTACTTGGCCCTTTGTCATCATTTCCTTGCCTATTGAAAACAACTTTAAACCCCAACTCTTTGTTTCCTGTGCCATTCTTGTCACTGTCATTCTTGCTTTCTCCATTTCTTTCATATGTCTCCTCTCGACTATCATCATTTGTACCCTCAATGTCATTTTATTCACTTTCAAACCCATTGTTTTTACTTTTTAGCTCATCATGGGAATAATTGGTTGTACCTCTGTTTTCTTCTTTATCCACATACTCATCCTTGTTACTGCCTTCACTGTTCTCTTCTTGGCCATCTCCCTCCTTGACATCTTCTTCTTCTTCACTTATTTCTTCATCTTCATCATTCTTTCCATCACTATTTCTTCATGATCATCACTCTCTTCCTTATCTTCATCATCTTTAATTATAAATGATTCTTGCTTGTGAAATAATATGTGAAGAGGTTTTAAGGAGGTGTTGAGTTTTTTACAACGTTAGGAGACTAGCAGAGAGTAGGTTAAGTATCCTTTTCAAGTTTTTTCAATGCTTTCTTCAACACAAATTTTGAACCTACTTGGCGCCCTTATCCTTTCAAAAAACCATGAAGAGGTGAAATAGTGAAAATACCTCTTTGAAATTTCCTTTACAACATGAAAATTCTTCACTAAGCTTTCTGGGAAAATTGGGCACCTCTGAACGCTTTTTCTGGCGGTGATGCGTTTTTGAGGCAGGAGCGCAGCGTCCTGGGTAGGACTGGATGAAGTCTCATTCAGCGCTGCATGCCTATGGTAGGAGTGCATCACCTCTGGGTGGCTTGGGAATTTTTTCAAAAAAACAATGGCAGGACCACAGCACAACCTCTGGGTTGCACGCTATTGTTTTGAGCCCTCCCTGTGCACGCCGGGCCAAACTATCGGAGCGCAACGTGATCCTAAAGGAGTGCAACACTCAGTGTTAAAATGAACTAGAGGAGGCTACAGGAGCGCAGAAAACTTCTACAGGAGCATAGCATAAGGTTTTTTCTGCCCAAACCTCTGTTAGGATATTTTGAACTTTCCAGGAGCGCAACGCAGAAAAAGGTCTTTTTGCAGCGGGCATTTAGAGGCCTTCCCGATGTCATAATTTGGCCCGTGATAGCTCATTGGAAATCTGGTTGAGTTGAATATTAAAAAATACTTTTTTTTCCATTTTGTGTCAATTTACCTATCCAAAAACCGATTCTCCCAACACTAGGAAAAAAGTGTTGAATGCTGGTGCAGAAATGAAGAGTGCTAGTGCAGACAACTTTTGGAGGCCTTCCATAACTCAAAATTGAGCTCATGATAGCTCATTGGAAATATAGTTGAGTTTTATTTCCAAAAATTCTTTTTATTTTCCATTTGGAGTCCATTTACCTGTCCAAAACTTGATTTTCCCAACACTGGTCAAAAAGTGTTGAATGTTGGTGCAGAGATGCAGAGTGTTGGCGCAGGCCAGTTTGGGATGCCTTCCACAATTCCAAATTGAGCTCATGATATATCATTGTAAATATATTCAAGTATAGTTGTCATTTGAATCATTAAGAAATTCATTTGGATACTCCAGCTGTGAGAAAACCTGATTTGCCCAAGGTCACTCCAACAGTGCAGAAATTCTCTCGTGTCACCTGTATTTTTGAAATTTCTCCCAAACAATGATACCTGTGTAAAAAATGAAGGAGGTTTTTATTCTTTGGAATATGATGGAAAAAAACCTCTCTAAATTTTTTCAATTTCATCTATGTTTGGTCAGAAACACAGTTTGAAGTAAAATTGGCCCTGGGCGTGACACATGGCTTGTCTTTTGTAATGAATTATTGCAAAATGATGGAGGCATGATGTTTATGTGTTGGTATGGACTTATTCTTGCTGACATGATATATCAAATGAATCCTTTTCTTTTGTGCCTCATTTTCATATCAAACCCTAGCTTAGTTCGAAGAGGAAAATAGGGTTTGGTGTGGGGATTTAGGACTGCCTTGCAGAGGGAGTGGAATGAAGGGGTTAAGGGTTGTCTAAATTCTTGGGGAAATTTTGGGGGATAGGGATTGATGTTAGGGAGTAGGGAAAGTATAATTTCAAGAATTGAGTGAGGGGAAGGGGTTAAAAAGGGAAAAACACAGGCCTAGTCTTAAAAAGTGTCAAAATGTGGCCATAAACTAGGTTTTTTTAGAAAAATGATGAATTTGAGGGATAGGAGTGATGGGAAATGTTTGTGAAGGTATATTAAGGATAGGAGGAGGTGTAAGAATATCAGGATATAAGCCTTGTTGATGTTTAGCCATGGAGGTCATGAAACCAAGAAAAATGCCCTTAAAAACCCTAAATGGACAATGGAGGAGTTAGGCAAAACAAAATAGAGGGCTGAGGCCAAAGGTGACAAAAAAAAAAGACAAAATGAATGATATGAGCCCATGATGGGTCTTCTGGGATGGGTGAGCACAACATTGACATGATGGAATGATGAAATAGTGAAAAAAATTATCTTAAGGATAATGAAGGTAGCGATATTTCTAGAACTCACAATGTTCATGAACTTTGTTTCTAGAAATCCAGAACTGATACTTAGTCATCTTCAGATAGTGAAAATTATGGATGACTAACAGTGGCTCCACTTGGGGAGTGCAACTCCTTTTCAGGAGGTATCCAGAACTTTCAGATCTCTTGGTTTATGAAGACTAGTGCCTCATCCATTGGGCAGATTTTTACCTCTTTTACTTGCTGATGCTTGCTTGAAGCTGTGATCTCAATAATATGAAAGACATGATTAGCTCAACTTCATTTCTACCTACCTAGCCTACTTGCCTAACATTTTCTTCTTCCTTGGGTGCACTTGGACTAGAAATCCCTTGACGTTTTCTTCTTTTGAAAGAAAAAAAAACTATCTAATTCTACTCTTATCACTTCCAAGAGTTCAGATTAGGCTAGTGAACTCTTTTTATTCTCTACCTAGACTATTTGACTGTCAAGATTAAGCAGTATGATAGACTTCATTCTCTAGTCTATTGACAAGAAATTTAAAGCATGAATTGAACCAGGATTAGAAAATCTGATTCATCATGAGTCGTGGCATCAAGACAAACTGCACACAAACTTTATTTTCATAATAAAAACAAAACTAGAAGGTATGAGGGCCATGTTTCATCATTTTCTAACCATCCATATCCTTCTCTTTGGTTCAGATTTAAGCATGTGGAACCAGCATCTTTCATTTCTAATCTTTTTTCTTTTGACAAGTCAAGCTTAAATGATTTGACAAACATTCTCTCACTAACTTATCAACAATAAATTGAAAACATGTTCAGCCATGATTAGGCTAGATGACTGAAAAATACATTCTTTTTTGCATCAGTAGTGGCATTTAGGCTTGCACACTTTCAGTATTACTATTTTTTGGGTATGGGGTAGTACCTTCTTTTCAAATCTTCCCTCTTTTTTATTCTTTCTATTTTTTTGAGTTTTTTCTCTCCTTTTTCAAAGCAATCTCAATTTAAAATATGCTCAAAGGCTGAGCTTATTTTCATTCCTATCTATCCTAATCTAAACTATACATGATATACATTCAGCTAGTGAACTCTCTTTTCCATTACAAATAGTCAAGCAAATGATTCCATGAGGGATCTTGGTTTATCTCTTTGAGTATGTGGGACAAACAAAAGGGCCACTCCCATCTTAATTTCTTTTGAACAGTGGCACCTAAACTTCTCTTTAAACCTTGCATCAAACTTCTCTTAATATATTTCACTCCCTCTTCAAATGTCTTTAAAAAATTAGCAAAGGGATCTTGAAACAATATCTGAATGTGAATATTTGGAAAATAATATTGATCTAGGCCTGCTTCTTCCTCCACTTGGCTGAGCTTAGGACTCTTTTGGGAAAGAAACTCTTCCTCTTCCTCATGATCATATAAACTGGTATACTCATCATAGATTGCAATATTATACTTTAGCAAACATGATGGGTTTTGACTAGGTGGGCTGAGTTATGCGTGAAAACCACCATGTTTATGAGTAGGAGCACTCCTTGGCAACAAATCTTCTTGAGAAAGAAGAGCAACAACTTTCTTTTGATCATCAATTTTCAAGCCTTCATTTGCTTCCAAATTTTCTAAGCTTTCCTCATCACTGTCATAGCTACTATGCATTGGTTGGTTACATTTCTCAAGTTGATGAAACTGATCTTCCTCCCAAAAACCAAGTGCTGAATACTCTGCAAAGTTAGCTTCTGTTTGGAAAGCATCATCATTATCAACATATTGATCAAACCTTGGAGAATAATCAATATAATTAATTTCACCAACCGTACATATTGGACTATTGGATTGTTTCTCTTTGAATTGATCTATAAATCTATTTTCTGCTATGTGATAGTTAAGATTAGGGGGAAAATAAATAGAGGCTCACTGCATGTTTATAAGTTGATCTATCTCCTCTTCAGTTAAAAAGGGAGGCATTTTTACCTTTCTTTGGATATAACTACAACAATGCACTTTCTCTTGGGAAGGTTGAATATAGGGCTGAATGTGTTCTTTGTTGTTGAAATAAATACCCAAAGATTGCTAAATTCTTATTGCATTAAGGTTGTCTTTGATGAACTGAAAAGAAGTACAACAAAGAGGTAAAGGCCCTTCCCTTTCTCCCAAACTTTTTGCACTTTCTTCTTCACTATCATAGCTGAGTGGTATTTGTTGATCACTGTATTTGAGCTGTTGAAAATGACTGTCTTTTTCCCACAAACTAATCACTGATTGTTCTATAGTGTTATCTTGAGTTTGGAGAACATAATCATCATCATATTGATCATATTTGGACATCTTATTCATAGGCAGAATGTCATATATTCTACACACTTGATCAATATTTTGTTCCATCATATGAAAAGGAGAGTATTCATGGCCAATAGCCTTTCTTTTAGCAATCTGAAATGACTCGAAGCACAAGGGCATGGACTCAAGAGATGTTGGTTCATCTTCCATTTCTAGTTTTGTAATCCAAGCAATCATACCAACATGATTTGAGGGGAGAACTTCTAGATTTGAAAAAGGGTTTGTATTATCCATTTCCTCCCTTACTGATTCATTAGAGCATTATACATTGTTTCTATTTTCAATTTTCTTGTAATACTCTCTTAATAGTGAAACACAAGATGTAGGAAGACATATAGTACTTACTTGACAACTTTCCGCATCTTCTTCTTTGCAACCTTGGTCAGCTAGTATGTTTTGATAGCTATATTTGCATTGAAATGACTGATTTGGTTCCTCCCAAGAAAATGCTACTGGATGCTTTGAATAATCAGCACCAACCTTAGCCTTGTATTCTTCCTCTTTCCTGCCAAGTATATTCATTATTTTTTTTATTTTATTTTTCAACATCTCTAGCTTTACCTCTGAAGAAGTCAGTTTCTCTTGAGCTGCTTTATCCTTCCTTACTTCTTCTAACTTTTCCTCTCTTTCCAGCATGTTGAATTCCACAGTAATTGCCATATTCTGCATTTCTTCCAGGTTTGAAGGATCTTTTTCTCTTATCTGGAATTCCATCTTTGGGTCAAAAGTCCTTGGGTAGTGCAAGAGAGCCCACCCTAAAGGTGGCTTCATCTTAGCAGGTATTGCATTGTATACCTTATTGAACTTGGCTGAAAAGTCTTGTACTATCTCCCCTAGTTGTCTTTTTAAATTCTTGTATTCCTCTATGATGAGAACTTCATTTCCCATGATCACGCACCTATCTAGGAAGACTTGAGTGAATTGATGAAAATTGATAATTATTGCAGCTAGAAGGTCCTTAAACCAACTCTTAATTTTCCTTGTAATGATAAGGCAAAATTTCTAATATGCACATCATATTCTTCTATTTCAAAAAGGTCAAGTAAATTCTCAAGATTTTGAATGTGTTCTTCAGCGGTGACTTTTGAGTTTTCTCCATCAAATCTGGGTAGTTTATTTGCAAGATTTGCAGGGAGGGCTTGGAATACAGGAGGTAAAATCAGAGGCCTGTGTCTTTCTGGGACCTTTGTGGGTATAGGTAGTGTAAACAGAGATTTATTACTATTTTATGTTTCAGCAAGAGGAGGAAAGGTAGCATGAGGCTCATGTTTCACTAGGTTTTCCACAGGTGAATCTAGGGTAAGCACAAGTGCATAAGTCTGCTCATGGTTTGAAATTCGAGGCTTGAGATATTTCCAATGATCAATGTAGATCTCATCAATGTATTCTTGATCAAGCTTAAAGTATGATAGAACAAAGTTATAGATAAAAACAATAATTTCTTGAATCCAACTTAGGCCTGAGTGCTCTTTCTTTCTAGGATGACTAGTCATGTTTCAGGTTCTTCCTCCAATGGAGTCTTTAAGTCTATTGAGAGTTGTGGAGTCACCAGGTGGATGATTTCAAATGTTTTAAGGTAGGTTTCTGTCCACCATCAGCAATTAAATACCAATCTAAGGATGTTTGTGGGTTTTCTGAGGTCTTAAGGATATCTAAGCTTGTTACTTACTCAAGTCCCACCGTGATCGCCATTATGTTAGTGTTTCGTGATTTGGCAGATTGGCTAACCAAATGACAGGGTAACATTAGACCATTATTTGGAGTCCTA
Organism: Pinus albicaulis; assembly: GCA_034641835.2. Lineage (NCBI taxonomy): Eukaryota > Viridiplantae > Streptophyta > Pinopsida > Pinales > Pinaceae > Pinus > Pinus albicaulis. Next base: position 473,700,944 of record CM076584.1, read on the forward strand.
GGACCTAGCCTTCCTAGACTCAAAGAGGGCTCTCTCTATTGTGCGAAGGATGTGAACTTGTTCGCTTAGGATGATTGATTTTAGGCTAGTTGTTAAGTGTAATTTGTTTGTTTGTTTTTGGGTTGGGGTAAGATGATCAAGTAGGATAGGTGGAAAGAGATAATATCAAATCAATAGGGCTATGGGGTCAGATGAATTCGAGGGTGTCGAAATGATGAATCAGAGTGTATTGTAGGGCCGATTTAGCAAGGTTAATGGATCCTTAGGTGATGATGAGGTGTAATGAACGTTAAATTTGGGAAAAACTAAGAGATATTAAACATATATAGTCTAAAATAAATAACTCACGAGGTAGGGAATACCATTAATCTCTATGAACAATACTCAAACTGATAAACATGTAAGATGAACAATCCAGTGGTACATAGAAGCATTAGAACTCCTAACTTTATAAATCCACCTTCAGCTTTTTGAGAAAACACATAAGATAAACAAACAATTCAATATATGGAGAGGGAACTCCTAAAAAACATATATAAAATTGTCAGGAACTCTAAAACAAGTTGATGAGGATGGGCAAAGGGAAAGATCGAAACAAGACCTCTTTGTATTAACCTAATTAATCAGTATTCCATAGAAAAGCTTCACAATAAGATTTTGAAAACTTTAAATAAGCAGGGCATACCATGAATCATATTTGTAAGCTAACATACTAATCATTAATGGAAAAAAGAACAAGTTTTATTGGGCCTAAGGAGCATTCAATAATTCCTTAAGATGAACTAAAAGAAGAAAACATCAAAACTATAGAAAACAGGAGATTTGAGGTGCTTCCATGAGCATATCTCAACCTATACTTTTATGATCTATAGAAAACAAGCAGAATGAAACAAAATGAGGACAATAAAACACTAACAAGTTATAAAAATATCACCATTCACCAAGCTATGAAATACTGCAAGCAAGCTTCTCCAACATCAAGCCACACAAACCATTCATTCACTTCATAAAACCAAATATCTTCTCCAAGCACATAAACCATGTATTGCTCTATAACGCATCAAGTCCCAACTCTTTACAATGAATCCTCATGGCTTATATAATAATCAAGGAGGAAGAGAGCTCACTAGAGCACCTAGAAGCCTATTGGCCAAAAGCAAATATCCTAACTTGTCCTTGAGGCCCTACAAGGTCCAAGGCATAAAATATCTTCCAAAATATCTTTTCCAGACTAAAATATAAAAAATATTGAATTTTAGGCTCTAACATACATGATGAAACTTTCCTAACGCACATTTTCTCAGTTACACACAGGAACACATCATACTGTCTCAAAAACTTGAAAATTTTCCAGGAGTGGAGCACAAAAAAAGGTCTTTTTGCAACAGAGTTTTGGAGGCCTTTCCGATGTCAGAAAAGGCTCCGTGATGGCCCGTTGGAAAGCTATGGATGTTGAATTTCCAAATATACCTTTTTTTCCTCAATCGAACCTCTACAAGTTTCCCAAAAAGTGGAAAAATCCAAGGTTGATAGGAGCACAACACCTGCTCAAAAAAGAGGGCAGCAAGGTGAACAATTGAGTGTTTTTTACCCTTTTGAGGGACCAAAACAACTCCAATTGAGCTGAAATTTGGTGAGAATAATCCTCTCATGATAGGGAATCCAAAAATGTAAGCTTCTCCCTTTGAAGATTCCCTATCTTAAATCACAACACCGGGGGTACTGCGTTCCTACACTCAAAATTTGCAACAAACAAAAAATTGTCCAATTTTGCTCAAATTTCGTAGGTAGGTGCCTCAAGGGTCCTTAGAGACCTGTAGAGAAACTTGGGCCAAAATACCAAGCCTAGCTTGGTATTTTTCATAATTTGGTGTCGGGCCCTCATTTTGGGCAATTTTTAGTTTTTTCCTTACAAAGTGGTTTTCTTTGTTTATAGTGCTCAGTCATTTTCCTTCGCAATGTAAAAGGTGCCTTGATCATTTCTTGGTACATTTCCAACTTCATGACTATCCTTCTCTTCATCATTTGACACATTGTGTTCATTGTCAAATTTAGCCTTTGTACCACTGCTTTCACTCTTTGTGGGGTCACTGCCTTGGGTACTCTCATTAATCTTTCCCTTACTGTGATGGTCATTTTATTCTTCATAGGACCCTCTCAAAATATCTCCATAGCAGCAAAAACTAGCTCAAAACACCTTGTGGGTAGGTCAGGCACCTCCTAAACTCAAATTCGTGCAGCTCTGAACGATGGGTCAACTTCTGCACAAGACTTCGGGCACCTTCTGCACGGTGGGCAACTTCTGTACAAGGGTGTGTGCAACCTTTTGCACGGTGGGAAGCTCTTGCATGATGGTGTGTGCAACCTTCTACATGGTGGGCAGCTCCTGCATGATGGTGTGTGCAACCCCCTTACCTTTCTCTTGGTTGTCCTTTTGATAAGCATCCTCAAAATATTTAATGCCTTTATTGTTGTCAAGACCTTCAAGACTTCCATGCTCTATTTTTGCACTGTTAGAGGCACCTTTGTTGGTAATTTATTTACTTTCCTGACTATCCTCCTTTTGATCTTTTGGTCCGCTATCTTCATTGTCAGTATCACTCTTTATAACACTGTGAGCACTGTTTGTAGGGTCACTCCTTTGGGCACCTTCATTGGTCTTGTCATCACTGTGAGAATCATTCCCTTCTTTATTTGATGAGTCCCTTTGACTGATCTTTTCTTTACTTCCCTGTTTATTGTCTTCATTACTTGGCCCTTTGTCATCATTTCCTTGCCTATTGAAAACAACTTTAAACCTTGTCTATTTGTTGCTTGTGCCATTCTTGTCACTCTCATTCTTGCTTTCTCCATTTCTTTCATATGTCTCCTCTCCACTGTCATCATTTGTACCCTCAATGTCATTTTATTCACTTTCAGACCCACTTTTTTGACTTTTTAGCTCATCATGGGAATCAATGGGTTGACCTTTGTTTTCTTCTTTATCCACATACTCATCCTTGTTACCGCCTTCACTGTTCTCTTCTTGGCCATCTCCCTCTTTGACATCTTCTTCTTCTTCACTTATTTCTTCATCTTCATCATTATTTCCATCATTGTTTCTTCATCATCATCACTCTCTCCCTTATCTTCATCATCTTTAAATAGAAATGATTCTTTCTTGTGAAATAATATGTAAAGAGGTTTTAAGGAGGTGCTAAGTTTTTGACAAGGTTAGGAGACTAGGATAGAGTAGGTTAAGTATCCTTTTCAATTTTTTTCTATGCTTTCCTCGACACAAATTTTGAACCTACTTGGTGCCCTTATCATTTCATAAAACCATGAAGAGGTGAAATAGTGAAAATACCTTTTTGAAATGTCCTTTACAACAAGAAAATTCTTCACTGAGCTTTTTGGGCAAATTGGGCGTCTCTGAATGCTTTTTCGGGTGGTGCTGCGTTTTTGTGGCAGAAGCGCAGCATCCTGGGTAGGCCTGAATGAAGTCTCATTCAGTGCTACTTGCATATGGTAGGAGCACAGTACCTCTGGGTGGCTTGGGCAGTTGTTCAAAAAAAACAATGGCAGGAGCGCAACACAGCCTTCGGGTTGCACGCTGTCGTTTCAAGCCCTCCCTCTGCACGTTGGGCCAAACCGCCAGAGCGTAGCGTGATCCTATAGGAGCGCATCACTAAATGTTAAAATGCACTGGAGGAGGCTAAAGGAGTGTATCACACTTCTACAGGATTGCACCACAAGGTTTTTTCTGCTCGAACCTCTGTTAGGATATTTTGAACTTTCTAGGAGTGCAGCACAAAAAAAGGAATTTTTGCAATGGGAATTTGGAGGCCTTCCCGGTGTCGTAATTTGGCCCAAGATAGCTCATTGGAAATATGGTTGAGTCTAATTTCCAAAACTTATTTTTTTTCCATTTGGTGTCCATTTACCTCTCCAAAAATTGATTCTCCCAACACTGGTCAAAAAGTGTTGGATGCTAGTGAAGAAATCCAGAGTGCTGGTGCAAACAAATTTTGGAGGCCTTCCATAACTCCAAATTGAGCTCATCATATCTCTATGGAAATATGGTTGTGTCTAATTTCCAAAAAAAAAAAAAAATCCATTTTGTGTCCATTTACCTGTCCAAAACCAGATTCTCCCAACACTGGTCAAAAAGTGCTGAATGCTGGTGCAGAAATGCAGAGTGCTAGTGCAGGCCACGTTTGGACGCCATCCACAATTCTAAATTGAGCTCATGATAGCTCATTGGAAATATATTCAATTCTAGTTTTCATTTGAATCATTAATAAAGTCATTTGGATACTCTAGCAGTGAGAAAACCTGATTTTCCCAAGGTCACTCCAGTAGTGTAGAAATTCTCTCGTGTCACCTGTATTGTTGACATTTCTCCCAAAACATGATACCTGTGTAAAAAATGAAGGAATTTTTTCTTCTTGGGAATATTATGGACAAAAAAATCTCTCATTTTTGTCAATTTCATCTCTGTTTGGTCAGAAACACAGTTTGAAGAAAAACTGGCCCTAGGTGTGACACATGTCTTGTCCTTTGGAATGAATTATTGTAAAATGATGGAGGCATGATATTTATGAGCTGGTATGGACTTATGATTGCTGACATGATCTATAAAATGAATACTTTCCTTTTTTGAGTCCTTTTCATATCAAACCCTAGCTTAGTTGGAAGAGGAAAATAGGGTTTGGTGTGGGGATTTAGGACTGCTTTGCAGAGGGAGTGGAATGAAGGGGTTAAGGGTTGTCTAAATTCTTAGGGAAATTTTGGAGGATAGGGATAGATGTTAGGGAGTAGGGAGAAATGGATTTTCAAGAATTGAGTGAGGGGAAGGGGTCCAAAAGGGCAAAACATAGGCCTAGTCTTAAAAAGTGTCAAAATGTGGCCATAGACTAGGTTTTTTTAGAAAAATGATGAATTTGAGGGATAGGAGTGATGGGAAATGTTTGTGAAGGTATATTAAGGATAGGAGGAGGTGTAAGAATAGCAGGATATAAGCCTTGTTTATTTTTAACTGTGGAGGTCATGAAACCAAGAAAAATTCCCTTAAAAACCCTAAATGGACAATGGAGGAGTTAGGCAAAACAAAATAGAGGGTTGAGGCCAAAGGTGACACAAAAAAGACAAAATAAATGATATGAACCCATGATGGGTCTTCTGGGATGGGTGAGCAGAGAATTGACATGATGGAATGATGAAATAATGAAAAAAATTACCTTAAAGATAATGAAGGTAGCAAGATTTCTAGAACTCACAATGTTCATGAACTTTGTTTCTAGAAATCCAAAACCGATACTTCGTCATCTTCAGATAGTGAAAATTATGGATGAATAATAGGACCATATTGAGGTTGAGCTAGTATCTGATATGTGTAACCAGGGTACGGTTGATGCTAGTATATTGGATTTTGAGCTACGAGTCCATACTGATACTGCCCTTGATACGGTTGATAAAAAAACTATGGTTGTCTTGTTACAATTGTATTTGTACCAGGTTGTCTCGTAGGCTTCTGAAAAGTATTCTAAACTGTAGGCCTAGGTTTTTGAGTAGTGAATACAAGGATTTGTTGTGATACTTGAGGGGCTATAGAAATAGGGGTTGCAGAAATTCCAAGGATAGGTGTGGTAGCTTGAACAAAAGTTGGTGCAGCAGTTTGAGTTGGAGTTCTAGGTGTACTCAAACCAAGCTACTAAATTGTACTAGGTGCAGATACCTATGGTATAACTTGAAGCATAGGTTGGACAGGTTGTTGTATTTGACTATAAAAAATTGGCTGACCAGGTTGATTTTAAGGTACTTACACGTTAGGTTGCAAATTCTATTGAATTTGGGATGGATCCCACACCATGTTTATTCCGGGATATGGAGGTCCCATTAAAGGTTGTGTTGCATAAGATGGACCATAACCAGGTTGATAATTTGGAACGTATTTTTTATAGTTGGCTGGATAATTCCCACCTCCCTGAAACAATTGATGTTCCAAGTTGAACTGTGGCCCTAAAGGAGGCTGATGTCCTTGGAAAGATGTTTGCCCTGGCATAGGGTACTATCCTTGAAGAGGTTGCAAACCCTGAATTGAGTACTGCCCTTGAGGTTGATATTGTCCTTGAGGTATGTACTAGCCTTGAGGTATGTATTATCCTTGAGGTATATATTGTCCTTGAGGTTGCCCCCTAGGCGGTAAATTACTACCTTGAGTTTTCCCCCCAGGTGGTAAGTTACTACTTTGAGTGTCAGTTTAGGAATGTGTCCATACATCATGTAAATGTGTTCTGCACTCAAACTTTCAGTATGTGATTCATTTGGACCAGATGATGGTATATGTTTGTTTGGAGAAGGAGCTTCTCCTGAAAAAGTACCAAAAAGCGACTGGCATACTGTAGGAACAGATGGACCACCATACAAATATAATTTTGGTGATGCATAAAACATGGATGACTCACTAGGCATGTTTAATGAAGGTCTGTAATTACCTCTTGGTATGGCATAAAAAGGAATTTGGGGTGGCAAATAGTTTAGACCAGAATTGTGTAGAAAGTTTGTCAACTGAGAATACCAAGGATCTTGTTTGAAAGGGATATAGTAAATCGATTCACTTGGCCTAAGATCTAAATATTCCTGATGTGAAGGAATAACAACTTCTTCTTTTGTGTCAGTAACTTCTTCAATGCTAATGAGGCCAGGAGGAAGGTTCTCAGTGATGTAAAACTTCACTCTAGGTGAATCAGGATGACCAAGGGTTAGAGTGATGAACTCTAAAGTAGGCTCAGACGTAGCAGGTTTAGTTTCTAGTTTAGAAATGTTAGGCTCAGTAGCTGATAATTCACTAGTCATGGAAGCAAGCTCAATAAGTTCAGAAATTGTAAGTTTTCTTTGAGAACTATCTACTATTTGAGGTTGATCTACTTCGTAATTAGGATGAATAATTACTAATGTTTCCTCATGTTAAGTTGATCCAGTCCCTGATGTTTGTCCTTTCTCATATTTAAATTTTTCTAGCTGGCTTGGTGTGTACTCAGGGGGTTTCCCTTGCATTCTACGTGATTGTCTAGGTAATCCAGCCAAGATTAAGAATTTTAACACACGAAACAAAAGAAAATTTCAACAAAATATCCTAAATTCTCTAAGGAAACAATCAAATTCATCACACACATACAAAATCTAAGAGAGAAATCCACACACAAACAGTAGATTCCCACACTAAAAGCGCTAGTTGGTGATGAAATCCAACGTCATAGAATTTTAATGTAGAAATGGCAGTTGGAACAGTTACCCTGAAAACCTACTTAATGAAATATTATGGTGCAAGTCTCTCCACTGATACCATCTCGAAGTGAAAATTACCCTCCGAAAAGTCCAAGTAAGTCTAGTCAACGTCTACTCCAGGTACAGTGGGACCTTCCCTCCACCGTCACCTTTGGAAATAATCCTAAATTTTATAGCCACTAAGGTCACCAACGGGAACAAATGTACCTAGGGGAACAGTCTATGATCCGATATACATGCAAGGGTAGAGTAACTAGCTCAATCCCGTTGAAGGCTCCTTGATATAATCCAAGGTTAATAAGAAGTGACCCCGGGCTCCTTGACAATTGTCTATCCGAGGTTTACCATTTTTAATACGTGCACATCTTTTATCTTTCCCAATGAGATAGGTATGATTACCTCACTAGTTCGGACATGATCTCGTGCTTGACTCTTTTAAGAAGAGTTTCCCAGAGCACAAATGCTACAATTGGATTTTTCTTACCGTAAGATTGTGACTTGTTTGTTTGAACTGTCTTGGAATGTTAATTACAACCTATTCCAAGACACTAGCCTAAGCTATGTTGGTGGAAAAGAGCCCTAGAAAATGTAAAAATATCTAGATTGATTTTATTAAAGCGTTGTTTTTAATTTGGTTGTTTCTTAAGACAAAAGGTATGGAAGTGAAACTTCAATGATGTTTTATGAACCGACTCAAAAATACACTAAATGCATCTATATGAAATGTGAAACTATTTTCCTTTCAATGAATCTTATTTAAGGGAAAGATTGAGAGATTTAACAATTTTCTAAAACATCAATTCTTTCATTCCTAAACAAAATATTTGAAAAGAAGATGATTTCTTTGAGAACTTAATTCCATAAAATGATCAATTACTCATTCGAAATGAAATCCTTTATCAATTAGATTAGACACTACAAATCGTTAAACAAACCATTTTAAAAAAGAAAACCATATCTAAAACTCCTAAAAACATAAAATTCAAAAACAAAAGAAGAAAATCTAATTTTGAACTCTATCTAGAAAGTTTGAAGATTTTTTCTCTTAGTTTGTGATTGAACCAAGAAGAATTTCTACTTATCTCAGCAGAAATGAAAACATCCAACAATGGTTTAATGTGAAATTCAGGCCTTAGTAATCTTAAAGGCTCTTCTAAATTTGCAAATGAAAATGAAAATCATTTTTCATAAAAGTAAGGTTTGCAAATGGCTCAACAAGAAAACAACATCACACCAGTAAGCTAAGGTATATGAAGGTTTATGATATGAAGCAACAAGAAAGTAGGGCAAACACTCACTCATAAAATACAAATCAAATGAAAAATCACACAAACACAAAAATTGTTGAACGAAATTCACACATAAGACTTTGACAGTCAAGACAAGTTGGGGCAAACACAGAGAATCTGGTAATATGGTTCGTAGAAAGAGAATTCTTAATTTTTCAAAAAAAATCCACAAGTCTACAGGTTCCAATGGAGAACAGTGCAGTACCATACTATTTTGAACTAAAAACTGCGGAGGCTACCACACTGTTTTTAAATAAAAACTGTGGAGGCCAGGATAAATAAATAAAAATAAAAATTCAGATTTTCTTTTCAGGTATTCTGATAAGTTATCTACCCAACCCAGTTTTAGACTAATCAAAATCATAAAAATTTTAAAGATTCAAACTAAAAACTAAAAATAAAAACTAAGTTCTATTCTCCAGTGGAGTTGCCATTTTGTTATGCAGATAAATCCCTCTTGCGGACAAGAGCGATCTCCCTAGTATCCTATGGATAGTTAGAAACAAACATCCATTTGTAAATCATTTTCTCTAGATTATATGTGATTCAGAATTATTATAAACAAAGAAAGAGGGCATGCCCCTACCTTGAAACCCAATGTTCAGTGCAGTATTTTATCTAGTCGCTCCAAAGAGGCTTCTTCAGTAAGTATAACCTGCAATCAAAGACAGACATAAGAATTAAAAGAACCTACAACATATAATAATTGAGAAAAACTAATCTAACTTAGTGATCAAGGAATGTAAGTATTGAATTATTCAAATAGACACAAGAACAACTCAATGAGAAAAGGAGATCCATATGTATTATCTTGAATGAAAGAGTAACTTTACAACCTGATGCCTTGATGTCATACAAGTTCCTCCCGAGGTCATGAACAATCATTCCTCGTTCAAATTGACAAGCCTTCCTCTCTTTGAACTAGCATGAAGTTATGGACATGAGTGTGTGATCTTTCTCATACCAATAATAACTAGTGTAGAGAGTATGCTCTCTTGAGAATTTCTTCAACAACTAATATGTATGTCTACCATCTACCCTTAACACTGAAACATGAGCTCAATTTATAGGGAAATGGAGGTAGTTGCAGTTTCATGAAGATGGGGAATGGATTCCTCTCATGAAGGGATTTTAGCTCCATAGACCAAGGGATAAGCTCCATGAGTGGAGGGATAAATTTCGAACTCGTCACACCTCTAGAAGCTTCCAGTTGGGAGAATATTCATCTAGTTGGGCTTCTAGAACTTACTTTTTCCTTTATTTGACAGTTTACGGGGTTCCACAGGTTTTATAAAAAGAACGTGTGGGATGTTTTGCAGGCTATAGAGAAAATATTTGTGGATCCATAGGAAAGAGCTAGGAAAAGTGCGGAGTTAGACTTTTAAGGGTTTAAATGACATTTTTTTCAATTCCAAGACTTGGTTTAGGAACATTAGGGTTTTTTACCTCTAAGGGAGCACAATATAGTTAGTGATGAACCTATATAGATAGTCAAATGTCATGGTGACAAAATAACGTGTAACAAGGAGGTTAGTGAAAATATTTGATCAAAAACATTCAAAAACTTTTGGTTGAGCTAGCCAAGCCCAAACAATCAGAACCTTTGCATGATTTGGAAGGATCCACTAGACCAACTCTACTTCAAAATGCTATTGAGGGGGTTAAAGAGTTGCAAAATACTTTTCCAAGGGAAAAATCCCCACTTCAGCAAGAACTTTCTTCTCAAGAGGAAGACATGAAGATTCCTCCTTCAAGAGGGGATCAAGACAAATGATCTCATAATCATGATGAGGTGTTCTCCAATCATGAGGAGGAAGAAAAGGAAGAATTGGAAGGAGATATCAGCATTGTAACAATAGGAGGAGATCCACCACCATTTAGAGATGGAGATGAAGAAATTGCTTCAACTAGAGGAGCTCTTGTATCTTTGCAAGACATTCCAAAGGATCTCACATATGAAGATCAACATCAACATGTGTCAGTATTGATAGGCAGTGGAACTAAGCAGAGGAGGATGTTTGTTCCGACATTGACTACATTTTTAAGGACATACACAATGATAGATCACCTCTTTGTGGTCAAGACGCTTGACACCAATATGACATTGGGTGTGCATGGGTTGATTACATTAGAGAAGGACACCTTAGACTGTGAGACTTTGCATATGAAAGGAGGAGATAAGAAGGATGGCCAACATCAAGTGATTTGGAGCATACATCCCTATCCATTTCAGGAGGTTTATGCATAGAAGAAGGAGGCTAATTTGTGCAGTGAGCAGGGAAAAATCAGTCCACTCACATGTACAATATACTTTAGACCTTGATGTTTCATTACATGAAGGCATTCCACCAGGAAGGCCCCCTGACTGGAAGATGATCAAATATTTTTCTCAACATGGTGCCCATTTATGGATTTGGCTAAGGGAGGAACCTTGGGAGAAGCTATCACAATGTAGAGAACATCTGATTGGTTCAAGGAAGGGATGAGCAATAATAACATAGTTACCGATCAAATGGGAACTATTACCTCAAAACGGAAACTCTAGCCCAAAAAGATTCAAGAAACATGAAAAAACGCCCCAAAAACAAAAAGTGTGTATTCCAGAATGCATTTGTTTTTTTCTCAAGGTAAAATTTCAACATTTTTTAAAATTATGCTAAAAATGAAATTGTTTGTTGAAAAAAGGATTGAAAAAAATTCCTCAAAACAAAACGAGTTGATGCTGGAATAACAAAAAAAAAAACATTGTGTCACAATTTTGACACATTGTAACAATGGAATAAAGACAACATATTAGGACATTGAAAAATTGTAACATTCTAAAAATTTTGATACATGATGTTAAAGATAAAAATATCATGTGTGAAGGCCTTATCATTTCCAACAATTTTCATCCATGTTGTTAAATATAAAATAACTTGATTATAAAAAACCCTAAAATCGTTATTTTTTTTTACCATAACATTAAAGATAAAATATCATAGCGCATAAAACCCTTATTGACAAGTTGTAAATCTCAAGTTTTTAAATCTTAAGTTTTCAACATACTTGAACCATGAAATTATGGAGAAATTATATGACTTGACGAATTTTTAAAAAATGAACAAGTAAATGAAATATTTCTTATTCCAAGAGTTCTTTTTCTTTTAAAGGATAAAAATATATCTCTTTTCAAATCTTAGCCTAAGACAAATTTAAATCTAATTGCAACCAAAACCTAAAAATCAACCATCAAAACAAAGTGTCCCCTTTCAATGAGGCATATAATTTTTAAAGTATCTTATACCAAATGGTAACAATACATAATATCATGGCAATATCAGTGCATAATCTAAAAATTCAACATTAATTTCTATTTTCTTTTTTACTTTTAATCAAAATATCAACATTGGTATATTGTGTTGGGAAAAATATTAAGGGGGGGGGGGGTGTGAATCAGTATTTAGAGCAGACTGAAAACTTTTCACCTTTTCTTTTTCTTAAAAACTATACGCTACTTTACTGAACCCAACTCATGTATACACGCGGATATCCTTAAGAAAACTTGCATATGTCCAGAGATCTTATTATGCATTTAATACTTTACTTAGATCATTGCATCATTCATTCATCAGATGTTTAGTAAGAAGTAAGCATGTGCAGTAATAATAGAATAAACCATCACACATAAGCAACACACATGAACACCAGTATTTAAGGTGGAAACCCAATTCGGGAGAAAACCATCACTGCTGTCGTCTCTATCTTAAATATTTATTATAAAGAAAACTTCTTACAATTTTGTACTGGTGCAGACTCATACCAGAACACAGGCACCCACCTGCAGAAGGCTGCAACCTTCTCTCGTTCTCCAACCACAACTGTAAGGGAGCTCCAAACCCCTCACTGAAGGCTTTGACCCTCAGCACCACCATGGACCACGTTTCATCAAATTTTATACTGGATCCAACAGCTTCCACACAACATACCTTGTAGGCCACGTTTCATCATATTTTTAGATTGGACCCACTCCATACATCAAACTGAAACTTATAACTCCATCAACCAATCAACCAACAACTTGATCTTCAATCAACATAATCAACAGCATATTCAACATTCAAACATCCCAGAGCTATATGAATACATCATTGACAGATAGCAGTGAAACAACAAAACAGACCAGACACTTCATTCCACACACTTCAGCAAAACCCTAGATTCCATACTCGCTTTTACTGCACTGAACCTACGTATATACGCGCTTTCACAGAGACAAACCTGCGTATATGCGCTTTTGCTAAAATGAACCTGTGTATATACGCGCTTTCGCTGAGATGAACATGCGTATAGATCTGTAAATTCTTAGAACTATGCAGCTCTTCATAACAGATAACTCAGATTTCACCCTTTACTTCAGCAAAGATTCGCCAGATCACAGATCTAAACATTCCATAAACAGATCTAGAAAATACAGTCATTTCAGATCTAGAGATCCCTCTTCATCATTTTCTTCATAGGTACATTATTAATTCATATCAATCAATAAAATGTTACCCATTCCATGTAGAAATACTTCAAAGTGAAGTATTCATTAAAACCCAAACTTCAGAATAGATATGCAGATACAAACTCAACCCTGAACAGACATTGATTCAAATAGCATACACTACTTTTCTTTATTGAAGCAACGTACATCTGCGCTTTCCTGCACATCTACCCGTGTATACTTCTGTGTATTTTATTCTTCAAAAACCCTAACTGCCATACGCGCTTTCCATGTAGCGAACCCGCGTATATACGCTCTTTTTTTGAAACCAACTAGCGTATAGATCTGTAAAAATAAATTTTGCAGAACAGACCAGATCTATAAAACTTACCCATATTTATTCATTTAATTCAGCAGACTTGTGTCAGTTCTTCACCATCCCTTCAGTAGGTCATTCTGTAGATTCATCATCATCATATCTAGAGATCTTGAACCATCATCATATCCATAGGTGCATCATAGATTCAGATCTAACAATTAAGAACAGAGTTCATCCATGCAGATATTCCTTAGAGAAATTTATTCATTAACAACCCTTACATGTGCACCACTTGCACTATGATCTTCTTCTCCTTATATAGATTTAGCCTTTGTCAATACCATGAGTCAAAACCACTCAACCGCTGATGGTATTCCTGGACGAGATCAAATAGATAATCCAATGCTCAATACAATGGGCCAATACCATGGTAATGTCTCCTGGTTTTATAAATTTAGAGCACAAATAGGCATACGCTACTTGGTACGTACTTTTCCACGTACATACGCTACTTTTCCTTTACAAACCCGTGTATGCTTTATGACATATCTTATTCATCATTACTCTGGCACTTACTAGAATCTATTTCTTTATTGCTTCTAAATTGCTCTATAGATACATCAGATTTACATCATTAAAAAATAGGTTGCTATCCAAAGTCAACTCATCAAGTCATTTTCCATCAAAGACAACTGCATCAAGTAGGTTGCCATCAAGGACAACACATTGCATCATATTGCCAACAATCTCCCCCTTTGGACTTGATGGCAACCATGATGGTGTTTGATCACCACAACAGATAGATACATTGATTATAACCATTATTCAAACACCATGATATTCTCCCCCTTTGACATCAAGGGCAAAAGGGCGGATCAAAACCAAAACAAGGTTTTTCTTTTCTTGTAGAAAGAAGAGATTTGTAGATCTGATGTGCACTGAAGTTACCATGCTCCCCCTGAGTTCACGCTGAATATTCAAACATATTTTTCAATGAAGTACATGACTCTATGACCTTTCCTATCACCAGGGACTCATACTTACATCAATGATCCAACCAAGTGGATTTACATATGTGACTCAAGTACCCAACCAAGTGGGTTTACAAAATGGAATAAGTCTTTACATGACTGAATATTACAATGTTTACATCATGGGTCTCAACATGACCTTTTTCATCAAATTAAAGAAATGACTTATGCAATCAAGATAAAAAATTCTCAAGCATGAGATCAGACTACAACAAATAATTATAATGCCAACAATGCATCCTTTCCATATGACCAAAGCTCCCCCTTAGCTTGTGCATCCTGAACACTTTCAACAGCAAATCATCAAGGCATCTTCATCAAAAGAATTAGAGAATGAAATAAAAATATGAGAGCTGGAACATCACCAGAGATACCCAATAGTACGACAGTTGTGCTAAAGAATGCTGACCCAAAAAAAAATTGTCAGCAAATACCCATACGCAGTTTTCTATCTATAAACTCACGTATATATGCGACTGTCCTTTAGGAAATACGCGTATCCAATTTAATCTTCTGTATTTAAGTAGATCTGATATTCTGCATGGCAAAGACTACTCCCATATTTTGTCTGAGATATTCGAACGCTTCCCTGGGTAAAGGTTTGGTAAATATATAAGCAACTTGTTCTTTGGAGGGAACATACTCCAAATTCACCTTTTGTTCAAGAACTTGTTCACTTAAGAAGTGATACTTGATGGGAATGTGCTTGGTCTTGGAATGCATAACAGGATTGTTTGAGATACTGATGGCACTTGTATTATCACACATAATGGATATAGGAGGTGAACATTTGATTTTAATGTCTTGTAAGGTTTGCATCATCCAAAGAAGTTGAGTGCAACATGATGTGGCAGCCAGATATTCTGCTTCTGCTGTAGATAAGGAAATGGAGCCTTGCTTCTTAATGGAGACAAGATATAACGGAGCCTCCTTAAGTACACCTGCAGTTTAAAGTCCATAACATTTCCATTAATCTCATCAGTGTAAGCATGAAGAGTGAGATCAACATTCTTTGGATACCATAGTCCAAAGTCTTGAGTTCCTTGTAGATATTTGAATATTCTTTTGACAGCCTGAAGGTGAGACTCTTTTGGATTAGCTTGGAGTCGTCCAACAATCCCAATTGCATGAATAATGTCTGGTCTAGTCCCAATGAGATAAAGTAGACTTCCTATCATAGATCTGTATTCTGGTTGATTCACCATGGGAGAATCATCATGAGAACCAAGATTACATCCGATTATCATTGGTGTACTTACAGGTTTGCACTCTTCCATGGCATACTTCTTCAGAATTTCTTAAGATATTTTTCTTGTGATAAGAATATGCCATCTGTTGCTTGATGCACTTGCAAGCCAAGAAAGAATGTTAGTTCCCCAAGTAAAGGAATTTCAAATTCTTGCCGCATAACAGAAGCAAATTTCTAACTCATAGACTCTTCATTACTTCCAAAAATGATATCATCAACATATACAACCACAATCAATAGTTTATCATTTTCAGTTTTTGTGTATAAGTTGCTATCAGCAGACCCCTTTGAAAATCCTTGTTGATGAAGATATTTGTTAAGACGATAATACCATGCCCTTGGAGCTTGTTTGAGACCATATAGAGCCTTTTTAAGTCTACAAACAAGTTTTTCATCATTTCCCAAAATGAATCCTTCTGTTTGTTCTATATAAACTTCTTCTTCTAGATCACCATTGAGAAAAGCAGATTTAACATCCATTTGATAAACTTTGATTTGTTGGAAGCTTGAAAAAGCAAGAAACATTCTTATGGCTTCAAGTCTGGCTACAAGAGCAAAGGTTTCTTCAAAGTCTATACCTTCTTATTGAGCATACCCCTTGCAAACAAGTCTAGCTTTATTTCTTATAACATCCCCATTCTCATTTAACTTGTTTTTGAATATCCATTTAGTTCCAATGACATTTTTGTCATGAGGTCTTGGTGCTAATTCCCAAGTGTGATTCTTTTCAATTTGATCAATCTCTTCATTCATGGCTTGAATCCATCATTCATCTTTGCTAGCTTGATTGACATTGTGTGGTTGAATAGTGGATAGAAATGCCAGATAGCTAGAAGATCCCACAAGAGTCCTTCTTTTTTGTACACCTGATCCCTTTTCTCCCAAAATTTGAGATTCTGGATGATTCTTTTGAACATATCTGGATGGAGCTTTTTCAGATAAATCATCTTCGGGTTCTTCATTCGGTTCACTGTCTATATCATTTCTATTTGATGTAGAAGGATATATGTCACTATCGTCTTCATCTGTTGTTTTTTTCTTCTTCTTTTGGAGCTGCAGGAGACTCATCAATAACAACATCAATACATTCAACAATCTTCCGAAGTCTTTTATTGTAACATTTATATGTTCTACTCCTAGAGGAGTAACCAAGAAGTATTCCTTCATCTGCTCTGGGTTCAAACTTGCCAAGTTTTTCATCATTATTTTTGATAAAGCATTTTCTTCCAAAAACTCTAAAATGCTTCACAGTGGGAGGATTACCATACCAGTTTTCATATGGAGTTTTATCACTATTTACATGAACATGTGCCTTGTTAAGAATATTTACCGCTGTATGTGCTGCTTCTCCCCAAAATGTGTCAAGTGTTCCAGAATCATCAAGCATAGATCTAGCCATTTGTTGAACTGTTCTATTCATTCTTTTTGCTACGCCATTTTGTTGTGGAGTGCCAGCTACAGAAAATTGTCTTTTTATGCCATGTTGTTCACAAAATTCAAGGAATTCATCTGAGGTATATTCTCCTCCTCGATCAGATCTAAGACACTTGATTTTTAGATCTAATTCATTTTCAACCAGTGCTTTGAAGATCTGAAATTTCTCAAATGCTTCATCTTTTTGTTTAATCAACCCAATCCAACACATTCTAGAGAAATCGTCAATAAATAACATATAGTATTGTTCACCACGTGGTGACTTTTTCCTCACAGGTACACATATGTCAGTATGAATGAGTTCAAGAGGCTTACTTGATGATCCTTCCTTGGCATTAAATTGTACTCTGGTTTGCTTACCGAATTGGCAAGATTTGCATATGATACTTTCAGGTAGAGTAATATTGGGAAGATCACAAACAACTTTAAGTCTGCTTGATTTGTTGATTTGAGAGAAGCTCAGATGCCTCAACCTTCTATGCCATAGCCAATTTTCTAAGATTTACTCAAGTAACATTGTTCTTTGCAGTTCTTCAATACATACAGGTTGCTTGGAGTTCTTTTTCCTTTTATAATTGTTTTACCTGTATCAAGATCACGTACCACACATTCTTTTGAACTAAAGACAACTTCAGTTCCTTGATCACACATTTGACTTACACTTAACATGTTATGCTTTAATCCATCCACATACATGACATTATTAGCTTTCACCTTTTCTTTTAGAAAAACAGACTCTTTTCCCTTAATGACAGCAGGAGTATCATTTCCAAATGTAACATTCTTTTCTTTTTCTAGAGCACTATATGCAAGAAGTTTGTTTTTTTCACCTGTCATGTGTTTTGAGCATCCACTATCAATGTACCATTGGTTTTCTTCACCTTCTGCAAATAAAGCTATGCCACAATTTTCAACCTGTAATTCCTTCTTTTTCCACACTTTGGAGCTTGAAGGAAAATGCTCTTTTGGCTAAACTTTGCTCCTACATTCAGATTCTTCATGGCCAAATTTATTGCAATAAGCACATTCAACTTCATTTTGAAGAGGAGAAAAGTTGTTATAGGTTTTCTTCTTTGTTCCAATATCAATCCTTTTCTTTCTTGCTTCTCTTGTCATGATGGTTTTATATGCAACACATTGAATATATTTATGACCAAAATTGTGACATGAGAAACATTGTCCATTGAAGAAGAAATTTCTGCGATCATGAAATCTTCTACTTGAATTTACCTGTTGATTGGTGTTTCTTTGAAAGGTATTCCTGTTAGTGTTCTTTGAATTGAGATGGTCAAGCTTTACCTGTAAAGATTCTTTATTCCCTTGCTGAGTGGCAGAATGTTGTATACTGGCTGTAGCTGCTTTTAGATAATTTGGTGTTGAAGCCTGAGAAGATTCTCTGATATATCCAAGACCTGTCTTTATAAGAGGAGAACATTGTACCTTGATAATATCATCTAAGGTTTCAGATCTTTTAGCAAATCTAAGATTCAAAGTCTTTACTTTCTTAATTTCTTTTCTTAGACTTACTATTTCACATTTTAATTTCTCATTGTGTTTCTCCTTTTCTTCAAGCTGATTTTTCAGAGTTTCTATGGATATTTTACTTTCTTCTAAGCATATTTTGAGTTGATTGAATTCATCAAGAAAATCATTGTCCTCTAACGCATCCATAAAATTATATTTTTCTTCTCTAGATTCCTTTTCAAATGCCATGAGAAGTCTAAGATCTTGTTCACATTCTTCCTCACTATCAGATAACCCATCATTGTCTTCATGAGTATAGTAACTTTTTCTAGTGCTAAACCGATTCTTATTCCTTCTTGCTACTTCCTTCCCTTTTTCATGTGTTTCTTTATGAGGACACTTAGAAGCATAATGACCAACTCTTCCACAAGCAAAACATTTGA
Source organism: Pinus albicaulis (assembly GCA_034641835.2). Classification (NCBI taxonomy): domain Eukaryota; kingdom Viridiplantae; phylum Streptophyta; class Pinopsida; order Pinales; family Pinaceae; genus Pinus; species Pinus albicaulis. The sequence goes on from CM076584.1 coordinate 473,719,910, forward strand.
ACGGAAGCTTACCTCTGAACCGTCCTGTGCCAAGTTGGATTTTCTTTACAAAATTTACCTCATCTTCTTCTGAGATATACCCTGATCCTTCTGTCTCTTGTACTTCTTTCCCTTTTGTAGAAGCTCTAAAAACGGCTTCTTTCACTTCAGATGGTCCTCCTCTTCTCATTTCACATGCAGTTAGTATGCCATGAAGTTGCACCACAGTAAGATTTTGAAGATCCTGCTTTTCTTCAAGAGAAGAAACTATTGACTCAAATTTTGCCGTTAGTGATCTTAAAAATTTCTCAACCAAAGTAGATTCGGTTATTGTTTCTCCCAGATTTATCATACGATTTACAATATCATCAAGACGTAAAAGGAAATTGGCAATGCTCTCCTCATTATGCATTTTTAGATTCTCATATTGAATTATGAGAGTTTGGAGTTTAGCACTTTTTACCTTTGCATCACCTTCATAACTTAGAATGATTTTGTCCCATATTTCCTTTGCTATATCCAGCTGCATGACTTTGACAAATTCTATTTCAGTTAGACTTCCCAATAGAGCATTGACCACCTTTGCATTTGTTTCATAATTCTTTCTTTCTGTTGGATCTGTTGGTACTGCGGCTGGATATTGATATCCTCCTTCAACAATAGCCCATACATCTGCTCCCAGAGACTGAAGATAGGATATCATCCTTGTTTTCCAGAAGATTAAATTGTTTCCGTTGAAGAGTGGAGGCCTGATAGATGTTGTTCCATCTTGATTGCTCATCTTGTTTGATCTTCCTTCTAGCGGCTAAGCTTTTTCAGAAGGACCTGCTCTGATACCAATTGTTGGGAAAAATACTAAGAGGGGGCGGGGTGGGGGGAATCAGTTTTTAGAGTAGACTAAAAAAATTTCACCTTTTATTTTTCTTAAAAACCATACGCTACTTTACTGATCCCAAATCGCGTATACACGCGGATATCCTTAATAAAACTTGCGTATGTCCAGAGATCTTATTATGCATTTAATACTTTACTTATATCATTGCATCATTCATTCATCAGATGTTTAGTAAGCAGTAAGCATGTGCAGTAATAACAGAATAAACCATCACACATAAGCAACACACATGAACACCAGTATTTAAGGTGGAAACCCAATTCGGGAGAAAACCACCGCTACTGTCATCTCTGTCTTCAATATTTATTATAAAGAAAACTTCTTACAATTTTTTACTGGTGCAGACTCATACCAACACGCAGGCACCCACCTGCAAAAGGCTGCAACCTTCTCTCATTCTCTAGCCACAACTGGAAGGGAGCTCCAACCCCCTCACTGAAGGCTTCGACACTCAGCACCACCATGGACCATGTTTCATCAATTTTTATACTGGATCCAACAGCTTCCACACAACATACCTTGTAGGCCACTTTTCATTATATTTTCAAACTGGACCCACTCCATACATCAAAATGAAACTTATAACTCCATCAACCAATCAACCAACAACTTGATCTTCAATCAACATAATCAGCAGCATATTCAACATTCAAACATCCCAGAACTGTATGAATACATCATTGATAGATAGCAGTAAAAAAGAAAAACAGACCAGACATTTCATTCCACACACTTCAGCAAAACCCTATATTCCATACGTGCTTTTACTTCACTGAACCTACGTATATACGTGCTTTCACAGAGACAAACATGCGTATACGCGCTTTTGTTGAAATGAACCTGCATATATATGTGCTTTCGCTGAGATGAACATGTGTATAAATATGTAAATTTTCAGAACTATGCAGCTCTTCAGAACAGATAACTCAGATTTCATCCTTTACTTTAGCAAAGATTCGCCAGATCACAGATCTAAAAATTCCATAAACAGATCTAGAAAATACATAGTCATTTCAGATCTAGAGATCCCTCTTCATCATTTTCTTCATAGGTACATTATTAATTCAGATCAATCAATAAACTGTTACCCATTCCATGTAGAAATACTTCAGAGTGAAGTATTCATTAAAACCTAGACTTCAGAATAGATATGCAGATACAAACTCAACCCTGAACAGACATTGATTCAAATAGCATACCCTAATTTTCTTTACTGAAGCCGCGTACATCCGCGCTTTCCTGCACATCAACCCGCGTATACTTCTGTGTATTTTATTCCTCAATAACCCTAACTACCATACGCGCTTTTCATGTAGCTAACCTGCGTATATACGCGCTTTTGTTGAAACCAACTAGCGTATAGATATGTAAAAATAAATTTTGCAGAACAGACCAGATCTATAAAACTTACCTAGATTTATTCATTTAATTCAGCAGACTTGCGCCAGTTCTTCACCATCCCTTCAATAGGTCATTCTGTAGATTCATCATCATCAGATATAGAGATCTTGAACCATCATCATATCCATAGGTGCATCATAGATTCAGTTCTAACAATTAAGAACAGAGTTCATCCATGCAGATATTCCTTAGAGAAATTTATTCATTAACAACCCTTACATGTGCACCACTTGCACTATGATCTTCTTCTCCTTATATAGATTTAGCCTTTGTCAATACCATGAGTCAAAACCACTCAACCACTGATGGTATTCCTGGACGAGATCAAATAGATAATCCAGCGCTCAATACAATGGTCCAATACCATGGTAATGTCTCTTGGTTTTATAAATTTAGAGCGTAAATAGGCATACGCTACTTGGTACGTACTTTTCCATGTACATATGCTACTTTGCCTTTACAAACCCGCGTATGCTTTATGACATATCTTATTCATCATTACTCTGGCACTTACTGGAATTTCTTTCTTTGTTACTTCTAAACTGCTATGTAGATACATTAGATTTACATCATTAACAAATAGGTTGCTCTCCAAAGTCAACTCATCAAGTCAGTTTCCATCAAGGACAACTGCATCAAGTAGGTTTCCATCAAGGAAAACACATTGCATCATATTGCCAACATATTGAATATAACATAAATTATTTTTGTAATTCATTGTTGCGCTGTGGATGTTCTAAAGAGATGAATTCTTCATAATTAAAACATATAATCCAACAAGCATAGAAATGCCTCAAAACTTCATGAAAGGTCATATGCAAGTCAAAATATTTATTTCGAGTTACCATGCAAACATCAAGTACATAAAAATGTCTTAAACAGTTATTCAAAATCAACCATAGGTTCTGGTACACCATCTGAAACTACATCTTCAGATGAATGACTTGATGCAGAGGAAGATGATCCATATTCTTCTCTTTCATCAACTAGTGCTCCATTTGAGTCATTGTTGTTAAGAATTTCTCAAAAAAATATTTGATGTGCATTGAAATATTATTTGATGTGCATTGATATGCATTGGGTTTTTAGCAACAATTATTTGATGTTCCAAGATTTATTTTTCTTTTAAAGGATAAAAACATATCTCTTTTCAAATATTAGTCTAAGACAAATTTAAATCTAATTGCAACCAAAACCTAAAAATCAACCATCAAAACAAAGTGTCCCCTTTCGATGAGGCATATAATTTTTAAAGTATCTTATACCAAATGGTAACAATACATAACATCATGGCAATATCACTACATAATCTAAAATTTCAACATTAATTTCTATTTTCTTTTTTACTTTTAATCAAAATATCAACATTGGTATATTGAATATAACATAAATGATTTTTGTAATTCATTGTTGCACTGCGGATATTCTAAAGAGATGAATTCTTCATAATTAAAACATATAATCCAAAAAACATAGAAATGCCTCATAACTTCATGAAAGATCATATGGAAGTCAAAATATTTATTTCGAGTTACCATGCAAACATCAAGTACATAAAAATGTCTTAGACAGTTATTCAAAATCAACCATAGGTTCTGGCACACCATCAGAACCTACATCTCCGGATGAATAATTCGATGCAGAGGAAGATGATCCATATTCTTCTCTTTCATCAACTAGTTCTCCATCTGAGTCAACATGCATTCCCACCATTTCAGAGTTCAAAAGTATTGTAGATCTACGACTACATTTAGCAGAATCCCATCTCATCAATATTTGTTTTGGTAGAAATTTCTTCAAAATATTTATGGTATTCAACCGAAGAGTTCCTCTCTTTGTCAAATTGAATTCATACACAAGTATGTTAACATCCTCCAATTTTAAGACATCTGTGCGACGACAATTTATATTTGTGCCCTTTCTTTTTCTCTTTCTGCCAATTTTTTTTTCAACTACCATCTCTAGCTTATACACACCATTGAAAGGGTGAGTACTTGTGGCATACCAATGTACATCAACAGCTATAATATCTTCATTTTCATTAATGAATTTTATAACATTGGCAATCCAGAATGGATAGCCAAGTGGATCTTCATCTGCTAACATTGCTATCATGCAACCCTCCTTAACATCCTACACAGAACCCCTGTAAAGGTCTTCCATGGCTTCACATTGTGCACGTGATCTTCTAGAACCAATATAGATTTCTCTTTCCTCTAGCTGTGGAGAATTAATAATAGCTTGAGACTGTTGATGTTAAAAAATGTTTGTTTCCTCATGTTCATTTGGAATATTTTGTGGCAAAAAAAATGGAGTCTTCAAAAGCGTATCCTCATTTATTGAACTTGAAATCATATCACTTTGATTATTGAAAAAAGAATCCCACCAAACTGAATCAGCAACATCAAAGTACTCATATGTATCTCTAATACATATTTTAATTTCCTCCAGACATTCAAAATAATTTATGCCTCTCTTATGCCTTCATGCATTATGGAGTTCAGCAAATGACTATAATAACAATAACTTTGATGAAAATATTGGACGCTCTGGAATGAACTTCAAAAATGCTAAACCTGATGATGGCCCCCATTCTGGAACAGTTGAATACTTCTTGTCCCATATAGGTGTTATCCCATCAATTTTTTTAATATGAAATTGATGTTGGAAGCTAGTGTCATTAAGTTGTTCAATGCATTTCTCCTCACCATGCGATCCCAAAATAAACCTTCGCATGTCAATAGTTTATTCCAACACATGAAAAACAGGCTCTGGAATGTAGGATTTGTTAATATATTCAATTAATGATGACAAGCTCCCAACACCTTTCCTCCTCAATGTTACCGAAAAATGACTGAACATTTGATCAATATGGTCATAAGTATGCCCAACAAAAAGGAAACCAACCTTTATCTTTTTAAAAATGCTCAATTCAACGAGCATGTTTAGATACTAAAAAAGAACTTGATTTTTGTTTTCACGGCTTGTGTTGTCTAATTGTACATACAGAACTTCAGGAAGAGTACTAGACCAATGAGTAACCACATCATGGATTATGGTTATGGTCAGATTTGCATCATTATGAATATTTAGAGCTATGAAGAAAACCCTTGGAAACATCTTCTTATTAAATACCATACAACCAACCAAGTGAAACTGAATGAAATTTTCCTCCTTGTTGTAACCTTTACAACACCCTCCAAAAAAAGACTACCTTTTAAAATTTTGGAGCCCCTTAGAACTAAAGAGAAATTGCTAAGTCACTAAGTCGCAAAAGTAGACATTCATGCAAATTGCGACCTTGCGACCTAGCGACCTCAGGTCGCCAGGTCGCCAGGTCGCACATTGCATAAACTTATGAAAACTGCGACCTAGCGACCCAGCGACCCCAGGTCGCCAAGTCGCCAGGTCGCAATTTGGTCATTTTCCGAAAATCGCGACTTAGCGACCTTGCGACCCAGCGACCCCAGGTCGCCAGGTCGCAATTTGGTCATTTTCCGAAAATCGCGACTTAGCGACCTTGCGACCCAGCGACCCCAGGTCGCCAGGTCGCAAGGTCGCAAGGTCGCAAAACTCAAGGTTTGACGAATCTGCGACCTAGCAACCCACATTAATGGCCCGCACGTGCGACTTCCTATAAAAGGGGGTTCGCAGGTCGCATTATTCACATTCAGCGATTTGTAAGGAAAACACCTCTGACAGCTCAACTGACGAGTTTTTCCCGGGTAAGTTGCTATTTCTTCCTGCTGTTTCCGTTCTAATGATTTTCTTACTAAACCCATCTCCCCTTGTAGCCTATAAATTGTCTTTTGGCCATGCTTTAATGTTTTCTGAGAATTTTGCCAATTACATATTGCATAAATTACCAAAAACCTCTCTGTTTGCTTTTTCACCCCATGGCAGCATCCCATTTTCTTTAAAATCATGCCACAGCTCTCCCTGGCCCCAGAAACCTTGCAAATTCCCAAGAGAAAGGGGGCAAAAGGGTTCAAGGCCGCGCGCACCAAACCCCCGGCAAGCTAAATCTGCGACCTGCGACCCAGCGACCTAGTCGCGAGGTCGCAGAGTCGCATTTTTCTCCAGTCTTGCAGATTTGCAACCTGCGACCCAGCGACCTAGTCGCCAGGTCGCCAGGTCGCACTTCCTTTGTTTTATCAAGATCTGCGACCTAGCGACCCAGCGACCTCAGGTCGCCAGGTCGCCAGGTCGCAAGGTCGCGCCCGAGCCCTGTTTGTGTGATCTGCGGCCCAGTGACTCATCAGTCCAGTTTTGCTTTAACACATTTAGGTTTTGTCACTGAATTGTAACCGATTTTTATTCACCATGACATTCTTATCGTGGGACTCTTTTCTGAATTTAACAGGTGAAGATATAGAGTGCATACCTGTGCTCTCAGATTCTAGTGACATGGCGCCCCCGCGGTCTCGGAGAAAGGACAAGGGAACAGCGGAAGAGACTGATGAGCTGGTGGTGGTGTCCCCACCCCCAATATTCCGAGATACATTATGTACTTTTTCGAAAGACGACGGCATGAGGTGGTACCAGATTTATCAGGAGTTCGCCAAGTTGCCAGAAGAATTTCCGGAAGACCTCCCAGACCGAGAAATATACTTGGCGGTAAAGAGGTCCAAACTACATCTGGCAGGGGCGCATCCAGCCATATTCCCATGTCTGGAGATCATAGACTGGATAATACAAAAGACAGACCCAGAGAAATTTGTGATCAGAGATCATGAAGGCAGAGCTTTCACTACGCTGGTAGGCTCAGATGCACACATTTATTATTCACTGCCGCGCCCAAACCAGCACTTTACTCGAGAATGGGCTGCTACTCACGCCGTCCCGATCGTCGATACTATTAAACAATGGTGGGAGGAGCCCGAGAAGTTCAAGGTGAAAAAGAACTAGGAATACCCAGTGGCAAGCCTAAGAAAAGTTTATAAATTGGTTGCTGCCATGCTCTGCAGGCTTTACGGACGCCCAGATTGCTCCACTTTCAACGGCAGTTGGGCCACTATTATGGAGTATGTGACAACACAGGGCACCCGTTTTAACTGGGTCGGCATACTGATGACGTCGATGCAGACCAACTTGAACTCGGCATTGGCTCCGGACGAAGGAATGCCTGCTGAATTTTACATGGCTTCATACCTATTAGATGCAGTGTGCGCCCGAGTGGAGTTTGACGGCTGGGAGCACAACTGGGACCCCGAGAACACGCGCGCAATCCATCTACAACTCAAAGTATTCTGGGAGTCTAAATACAAACAGGACATAGATCGGATTTCCCAAATATTTGTTCCCGCTCTGTACAGACATTTATTTGGCCAAGACGCCCCTTGCATGTCATGGCGGGCCAAGGAGACCCTGGTTAAAGTGGCGCACTAGTTCCCTTTCCCTGAGTACACCTTCATCCGAGTCTTTGGAACTTACAAGGCGCCACATGTTATGCCTCGTTTCGTGACGGACAAAATGCTGATGCAGGAGGTGTGCTTTCGGATGTCACATGGTTTCTCCAACATCTTGTCTAAGGGAAAAAAGAAGCCATGGCCCACTCTGCCCCTCACTATTGGTGCATTCACAGTTAAAGACTTCAAGGAGGTGCTAGCAGAAGCAGACGCAATGAGAAGTTATCAGCTGGGGGCAATTGAACACCGGAACTATGACCCAGAGAGATTGGTCCCTGAACACTGCCGGAGAGCCAACCTCAGGTGGACTTATCAGCATCTCGAACGCCCAGCAGAAGATGAGAGAAGAAACTGGTATAATGCTGAAAGACAACTTGCTCCGGGGGTTGACGTGGTCCAGGAAGACTCGGATGATCAGAACTTAGAAGATAGAAGACGTCAGTTAGGAGCTTCTTCTTCATCCATGCTCCAGAAATCCCGAATCAACACAGGGTAAACTCCATCCACCAAACAAAAGGAGGCAGAAGCAAAGGCCCAGCAGGAAAGGGAGAGGAAGCTAAAAGAAGATGAGGAGGCGCGCCCAAAAAGTACAACTGCAGCACAAAAGAAGAAGCTGGCCAAAGAGGCCAGGAAAGAAAAAGAAGACAAAGAGGCACAAGCGGCAGCGGAACAGGCGCATAAGGCAGAGTTGGACAAGGCGGAGGCTGAACGCCAAAAGAAAGCCGAGCAGGCTGCTGCAGCTGAACAGAGGAAGAGGGCCGAAATAGAAGCAGCCGCAGAGGCTGAACGACAAAGGAAAGCCGAGCAGGCAGCTGCAGCTGAACAGAAGAAGAGGGCCGAGATAGAAGCAGCGGCAGAAGCTGAACGGCGGAGGAAGGAAGAGGAAGAGAAGAACACAGAGGAAAGAGAGGATGACACGCTAGATGATCTTGAAGTAACTCCTCTCGACGTACCTTTGGGCCGTACACAACTCTCTGATGTTAGATCGCCCCAGAGGCAGGAAGAAGATGTGTTCGACCTGACCAGACTCACATTTGATCAGTTTTCATTCAAGATCCGTCAAGAGAAGAGGAGGTCGTTGGCACATAGTCCCTCTGCATCATCTGCAGTATCCACAGGTAAGGATATAGTTTTGGATACCAGGACTAACCCGGTAATGATAGCGTCAGCAGGTACTGCCTTCGCTGCGGCTACAGAAGAGAATGTAACCCGGATGAGTAGAGAAATAGTAGCTCTACAAAACAGACTGCACGCAGCTGAGCAACGCGAAAAGATGGCAGAGCAGGAGAAAGCGGCATTGCAAGCGGAAGTCCTGCAACTTCGAAACCAAGCTCTACCAGCAAATGAAGTCTCGCTTGCCATTTTCAAGGAGTGTGAGGTGTTGGAAATGACTATGAGACAGGTATATGGTGAAATGTTCACCATCAAACAAACAGTCGCTCCTCTGGCAAGAGCACGAATGGACACCAGGCAAAGACAAGATCAGCTCAAAGAGGCTTCACAGGCTTTGGACAGGATGATGGGTTGGACCATACAGTACCCTCAGGCACCTGAAAATTTGCCTAAGAGGGACTGGATCCACACGCAGGATGCAAAAGTTCAACTCCGCATAGCGATGCAATCTGGAGACAAATTGACTAAAGACCTGGACAAAGTGATGTCCTCGTATGACCATCTGATTAGTGGTATCGACTCAATGCATACACTGCACCACATCCCATCGCTTGGAGCATTAGAGGAAGAGAAAACCTGGGAACAAGTAAACCAGGATATTCAAACATTCTTGCAACCCATCAAGCAGGCCGCAGCTGATCCGGAGCCCTCCGCATCTCCAGAGCATCTCAGTCAATTCATCGCCGCTCCAGCGCGGATTTATACCAAGCTTGCGTCGCTCTCAAATCAGATCGGACAGAAAAGGGAGACCTTAGTACCAAACGCTTTGGAATCTGTGCATAGGCTGAAAGAGGAGGTGCCTCTGGTGTCCCCCATAGCGGCAGAATACCAGGCATGGCAGGATTTCCTTAGGGACCAACAGGTTGACATTAACAGTTCGCGTCCTGGCAGCAGCAAGTCCTGAGCAGCAAGAAGAACCAGGTCGCAAATCGCACCAACAGGACAGGTCGCAAGTCGCATCTCCTACCTAGGTCGCAGGTCGCATCACCTACCCAGGTCGCAGAAGGAGTGGGTCTCAAGGTAGCCCAAAAGTCAAGAAGGCGAACAGTCAAGGAAACCCAACAGACAATTTTGGCATTATAAATACTTCTACGGGACATTGTACAAGGGCTTTTTCTTTTGGGAAACTCAGGAGCTACAAGCATTGTATTTAAAGATCTGACACTTGAGCATATGAATATAGAATCTTGTTAAAATACCCTATGGTTATGATGTGTTTTGCTGTATGAACACGTTGTGTATTTCTTTCAACAGTTTCAGAATATCCTATGATTAATGAATCTGTTCTTTTCATGATATCGTTTATACGTCATGGCTATCCGTGTTGTATCAATTATGTTTATCTTATTATCTGTTATATTAATGAATGTTAATAAACTAGATTGTTAGCATTTCGTTTCATCTTTCAGGAAGTGCAGAGGTATCTTATCATCCAGAACTATTTTTTGTGTGATCAGACCACTGTACAAGCAATTACCCCACAAAAGATGTGTTGCTAATGACATCTCTTGAGGTGTATGTGCTTTATCTATAATCTTGCTACACATAGTGTTTGAGTCATGTTTAACACGTTAATCTCGTATTCTATATCAGGTGAATAAGTGTATGTTCGCAGGTTCAAGCAGGTTCTTTTGAGACCGAAGAGAAGTCATCTTAAGTGGTAGCCGGACCCACACTCCGGACGGGATCCCTACTCCAAACGGTTTAAGGTCTAATCGGGACTTTCTACCGGGGAGATCCCCTGTTGTTGGCCGTACAAATTTTCCTGTCAACAGAATTGGCGCTAGAAGGAGGGCCTGAATGGCAGCCTCCCAGCACACAACAAACATCCCATCACAAACTCCCCAAGGGGAGGTCACAAACAATGAAACTAACCCTCCTCTCCCAGAAGATATTCCAGGGAGGGAGCTTCGATATTATGAAATTACTAGGGAGCAGCTGAGAGCCTTACGCCCAACTGCCCGAGATCTTGTCAACCAGTTACGGTTCACTCCAATCATGGAATACCTTACCCATACTAGGACCCCGCCCGAGAACATCACCCATAACGGTGCCATTGCAAGTACTATACCCGAGCTCGTGAATCTCATGTTGGAAGACCTCGCAAATGCTGTTGAGGAAAATGATCCTGTTCTCCAAGAGGGTGAAGATTTTGCTGACACCGGGCCTTCCCCCGACTTCCAACCTAACCAGACTCGACAAAACAACAACCAGGCACACCCCCTACCCGGGGATGGTGAGGGTGGCAGAGGCCGGGGAAATGTAGACAGGGGGAATAGGGCTCGTAGAAATGAAGGAGATAGAAATAGAGGTCGGGGGGCCGGAGGTAGAGGGGATAGAGGCCGAGGTCAAGGACATCAAGCTCACAACCGTCAACCAAACCCAATAAGGCCACCTGTACACAACTTGGGATATCTTAGAGATTTTCTGCACCATGGGAGACACCAAGACGAAAATTCCCGTCATGAGTCAGAAGCATCTGTCTCAGGTTCGGGAGACGAATCTGAACATGAGTTTAGGCAACACCAACGGGCTAGGCGAGTGCAACCCCTAGCTTGGATGGCTCAATCCCCTTTAAATCTCCAAGGCCCACTCCAAGATTTGCCTAGGCATCTGGAGAAACATCTACCAAAGTTCGACCCTGAAAAAGGTACCCTAGCTGAAGATCATATTAGCAGCTTCTATTTGTCTCTTCAAATCATGAGAGTCCAGTCCGATGATGTCGCATGTCGACTGTTTCCCCATACCCTCGAAAACAAAGCAGCCACATGGTACCGCTCTCTCCCCAGTGCCTCTATCACTTCATGGGAGCAATTCCATCGCGCACTCCTGCATAAGTTTTCAGAAGATAAAACTCCTTCAATGCTTCTCACTGAATTGAGCACCATCAAGTGTCATAAAAAGGAAAAAGTGAAGGACTTCAACCAACGCTTCGCCACTATACTACAGAAATTTCCTCCGAACCTAGCATTGGATGACTCAATCACTATTGACTACTATACCAAAGCCCTACCTAGAGACATTGCTGTGTTCGTTAAACGCGAAGCCCGTGCTACTCTCACGGCAAATTATGAGGCTGCTCTCGCCGTAGAGAAAGACATGCTTTCGATAGGAGCCATCGATCATGAAGGGAGAGATGACCACAAGCCTAACACAAAAAGAGGTCAGTCCTCCACTCCTAAGACTACTGATAGGGACAGAGATGCTTTTGATTTTGAAAGCATGGCCAAAACGCTAAAGCATTTAACAAACGAAGTTACCGACCTAAGGAGAAAAGGCACAGAAACTACAACTAGCACTAGACCACCCAAGCCTTTTTTCAGGAAAATCAATCCCAACACTAACAAACCTCCGTCAAACACAAATGCCGCTCTCAATGTGGAGGAGATCGGGAAAGACAACTTCTGCTCATTTCACCAAGCTGCCCACTCTGAAAAAACGTGCCCTCAATGGATTGGCAGCATGACAGCAGTGGCTAATCAACTTTTAGATGACCAAATCCCAGGAGATGTCACGGAGGATGATGTTTCGGATCATGAGGAGGATCCACCCCATAACGACGAACCAGGATCTTCTATCCTTGCTTTTGACATAATTCGAGGTGGAGAGAACCTTAACCCCATTGATATCTACATGGCAGATGTTCCCAAAGATCAGCCCGTGCGAAATTATAGTCTCAGAAGCAAAGGACCCGTTCCTGAACAGTCTTATGAAGACAAGAACAGGGCTTTTTTAAGGAAAATCCTGCCCCCGGGTAACGGAAAACAATCTGCCACAGAGAAACACCCGAATAACGCTACCCGGGTAAGTCAAAAGAATAAACTTCCGTCAGAACCCTCTAAGACTTCTGTCGAACCTAGCCCTCAACCAGAGCCCAGCTATAACATTGTTGAAGATATGAAGAAAACAAGAGCAAACATTTCTCTCTATGAGCTGGCCCGCATTACTAACCAAAAAGAGCTCATTCTTAAGGCTTTCGCAAACACTTCGGCTACGAAGACTGTAAGCAACACGTCTGCGCAAGACGGACCAGAGGTGCAATCCATAGTAAACGCCATCAATACAAACTCAAGAGGATCCACACCTCCCTTCCTGTTGTCCTTCGAGATTTTTAACTTCAATGTCCACAACTGTCTAGTCGACTTCGGTGCCTCTACAAATGTCATGCCTTTATCCGTTTGTAAGAAACTCAACATCCGCCCGGAGAAGACTGATGCAAAAATCATACAGCTCGATAGATCACAAGTACCCGCCATAGGAGAATTGAACAATGTCATTATCCGCTTGTCATCAGACTCTAGGGTCCATCAGTGCATCGACATTGTGGTTGTCGATATTTCAGAAGCATACGGCCTATTGCTCAGTAGAGATTGGTCCAGCAAATTACAAGGCTACTTCGCCACCGACTGGTCCCACTTGTGGCTCCCTTACAAAGGACGGAATAATCAAATCCGGGTAGAAAGTGAACCTTATATGAAACACACCGTTACTGATCTGGACGCCGTTAATGAACCCATCAGCTTTGCACAAGAAGAGCTAGGCATGTGTCTTCTAGAGTCCATATTTGGATGCTACCAACCCCCCCAGTCTCCTATAGGCCCCGAAGTTCAATCTGAGGTAGCCTTTGTCGCTGAACAACAAGTAATTCCTGACTTATCACCCGCAGAAACTCCTTCACAGCCTAGTGCCCTGAAGGAGCCAGAAAATGACCTATGGACCTTGTATTATGATGGATCCAAGACTAATGACGGAGCTGGTGCTGGTTGCATCTTGCTTGACCCGCATAAGAATAAATACTTGATCTCATGCCGGCTAGAGTTCCAGTGCACCAACAACTCGGCTGAGTACGAGGCATTAATCCTCGGGCTTAAAAAGGCACTGGACTTGAAGGTAAAATGTTTGCAGGTCATTGGAGATTCCGAAATCATCACCCGCCAGGTACGCAACACTATTCATTGTTTATCTCCACATTTAAAGGCGTATCAACAAGAGGTATGGCGTTTGATTTCTGGTTTTGATGCATTTGGAATAAAATCTGTCCTTAGGATGCACAACGCAGCAGCAGATACTCTGGCCAATGCTGCTGCTAGATTCACGCCTTTGAGGGACGGCTTTTCTATTGAAATTGTATATAGGCCCTCTGTGCTAGACAATATTTCTAATTTACGCGTGTTTAATGATGATCAACAGATTTTGGATTTTATGTGCAACGCTGAAGTATTCAAAGACGCGGCAATTGATGAGGAAGAACATGAGCGTGCGTTACAGGAAAAGAATGAGGAACACAGAGAGAACATTATGCCCAAGGGGGTGGTATCATTAGAAAAGATGTTTGATCTGCAAAACCGATTCCGCAGGCCTTCGAACACCAAAGTGCAAAGTTCCATATTGGCTCATCGGCAAGTCAACTTGGGGTCAGATGAGAACCCTAAGTTTGTTAACCTTGGCAAAGACTGTAGTGATGAAGAGGCACGGGCTTTCACCCAGCTATTCCGGAAGTATCGTGATGTATTTGCCTGGACATATGAAGATCTACGTACATACGATACTCGTATCATTCAACATGTAATACCCATGAGGGAAGGAGTTAAGCCCTTCCAACATAAACTCAGGAAAATACATCCAGCTTTGGAGCCAATGATTCTAAAAGAACTTAAAAAGCTTTTAGATGCTCGCATCATTTTCAAAGTTCGTCACTCCACGTGGGTGTCGAATCTGGTACCTGTGCGAAAGAAGTCTGGTGAAATTCGCTTGTGTGTAGATTTCCGCAATGTGAATCGGTCCTCAAACAAAGACAACTACCCGGTGCCCCCCATGGAACAGATATTACAAGCTGTGTCTGGATCTGAGATGTTTTCCCTATTGGACGGCTTCTCCGGCTATAACCAAGTTTTGGTAGCTGAACCTGACAGATTGAAAACCACATTTCGGACAAAATGGGGAACCTTTGCTTTCAGACGCATGCCCTTTGGATTGATCAATGCAGGAGCCACCTTCCAACGAGCTATGGACATAGCCTTCCGCGGTCTAATAGGGCAGAGCGTGGTGGTTTATTTAGACGATGTTACTGTATTTTCAAAATGCAGGGGCGATCATTTACGTCACCTTAGACAAATCTTCGATAGATGCAGGAGGTATGGAATATCACTCAATCCTAAAAAGAGCGTTTTTGCTGTGGTAGAGGGAAATTTGCTAGGCCACATTATCACTAAACAGGGCATTGTGGTTGATTCGGAACGGGCTAAAGCCATTGCTCAGATTCCGCCCCCAAACAACAAGAAAGCAATGCAATCCTTCCTGGGGAAGATTAATTTTGTTCGTAAATTCATTTCAGATTTTGCGCAAATTGTTAGGCCACTGCAGGGAATGATTAAGAAGAATGCTGCATTCAAATGGAATCCCGAAGAGAAAGAGGCTTTCGAAAAAATTAAAAGGGCTATAGCTGAAACTCCTTCCCTCCAAAGTCCAGATTTTGATAAAGGTTTCATCCTATACACTTTCGCTTCAGATTCCTCGCTTGCGGCTGTCCTCACGCAGAAAGATAATAACAACGATGAGCGGCCCATTTCTTTTATGAGCACCGGTCTATAGGGAGCTGAATTAAACTATCCGGAAATTGACAAGCAAGCCTATGCGGTTTATAAGGCAGTAAAACATTTTAGGCCCTACATCTTGAAAAGTCACGTCACGGTTTTTGTACCGCACCCAGCAGTCCGCTCACTCTTCGTACAGCAAGAACTAGGCGAAAGGCGGGGCAACTGGATGGCATGTTTACAAGAATACGATTTAGAGTTCAAACCAGCACATACCGTCAAAGGACAGGGCTTATGTCAAATGGCCGCAGAGGCTGCAAATACACGCGAAATGGAAGAAGAATGTTGGGAACAAGAAATCGACATGTATCAGAGCGACCATGTGCCCCAGCAAAATAGCCCTTCTTGGTATTATGACATTTCAAGATATCTGGCCCAAGGCACGATGGACCCTGCTCTTACTGCCCGACAGAAGCGCGCAATAAGATTAAAAGCCGCATCTCACCAACTGATCCAAGGTAAGTTATTCAAGAAACACCACGATGGGGTCCTGCTACGCTGCTTGGAAACTGACGAAGCACAGAAAATCTTAACCGAGTTGCATGACGGACCAGCTGGAGGTCATTTTTCCGGGGATACCACTGCCCATAAGATAATGCGTGCATGATATTATTGGCCTACTCTTTTCAGAGACGCGCATGCATATGTCCGGAAATGCATTCAGTGCCAGAAGTTCGCCAACCGAGAAGCACGGCC
The DNA here is from genome assembly GCA_034641835.2 of Pinus albicaulis. Classification (NCBI taxonomy): domain Eukaryota; kingdom Viridiplantae; phylum Streptophyta; class Pinopsida; order Pinales; family Pinaceae; genus Pinus; species Pinus albicaulis. Next base: position 473,736,055 of record CM076584.1, read on the forward strand.
TGCCGCACCACTACTCTCAGTAGCAGTAGAGGAACCTTTCCAACAATGGGGTTTGGATGTAATTGGGGAAATCATACCTCACTCTTCTAAACAACATCAGTATATCCTTACGGCTACTGATTACTTCACCAGGTGGGTTGAGGCAATACCGTTACGCCGAATCAACGATCAAGAGGTAATAGAATTCCTCACGCATTTCATCATGACCAGGTTTGGCGTTCCGACTTCTTTAGTTTTTGATAATGCGACTTATTTCTCATCTTTTAAGTTATATGATTTTGCGCTGGAAAATGGAATTATTATGAAACATTCTGCAAACTACTACCCCCAGGGAAATGGTTTAGCTGAATCCACTAACAAGAACCTGATCCGTATTATTAAGAAGACTCTCCTATCCCACCAGCGAAATTGGCACAATGCCCTTCACAATGCACTGTGGGCTGACCGTATTACTCCCAAGTCCTCTTTAGGCACCTCCCCATTTTTTCTCGTGTATGGAAAAGAAGTTGTCCTCCCTTCTCATCTATCTCTCCCGGCCCTCCAACTGTCCCAAGAATGTCATGGTACCCCGTGTCCCACCTTGCAAAACCGAATCGACACCTTGCTGAAATTGGAGGAAGAAAGGCAAAAGACCCGGGAAAAATTTGCCATCCATCAGAGCCGAATCAAAAAATGGTTTGATAAAAAGTCCGCGGGAAACAAAACTTTTGAGGTAGGAGACCTGGTCCTTAAGTGGGATAAAGCCCATGAGGAAAAGGGGACGCATGCCAAGTTCCAAGCACTTTGGACAGGCCCGTTCCAAATTAAGGAAAAGATAGGATCACACACGTTCAGATTGCAAACCCTCGATGGACGAGTCGAAGTCCTCCCGGTAAACGGGCACGACCTCAAACACTATTTCACTTAAGCAGCCCTTGGAGGGCTGTCTCGTTCTTGTACCATATTTTCTTGTCTCTCTTGTTAAAAAATAAAAAAATAAAAAAATAAAATAAAAAAATAAAAAATAAAAAAATAATAAAAAATAAAAAATAGAATAAAAGCCTAAGGAAGGATGTATTAGAGTCACACAGATTGGCATACTGCCGCAGGTTCTCCACTGATGGAAATCTTTTCCCGACAAATTCGAAGGTGGCAAAAGCTTGCCTGTTCTCCGCACCTAAAAGTAGCACATTACCGAGCTCAAGTCCTCAAGCAGGAAAGCTTACCTCGCCAGTCTGAGAGGGTGTCCACAAAAGAAAATGCAGTGTAAATGGTAACCGGACCAGAAGGGAAGAGAGATACTCTACGCTATGCCAGGGTGTCTGGGAAAAATCAAAGTCCTCATACTAGACCAGGAACAACCTATCTGCAAGCAAAATAAGTCGGGATCCCTCATCCGCCCAGGCAAAACTGCCATTTCAAATAAGTGCCATAAGCACATATAAATAAGTGCATCAGGCACATTCAAAATAAGTGCAATAGCACGCAAATAAAGGGTAAAGGATTGAGAAAGGCTTCCTGCGCAGAGAGGTGATGTAACGACTCCGCCGGGGTACTGACCAGGCTCGCTGGCAGCGGAGCAACGTTCACGATTCCTAGGCAGTGACTCCGCTGGGATCGAGAGGTTCGCTGGCAGCGGAGCAACACGATGAGGACAAAATAATCGTACCAGACCCTGTAGCCGCCTAGAGTTCTCCAACCCTTCTAGTCCGGAGACCTGAAGAAAGAATTTGTTTGAATGACGCCCAACCGGACCAGCAAGTTCGGCAACCCAGCTGGACGACCGAAGGCTAGGAAATGGCAACCACAAGGTAAAAGAGGACAGTTAGCATAAGCCCCTCCCTCCCCCCACTAAGGCTAACCATCAGCAGAGACTCTGAGTTCGTCCAGTGAATCGCCATTTGTTGTAACCTTTACAACACCCTCCAAAAAAAAAAGACTACCTTTTAAAATTTTGGAGCCCCTTAGAACTAAAGAGAAATTGCTAAGTCACTAAGTCGCAAAAGTAGACATTCATGCAAATTGCGACCTTGCGACCTAGCGACCTCAGGTCGCCAGGTCGCCAGGTCGCAATTTGGTCATTTTCCGAAAATCGCGACTTAGCGACCTTGCGACCCAGCGACCCCAGGTCGCCGGGTCGCAAGGTCGCAAAACTCAAGGTTTGACGAATCTGCGACCCAGCGACCCGCATTAATGGCCCGCACGTGCGACTTCCTATAAAAGGGGGGTCGCAGGTCGCATTATTCACATTCAGCGATTTGTAAGGAAAACGCCTCTGACAGCTCAACTGACGAGTTTTTCCCGAGTAAGTTGCCATTTCTTCCTGCTGTTTCCCTTCTAATGATTTTCTTACTAAACCCATCTCCCCTTGTAGCCTATAAATTGTCTTTTGGCCATGCTTTGATGTTTTCTGATATTTTGCCAATTACATATTACATAAATTACCTAAAGCCTCCCTGTTTGCTGTTTCATCCCATGGCATCACCCCTTTACCTTTAAAATCATGCCACAGCTCTCCTTGGCCCCAGAAACTTTGCAAAGTCCCAAGAGAAAGGAGGCAAAAAAGGTTCAAAGCCGCGCGCACCAAACCCCCGGCAAGAAAATCTGCGACCTGCGACCCAGCGACCTAGTCGCGAGGTCGCATAGTCGCAATTTTCTCCAGTTTTACAGATTTGCGACCTGCGACCCAGCGACCTAGTCGCCAGGTTGCCAGGTCGCACTTTCCTTTGTTTCCGTAGATCTGCGACCTAGCGACCCGGCGACCTCAGGTCGCCAGGTCGCGAGGTCGCAAGGTCGCGCCCGGGCCCTGTTTGTGTGATCTGCGACCCAGCGACTCACCAGTCCAGTCTTGCTTTAACGCATTTAGGTTTTGCCACTAAATTGTAACTGTTTTTTTTTATCGCCATGACGTTCTTATCGTGGGACTCCTTTCTGAATTTGACAGGTGAAGACATAGAGTGCATACCTGTGCTCTCAGATTCTAGTGACATGGCGCCCCCGCGGTCTCGGAGAAAGGACAAGGGAACAGCGGAAGAGACTGATGAGCTGGTGGTGGTGTCCCCACCCCCAATATTTCGAGATACATTATGTACTTTTTCGAAAGACGACAGCATGAGGTGGTACCAGATTTATCAGGAGTTCGCCAAGTTGCCAGAAGAATTTCCGGAAGACCTCCCAGACCGAGAAATATACTTGGCCGTAAAGAGGTCCAAACTACATCTGGCAGGGGCGCATCCGGCTATATTCCCATGTCCGGAGATCATAGACTGGATAATACAAAAGACAGACCCAAAGAAATTTGTGATCAGAGATCATGAAGGCAGAGCTTTCACTACGCTGGTAGGCTCAGATGCACACATTTATTATTCACTGCCGCGCCCAAACCGGCACTTTACTCGAGAATGGGCTGCCACTCACGCTGTCCCGATCGTCGATACTATTAAACAATGGTGGGAGGAGCCCGAGAAGTTCAAGGTGAAAAAGAACCAGGAATACCCAGTGGCAAGCCTAAGAAAAGTTTATAAATTGGTTGCTGCCATGCTCTGCAGGCTTTACAGGCGCCCAGATTGCTCCACCTTCAACGGAAGTTGGGCCACTATTATGGAGTATGTGACAACACAGGGGACCCATTTTAACTGGGCCGGCATACTGATGACGTCGCTGCAGACCAACTTGAACTCGGCATTGGCTCCGGACGAAGGAATGCCTGCTGAATTTTACATGGCTTCATACCGATTAGATGCGGTGTGCGCCCGAGTGGAGTTTGACGGCTGGGAGCACAACTGGGACCCCGAGAACACGCGCGCAATCCATCTACAACTTAAAGTATTCTGGGAGTCTAAATACAAACAGGACCTAGATCGGATCTCCCAAATATTTGTTCCCGCTCTGTACAGGCATTTATTTGGCCAAGACGCCCCTTGCATGTCATGGCGAGCCAAGGAGACCCTGGTTAAAGTGGCGCACTGGTTCCCTTTCCCTGAGTACACCTTCATCCGAGTCTTTGGAACTTACAAGGCGCCACATGTTATGCCTCGTTTCGTGACGGACAAAATGCTAATGCAGGAGGTGTGCTTTCAGATGTCACATGGTTTCTCCAACATCTTGTCTAAGGGAAAAAAGAAGCCATGGCCCACTCTGCCCCTCACTATTGGTGCATTCACGGTTAAAGACTTCAAGGAGGTGCTAGCAGAAGCAGACGCAATGAGAAGTTATCAGCTGGGGGCAATTGAACACCGAAACTATGACCCAGAGAGATTGGTCCCTGAACACTGCCGGAGAGCCAACCTCAGGTGGACTTATCAGCATCTCGAACGCCCAGCAGAAGATGAGAAAAGAAACTGGTATAATTCTGAAAGACAACTTGCTCCGGGGGTTGACGTGGTCCAGGAAGACTCGGATGATCAGAACTTAGAAGACAGAAGATGTCAGTTAGGAGCTTCTTCTTCATCCATGCTCCAGAAATCCCGAATCAACACAGGGTCAACTCCATCCGCCAAACAAAAGGAGGCAGAAGCAAAGGCCCAGCAGGAAAGGGAGAGGAAGCTAAAAGAAGATGAGGAGGCGCGCTCAAAAGGCACAACTGCAGCACAAAAGAAGAAGCTGGCCAAAGAGGCCAGGAAAGAAAAAGAAGACAAAGAGGCACAGGCTGCAGCGGAACAGGCGCTTAAAAGGCGAGGGAGTTGGACAAGGCGGAGGTGAACGCCAAAAGCCGAGCGAGGGCTAGCTGCCCCGGGCGGAACGGAGAGGGCCGAAATAGAAGCGGCCCGCGGAGCCGAGACGACATCACACATTGACTTAGTGGACCAGTGGGCCCGAACGGAAAGAGAGGGGCCGACAGAGCGCGCGGCGGGGCCCGAACGGCGGAAGAAGGAAGAGGAAGAGAAGAACACAGAGGAAAGAGAAGATGACACGCTAGATGATCTTGAAGTAACTCCTCTCGACGTACCTTTGGGCCGTACACAACTCTCTGATGTTAGATCGCCCCAGAGACAGGAAGAAGATGTGTTCGACCTGACCAGACTCACATTTGATCAGTTTTCGTTCAAGATCCGTCAAGAGAAGAGGAGGTCGTTGGCACATAGTCCCTCTGCATCATCTGCAGTATCCACATGTAAGGATATAGTTTTGGATACCAGGACTAATCCGGTAATGATAGCGTCAGCAGGTACTGCCTTCGCTGCGGCTACAGAAGAGAATGTAACCCGGATGAGTAGAGAAATAGTAGCTCTACAAAACAGACTGCACGCAGCTGAGCAACGCGAAAAGATGGCGGAGCAGGAGAGAGCAGCATTGCAAGCGGAAGTCCAGCAACTTCGAAACCAAGCTCTACCAGCAAATGAAGTCTCGCTTGCCATTTTCAAGGAGTGTGAGGTGTTAGAGATGACTATGAGACAGGTATATGGTGAGATGTTCACCATCAAACAAACAGTCGCTCCTCTGGCAAGAGCACGAATGGAAACCAGGCAAAGACAAGATCAGCTCAAAGAGGATTCACAGGCTTTGGACAGGATGATGGGTTGGACCATTCAGTACCCTCAGGCACCTGAAAATTTGCCTAAGAGGGACTGGATCCACACGCAGGATGCGAAAGTTCAACTCCGCATAGCGATGCAATCCGGAGAAAAATTGACTAAAGACCTGGACAAAGTGATGTCCTCGTACGACCATCTGATTAGTGGTATCGACTCAATGCATACGCTGCACGACATCCCATCGCTTGGAGCATTAGAGGAAGAGAAAACCTGGGAACAAGTAAACCAGGATATTCAAACATTCTTGCAACCCATCAAGCAGGCCGCAGCTGATCCGGAGCCCTCCACATCTCAAGAGCATCTCAGTCAATTCATCGCCGCTCCAGCACGGATTTATACCAAGCTTGCGTCGCTCTCAAATCAGATCGGACAGAAGAGGGAGACCCTAGTACCAAACGCTTTGGAATGCGTGTATAGGCTGAAAGAGGATGTGCCTCTGGTGTCCCCCATAGCGGCAGAATACCAGGCATGGCAGGATTTCCTTAGGGAACAACAGGTTGACATTAACAGTTCGCGTCCTGGCAGCAGCAAGTCCTGAGCAGCAAGAAGAACCAGGTCGCAAATCGCACCAACAGGACAGGTCACAAGTCGCATCTCATACCTAGGTCGCAGGTCGCATCACCTACCCAGGTCGCAGAAGGAGTGGGTCTCAAGGTAGCCCAAAAGTCAAGAAGGCGAACAGTCAAGGAAACCCAACAGACAATTTTGGCATTATAAATACTCCTACGGGACATTGTACAAAGGGCTTTTTCTTTTGGGAAACTCAAGAGCTACAAGCATTGTATTTAAAGATCTGACACTTGAGCATATGAATATAGAATCTTGTTAAAATACCCTATGGTTATGATGTGTTTTGCTGTATGAACACTTTGTGTATTTCTTTCAACAGTTTCAGAATATCCTATGATTAATGAATATGTTCTTTTCATGATATCGTTTATACGTCATGGCTATCCGTGTTGTATCAATGATGTTTATCTTATTATCTGTTATATTAATGAATGTTAATAAACTAGATTGTTAGCATTTCGTTTCATCTTTCTGGAAGTGCAGAGGTATCTTATCATCAAGAACTATTTTTTGTGTGATCAGACCACTGTACAAGCAATTACCCCACAAAAGATGTGTTGCTAATGACATCTCGTGAGGTGTATGTGCTTTATCTATAATCTTGCTACACATAGTGTTTGATTCATGTTTAACACGTTAATCTCGTATTCTATATCAAGTGAATAAGTGTATGTTCGCAGGTTCAAGCAGGTTCTTTTGAGACCGAAGAGAAGTCATCTTAAGTGGTAGCCGGACCCACACTCCGGACGGGATCCCTACTCCAAACGGTTTAAGGTCTAATTGGGACTTTCTACCGGGGAGATCCCCTACTGTTGGCCGTACAAATTTTCCCGTCAACACTCCTGTAATTTTTTTGGCGTGCGGACAAAATGTGGCAGAAGTGTTTTATTTTGGTCCATACCATCAATTATCAAACTCAAATATTTATTTGGATTATCATAGCACTTTTTTCGATGTTTATACAATTTTTTCCTTTCACTTGTTTGTTGGTTGCGATGCTCTTGAAGTTCTCTGACAATGGAATCTGTACATAAAATAAAAGAAACATATGAATAAATATATTTTCATAGTTGATAACTATCCAATTTTTAAAAATAATGTTTTGAACGCATACCTCTCTCTGCCCCTTAACATTTATCTCTTTTTTATTTAAGAGAAGCACATGTGCTGCAAACCCCCATCCTTTTATTCTTAGGAATATGAACATTGTTGAATTTGTTCTTCCATACCCTTGTAAAATATGAATATGTAATAAAATTACCAACTCCTTCAGAAGCTTCTGCATAATCTTTGTATAAGCTGGAGATTTCGCTTCTAGAGAAATTATCTGGAATATGTATTATGTATTTATTTGGCAAACACTCTCCATGCTTTGAAAAGAAGTCTTTCATCCAAGACATAACAATATTTGCTAACGGCCCAACCTCCTGTTTATAACGTACTTCTGAATAATATGTAGGATCATTTTCCAATTTTTCTCGGATTCTTGACAAACGACAATTACCAATTGAATGCAACATTTTGAAAGCCTTTCTGCAGAGTAAGACATTCCCAATATGATAATCATAACTTACTAGCGTAGATTTCATGCAACCCACTAAATATGAATTTTGCATGCTTTTATTCATTGAAAAATATATTTTCCTTTTCTCCAAAGCAAAGTTGAAATCCATATGTTTCAAGCAATCCCTTCGACAACATTCACTTGAAATCAAATGAACTACAGAAATTCTTTTTGTGAGAGATGTAGTCCTCACCCTTGTATAACTGGAATGTTTTTGATTGATCTGAAAAGGTCTACTCCTACTCCTAGTTACAATATTTTCTTGCAACGACTTCATCATTCCATTATCCTTTGTAGAAGCAGTTTCATCACCATTAGGAGGAATATTATCCCCACTATCATCATTCTCAACATAGTTAAGAAATTCATCAGCATCATTTCCTGTAAATTATGCATTACCATCCTCACTTGAAGAAAAAATTTCACAAGAATCATCTGCGCTTTTGTAACCCTGACTCACATGAAATTCTTCACCATCTTGATCCATGCTTTCGAATTCTTCCCTTGGAGGATTCAATTCTTCATCACCGTGAGTGTCTTTGAAACGACCACTTAGAGAAAATGCATTATTCAAATCTTTGCCTCTAAAATTATCATTTTCCATAAAATCTTCATCCTCCCCTTCCTCAGTGGTGCTCTCATAATCCTTGGTATTAGGCCTAAGTGGAAGCTTTGAATCTGTATTCACTAGAATTTTTTCATCCCACCCCCCTCCCCTCCTCACTAGTGCTCTCATAATCCTTAGGATTAGGAATAAATGGATGCCTTGAATCTATATTTATTGGAAATTCTCCATTCCCCTCTTCATCAGTGGTGCTAGCATAATCCTTAGGATTCTGACAAAATGGATATTATGACTCTGGAAACTTTTTATTCCCCTCTTCATCAATGGTGCTCGCATAATCCTTAGGATTAGGAGGAAGTGGATATTTTTACTCTGGAAATTTTTCATTCACCTCTTCATCAGTGGTGCTTGCATAATCCTTAGGATTAGGACGAAGTGGATATTTTGACTCTGGAAATTTTTCATTCCCCTCTTCATCAGTGGTGCTGGAATAATCCTTAGGATTAGGACGAAGTGGATATTTTGACTCTGGAAATTTTTCATTCCCCTCTTCATCAGTGGTGCTGGCATAATCCTTAGGATTAGGATGGAGTGGATATTTTGACTCTAGAAATTTTTCATTCCCCTCTTCATCAGTGGTGCTCACAGAATCCTTAGGATTTGCATGAAGTGGATTTTGACTCTGCAAATTCTTCATTTCTCTCTTCATCTGTGGTACTCGCATAATCCTTAGGATTAGGACGAAGTATATACTCTTCATCCCCCCCTTCATTAGTGGTGCCCTCATAATCCTTAGGATTAGGATGAAGTGAAAATTTTGACTCTGAAAATTCTTCATCATGCCCTTCATCACTGACACTTTTATAATCCTTAGGATCAAGAATAAGTGGAATAACTGACTCTCGATTTACAAAAATTTCTTTTTGTTGCGCCTAATCAATTATGTTCTCATCATTCTTAGGATTACGACCAAGTTGAATTTTTGACTCTCTATTCATGGTGACCAGACTCTTGTTATATTCATCAATCTGAATAGAGTTGTTGCGTGACGAAGATGTTGATGTTGTAGAAAGAAAATTTTCGCTATCAGAAGAACCCATGGCTTTCAACAAGAAGACATTGAATGATACAAATGCAGTCTCTCCCAGTTACAATATATAGCTTAAAGACTGAAATTTTCCCTCCAAAATTCGCCCCCAAAAATTGTCGCTAAAATTTTTCCCTTCAAATTCCCCCCCCCTTCCCCCCCCCACCCCCCCAAAATTTTCGCTAAAAATTTATCCCTCCAAAATTTTTGTTTCAAATATTTTGTATAAAATATTCGTCTAAAATGTATTTCAAAACATTTTAATAAACTATTGGCGTTGAAATATTTCACCATACATTCTATTCAAAATATCCACAAAATATTCCTTTCATGCATGTTTTAGAAACTAAAATAATTTTCTTATTTGAATGATTTAACTTTGACTACATGTAAATATTAACTAAAATTAACTATAATTAACTACATGTAAATGTTTTTAACTACATATAAATATATTTCACATTGACTACATGTAAATATTAACTAAATATTATCTATAATTAACATATAAATATTTTTAATTTTTGATTTTAATCACACAATCTTCCCTATATAATAACATTCATTTCTTCTTTCCTCACATCACATCAATTTTGGGTTTTGTTAGAGCAATTTTGTGGAGGTGTTGGGTTGGCATTGGTAATTTTGTGGAGATAACAATCATCGCTTCTATTCCTCACATCACATCAATTTTGTTGGAGCAATTTTGTGGAGGTGTTGTGTTGGCATTGGTAATTTTGTGGAGATAACAATCATTACTTCTATTCCTCACATCAGATCAATTCTTCTGGGTTTTGTTGGAGCAATTTTCTGGAGGTGTTGGGTTGGCATTGCTAATTTTGTGGAGGCGTTGCGTTCCCATTGGTAACAGGAGTTCTTCACATTTCAAAAGTTAGTTTCCCTTCTATTTTGTCCATTTCAAGGCCAGTTTGGCGAAAATAAGTTTTTTTTTTATGGTTTTTATGTCCTACAACTATTTTTTATTGTTTTTAGGTTCGATAACCCTAATTTTTTTTATATTTTTTTAGCTAAGAAAATGGGAAAAAACCTCAATTTTTTGGGGTTTTTAGGACAAAAATTTAGAATTTTTTTCTTTTTTAGGACTCCTAGGTTCCTCCATGAAAGAAAAAACCAAAAAATGACTATGCACATAAAAACCAATTATATTTATTCTATTTTTATTTTTTCTAAATGTGCTACAGATAAAATAAAAAATAAAATTATTTTTTTATTTTATTTTAAAACATGAAATTTTATTTTTAAAAATATCATTAGATATGTTATTTTTTTATTTGAAGGGAAATTCATATTTGTTTTAGTTTATATTAAACTATTTGAGAGTGCAAGCTTCTGTGATCCATAACATTTTAAATTCTAAATCTTCCGGAAAATCACATGAAAATTTTTGGTTCCAAAAATTCTCATGTGATTTTCCGGAAAATTTAGAATTTATATTAAACTAGTTTTTTATTATTATTATAAATATATTTGTAAATTAAAAACCATTTAATAGTTATCTAGTATTTTGTTTTTGTTTTTAACATTTTAATAAATTAAATTAAATATAAATATATATATATATATATATATATATATATATATATATATATATATATATATATATATAGTTAGTTAGTTGGTGCTTTTAATGTTTAACCAATGTTAAAATTTAAAAAAAAAAAATTAAGTTAAAAAGAAAATAAAGAAAATTAAAATTTAAAAAATAAGCACTAATTTGAAACTCAACTTTATTTTTTATATTTAAAAAAAAACAAAAAAAAATAACATTTAATGTTTAAAAAAGGTGAAAATTAACTTTTGTTTTTTTAGTTAAAAAGAATAAAAAAAATTAATGTTAATTTTTTGTGTGTTAATATTAATTGTTTTGTTGTTTTAAATATAAACCTAATAAATTTAAATTTAAAATTTGAAATATAAATAATATAATTTCAAAACATAACATTTTATATTATATTTTAAAATTTTAAAATATTTTAAAAATTCAAAATATAAAATATTTTTAAAATTTTAACAATTTTAAATATTAAATAATTTTAAAATTTTAAAATTATATTATATGATATTTTATAATTAGCAATATATAAAATATTTTTTTAAATTTAAATTTATATTAAAATACGATTTGTTCTAATTATATTTAAAAAACAATTAAAAAAAATATCTGTGTTGGCCGTTCTGTTTCGCTGGCATCCCATTCTATTTTGCTGGTGGGCTGTTTCACTTAGTGTCCACGTTAGTCCGGGGGCGTGGAGGCTGCAGCCCCTGGCTAGGCGGAAGGTCGATTCTCGGAATCCTCCCGGTCCCGGAGACTGAAAGCCAGCTGGACAGCCTCCACGGCACCGCTCGGCCAACGTGGACACCCAAAATACGCACATATTTTTTCCCCGAGAGATATGGCGTCTCTACATAGCACTGCCTATCTCTGCTGTGTCTCGAAGAAAATGTTGTTCCGTCAGATCGTCATCATTTGGTACTACGTTGGTTGCAAGCGCCTAGACGAATCTCGACAGAATGTCCTGCTGAGTGCAGGTGGGAGTGGCAGTGGCAACAACCATCATCTCCCGTCTCTGTCGTTGGATGTCATCCATGGCCAAACTAGTGTAAATTGGTCCAGATGGTGATAATCACACTTCCCTTTGTCCCCGACCCCATCCTTCTCTACACGAGCGAACAAAGAAAGCTACCCCTTGCATTCTTCCTGATAAAAGTCTGAACATTGCAGGTCGTCTCGAAATAGAAAGGAGAAATATCGATCTGGACAGAGAATCGGTTCTCAATATTATGAGATCTCACAAAAGGGTTCTCGATGTTATGAAATCTATGGAAGCAAAAGCTGAGGTAAATGGAGGTATTATTCCTGCTGCTTTACAAATTACTCACCGACTGTTTTGCTAACGCCCCCAGCTGGGTAGCCTCCATGGCGCTGCCCGGCCAACGTGGACACCAAACAAAACGGGGCGCCAGCGAAACAGAACCCAGCGGCTGATTTTATATTTTTATTTTTTAAAATATAATTATAACAAATCCTGTTTTAAATTATTTTTAATATTTAATATAACTTATATTAATTTTTAATTTTTAAAACAATTAATAATATAAAATTTTGAAATAAATTTAATATAAATTGAAATTTAAAAAATTATTTTATATATTGTTAACTATAAAATATAATATAACATAATTTTAAAAGTTTAAAATTATTTAATATTTAAAATTGTTAGAAATGTTTTATATTTCAAATTTTAAAAATATTTTATATTTAAATAGTTTCAAATTTTCGAATATAATATAAAATATTATGTTTTAAAATTATATTATTTATATTTTTAATTTTTAATTTATTAGGTTTGTATTTAAAACAACAAAACAATTAATATTAACACAAAAAAATAACATTAATTTTTTTTTATTCTTTTGAATTTAAAAAAGGGTTAATTTTCACATTTTTAACATTAAATTTTATTTTTTGTATTTTTTTTTTGCGTTTTTTTTAAATAGAAAAAATAAAGTTAAGTTTCAAATTAATGTTTATTTTTTAAATTTTTTATCTTTTTAATATTAATTTTTTTTGTTGTGTTTTTTTTTTTTAAATATAAAAAATAAATTTATGTTTAATTTTTCTTTAATTTTAATTTTTTTATTTTCTTTTCAACTTTAAAAAAAAAAACTTAATTTTAATATTGCTTAAACATTATTATTTTTTTTTTAATATAAAAAATAAAGTTAGGTTTCAAATTAATTTTGATTTCTTTAATTTTATTTTTTTTATTTTCTTATCAACTTAAAAAAAAACTTAAATATAAAAATTAAAGTTAAGTTTCAAACTATTTTTTTAATTTGTTTTTTAAATTGTTTTATAAAATTTAAAACAAATTTTATTTTATTTATAAAATGTATTAATTTTATATATATATATGTAAATATGATAGAATATTTTTTGTTTTTAAATGAAAAAATTATATGGTTAGTTTTATTTGTTTATTTTCAATTTATATAGTTTTACAAATAATTTTTTTTTTGTAAATTTATTTTATAGACATTATTTTTCGATATATTTTAAATTTATATTGACAAACTTAATAAAAAAATGAATTGATTAAGTTATGTGTTTTATCATTAACACACACACACACACACACACACACATATATATCTTTTTACCAAGAAAATGGCATCAAGAAAGATTTCTGTGAATGTTTCTGGACCTAGGGCAGCAACTCCCAAATCTAAAGTTGCAGCGGGACGCACTATGGATACTGCTGGACACAATAAGGACATTGTTGCATACACTATGCATACTGTTGAAGAATAAAAAATTGAAAGATGTAATAAAAGTCAAGCAAGTGGCCCACCAGGTTCATTAAAGCTGATTTCTGAATGGAAGAATGCAGAGGAAATGAATAAAATTGATTTTTCATGGTATCTTGAAGAAAATGAAACAAAGACTGATATACATATCTATCTGATTTGTGGTATGATTGAATTACATAAATCATATCAAGTGATAGGCAGAGTACGAGACATATGTATGGTGTTGAATACAAACACTATTTATGTTCTTGTAAGGATGCCTAATAAACATGAGAAGGTTAGATTTCGTCTATCAAAGGTCAAGTATGACACAAATGAAACATCTACAAAGTTATCTACAGAAATCTCAAACAACATTGCAAATAACATTGTAAGTATGCCTATTTATATTTCTACTATGCATTATTGTAAGGTTCATTCAATTTTTTATAAATTATTGATCATTGACATGTTTTATTTTGTTTCATAGGATTTTGTTGTGGATCTTTCAGAAATGTTTGAAGGTATTTATTATATGGAACCAAATGTGATGACTGTGATCAACACTTTCCACAAAGACAAAGAAGAGGAAAGGAGAATGAAGCAAAGATCAATAGCTCGTGACATTGCAATAGTACAAAGAGGGGATCAACCCAGAGTCACTAAGGTGGGTCAATCTAGTAACCTAAATATGTTTCTTTTGAAGATGTGGAACATGAAAGTGAAAATTACGAGAGAATTAGTGAGGAGGAGATTAGAACTATTTTGCAAAAGGAGAAAACAGATTAGACACCAAAAAGAAAAATGGCCAAAGATGTCTCTTTTTTACCTGATGATGAAGAGCTTGTTTATAAATAAACTAATATGTTAACCAATAAGAAGAAGAAATCAACTCTTGGTTAACCTGTAAAAGTCATGAGTAGTATTGAAGAACAAACTGAAAGCTCTAAAGGAAGCAGAGAAATCATAACACCAGGTATTGAGTTAAATGATGGCATTATTAAAACAAAACAAAATGCCATTCGATATGAGTTGAGGAAGAATAAATTAATATATGGTGGCCAAACATTTGAGCTTAATGTCAGCCAATTTTATAGGCCAAATGAAGGATAATCTCAATATCAAATTAGAAAGGCCAATCATCTACATGTACATAATCTGAAAACATTGTTCAGGTTCAATCCATATGCGCATGTGGTGGATTATGTGGTTCTTTTTTATCCACGTTAGGTTCCCAACAAATAGGCATTTGACAAGACAAAATATTTTGATTATAAATATTATGTAATTGGAGGGAACCATTTAGTAGAGGCTAAAAGACAATTGATTGAGGAATATCCTAATAACTATCTTTTCAAAACAGTGAAATGCATCATTTACGTTGATTTAACAGAAATAGAATCAAAGTTATTGGCATGGGATCATAATGCAGATAATGAATACAGAATGAAAATGACTTTCATCCAAAGGGTTAAATTTATTCATAATGAATTCATAGAAAAATGTGGTGGGGATAAGGCAAAAGTTAGTCTAACATTTCAGAAGGAATGTTTAATGGAAATAGGTTATCAAATTGATGAAAAAATCAAAGGACAATATGAAAAAATGTATTCAAATATTTTCAGAAGCATGGATAACATTTTTCAGCTCACATTTAAAACTGGGGAGATATGGGATTCTGACATCACCACTTTGGAGGTTTCTGACATTTCATTCAGACACACAGTTTGCAATGTTATTAACAAGCTTCAAGGGAAAAGCAAACTCAAGGATGCAACTTACATGGTAAGACTTTGAAATTGTATGTTCGATTACTGTTAATGTTTGTATTTATGTACAATTTAATTGAACTTTTACTATGTTATGTTACAGGCAGAAGTCAAATATTTCTTCTTTTGGAGATCAACCTATTACAAATGATTGTGAGTTCATCCATGTTGAATGTTGGACAAAAGAGGATAGCTATAAGCGTATTCTTATGAATCGAGTAGATGGGAAGAGTCATAGTCAAGCATTGGTTCATGATGCAGTTGTAAGAAAACTAACATATGAGGATAAAGACGCAAAAGGAGATATAGTTAACATTTATCAGAAACCACAAGCATTGATTAATTATCTTATAGATCTATGTTCAAAAGAAGGAGATTGGGTTTTGGATTTATTCTCAGGTTCAGGTAAGTTTTATTATACAAATTTGAATTTAAATATTTTATTTTTTATTTTTTATGTGTTCATACTAATTTTCTTAATTATTTCTTTTCTGCTTGATGATTAGGTACAACAATAACATGTTCCCTACAAAAAGGAAGAAATTTCATTGCCATTGAGAAAGACCCAGTGCAATGCAAATTTATTCAACAAAGAATTAACGCTCTTAAATTTCTTCCAGATCCAAAGCAAGAAGTTGGTTTGAGGAAAGGGGATTTTAATGAATCATGTGTAGCAAAAAAAGCAAAGGAACCTCAACCACTATTATATGGAATGATAGGAAAAGGACACTTTGGAAGATTCGCAGACATTGAAGATCCGTTAGAAGATGACAATGACCAAAATGAAGCAGTGGAAGAAGACATTAATGATGCTCTAGAAGATGTTGAACATGGATTAGTTGACATTCTTGATGATATTTAAGTTATGCTTGCAAATAAAACTTAGTTTTGAGATCTCTTAATCAGTTATGCTTGTAGTGTTTAGACTTTGATATTTTATGAGAATAATCCTTATTTTTGCAAAAACTCTGTGATTACTATTATTTTTTGACATAAAATTCATAAAAAAATGCTATTTTCTTAAGTTTTTTTGTTAATATTTTCCCAAAAAGATAGTTTATTTAACATGTTTTTTTAACAAAAAGACTCTAAAATTGTATTTTTTACATTCTATTTATATTGAAAATGTGTATTTTTCTGTCATATGGTTCGAAATATTGGGTTTTCAGCAAAAATTATTTTATGTGCATTGAAATATTAGTTAACAATACATAAACATATAGAAAATAAACTTTTATAATACTGACCCTTTTTTTAAATTTTTATCTCTGTGAAAAAATGAATATTTAATTACAAATTTTTATTTAAAACAAAATATTTTTTTCTTTTTAAAACACAAGTACATAAATGCACTTAAAAATAAACATCTTAGGGAAGAAGAAGACATTAGAAAATGTATGGTGTCAAAATCAATCCTCTAAAAAAAAGTGGGTGATGATACACCACCACTATTCAAAATCGACATGAAAATCATCACATAAAAAAAAAAGTTAAAAAAAATTAAAGTGCCAAAAACATGCTCCAAAAAAAAGGGTGATTCTGCATCATCACTTTTCAAAATCGGGTGTTTTTTTTGCTACCTCAAAAAATTAGGTACCAGTTCAGTTACCTATTTGATAGGTAGCTATGTTTAATATGATATATTTTCATTTCCATCTCTTACTCAGCTACTTGCACTGGAAGATGGTAATTCAGGAGTGTGTGATGGCATAAGCATGGTGCCAAGGGGCTACTCCATTGCCTTGGAGAAGCAAATGATACTTCCACACATAAGGAATATTTCTGAATATGACAAGAGGTTATTGACACTCTTGCATGCATTGGCCAAACTATGGAAGTTGTTAGCCACCTATAAAAATTTGTTATATCAAATGGTGGCTAAATATTTTCTAGCCTTCAAGAAACAATTCATGTCCAAATTGTGAGTTCTTGAAGTCTTATGATGTCCTTTATCCTTGGAATTAATCTTCACTGTTGTTTCACTTAAAGCCCTCAAGTACCTTGCTGTTTACTAAGAAAAAATGCTCATGAGGCTCCATTTTCCACTGTTTCACTCCTCCTTTTTCACTCACCAAATAATTCCATTTTCACCCATTTTTTCCCTTCCATAAAATCCCTCAAAATATCGTCATTTTAACCTCTAAATCATCCTAAACCCCTTTTAAACCTTATATTTCCCTCTGTTTGGTTTAAAAATCCCTCCTCTCACCTATCGTAACCCTTACTTGGCCTCAAAAACCTTTTTTTTTGGTCTAAAAAATCACTCTTCTGCACTATATAGGTCTTAGGCCCCTCAGGGCTTATTTCCTTTAAGAATTTTTCCTCATATAACGTTAGCCCCGCAATCGAGCGCTAAAAGGCCTAAAAACCTCATCATAACCTTACCTTTCCTCTATTTTTCTTTTCCCGATGTTATGGTCTTGAGTGAATCTGGACTGTTGATATAAACTAATCAATGGCCATCTGGCCACCTTTCGTCTGTCCATTCACCTGCCTGTATACCTCCCATCCACTTTCCTTTTATATCCCCGCTACTCGATCATCAGATCTAATGGACGAGAATAAACCCGATCCTTGTGCTTTAAACCAACACTTTCCCGCTACGCAACAAAAACAACATCATCATGGGACCCCACTGCATTCCTCCTCCCCACAACTTTCCCATCGCGCTCATTCCACATCATTGGATCTGGAGCCTTCGATTCAACGGTTGAAGTTGCATATCGCAAAACTTCCACGCCCAAAGTTTAACGCTCAAAATTTTTGTGAAATAGGTGGTGTTGAACATCCACGTGTCAACCGATGTATTGTATCGCACTCCATCCACAAAATACCCCTACCCCCCAAATGCAATCCAAAAACCGCTTCTAGTTTTCCAAAACCACCCTTCTCCAATTTCGTGCCAAATTCAAAATTAAACCTGGTTAGATATTTCATGCCGGGATTTCTTCCTCCGCTGCTGCATTTCATCCATCCTCGCAGCTCCGAAACACTTCCATAAAACCTCCTAAGCAGTTAAACCCTCCATTCGCAGGATTTTAAAATAACTTTGTTTGTTTGTGCAGGTTTGGATAAAATTATAGGGATAAATCCTCCTGCGGCCATTACAGTGTTATGGGCTGAGGATGACGATCCTCATAGCCCTGAATAAAAATTAAAGGGATCAAGGGTTTAAATTTCACGGTTTGAAAGGGCCGATAAGTCATGATCATCGACTTTCTAAACAAATTCTCCAACAAACCCTCTGCACACTTGTAAACAACAAACACAGTGGACATCAATTAATTGACGAGTATTAGCATTAAAAAGACAGGATGAAATCATAATCCGAAGATTAAAAGTTCTAAACAAAGTTTAAAAATATTAAGGCACAAATTAGGGAATCAAAGGCCTAATCCACAAATGAAGCAGATAGGCATAGTCAGCTGTTCGAGGATGATTAAGGATAAAGTCTCAGAGCCTGATTCAGGCATAAACACGGTGTTTAAAATAAATCAGTGTTTAAAAAGTGAAAGAATATAAAAACAATGAAGGACACCTCAGAGCCACATCAAAGTGCCACCTGCAGCCTCAATAAATCAAAAGAAGGCATAGTTATTTCCTAGTTAGTGATATTTCATTTAAAGACAACCAAATTTATTTCTAGCCTACCAAAAGAGTTTTAAAGTCAAAAAAATCTTCCAAGTAGCTAAAAACTTAATGAAAACCAATTAATGCAGAGAAAATATCAGAAATCTTCTCTATTGAACACCTCAAAGACAGAGAAGCATTAAAACTTGTATTAATTGAACAGATTTCCCTTCCTTTCATTCCACCTCCTCTTTCTTCTATAAATACTTCTGAAGAAGATGAGTTGTTGTTGGTTGTTGGACTATTGATGTAATACTTGCTGCTCAAAAATCTCTGTATGTAAATAGTTTTCAGAAGCTAATGAAGCTTTGTTTGTAATCAAAGAAGTTAGGTTGAGAAGAGAATTTGTTGTTGTACTGAAACATTGGACTTGAAGTATGTAACTGGATTGACATCAATATACAAGCTGATTTTTGGGATCCTGGTCTATATCATTGGTGAAGTACCTCTTACTGTTATTGTTTTCCTTTCATGTATGTCATTTTGTTCACTTTTCTCTGATAAAGAGCAGCAAGCATAGAGCTAGGATTTACTGTTAAAAGTACCCTACTCTCATTGATAAGATTTATCTATATGTTTTCTGCTAATTGTGATATTTGGGAACGACTTAAATTAAGTGTAAACATTATCAAGGAATGTTGGTTAGTCCATGTCTTGATGTGCAAAACTTATAAGGAAGTTCTTGAATGATATTCTCATTACATGCTAAGTAGAGTTAAACTAGAAAAGTTTCTGGTTTGCCCTGTCTTCTAGTTCTTTCTCCAAAGGTTGTTTGCAAGTTTCCCTAAGAGTATGCTAAAAGCGGGCCATGATTGTAATACATCTGACCTGATCTTAAGCTGCACTTTGTTTTCTTATCTATTTTCATCCCTTCTGAAATTACTCTAGTGAGATTACTGGATTGTTGTATGATAAGTTAGCTTTAATACAAACTTGTCCAAAGAAGTCTATGGTTAGCCCTGTCCTTTGGCTGGTTTCAAACAATTGCTTAAAAAGGATTTTCTTGTATGGAAAGTTGATAAATACTTGTTGAAATTATTGGATTTTTCCACTTTATCAACACATTTAATGTTCCATTTCATCATTTAATCTAAAATATCTTTTGATATAGATGACTTGCCCCTTGGACCACTCTTGAAATTGTTGTACAATTAAACCCTTTTGTGACTCCATTGCCCAATGGTTTAAAGTTGCTTCAGACTAATCCTATCTATTGAACACTTCTCAATAGACTTACATCTTCACCCTTGGGAAAATCTTTCATTTTGTGATATTTCATCCAATTAAAGATCATACCCGACCAACCAAACAAACAAAAAATCCTTGTTCTTAATAACTAGCCTAAAATCACATTTCAAGCCTTAAAGATCACATCTTTAAACACACTTATAGAGAGATCCATCTCTGGATTCAGGAGGGCTAGATCCTAGAATCCCAAAGTGGTTTTGATGTAGGCTCTACAACATTTAGTCTTGCCACTCTACTAAATTACAGAGACCTAAAATTTCTGGTGACCATACTGAGAACTTTCTAAAGTAATAGATAACTTCACAACTTAGATAATCCAATTTTTAACAAATGAACCAAGTGTATGCCTAGAGTGGTTTCGATTGTTGATAGTGAACAACTTTAAAGCCCTGAAACCAAGTAAAAATTCTTCACCTGGTGACTCCACTGAAGATCAGTAGGCCTGCTGATTTTCCTTGGTTTTCCAAAGACTCCGCTCGGGAATTCTAAATGAATTACATTTTATACATCTTTGAGACCTCAGAAGACCCAAAAATTCTTAGATTGATTTTATAATAAACATGGTGGTGGAACCATAAAACATTTTACCTCCATAAAAGCTAAAAATTTTCCACCTGGCGACTCCATACTCTACAAACTCCCAAAAAACCAAATGACTCCACTGGTAGAAGACCCTGAATTGATTGAAAAGATACAGTAACCTCTTATCCAATTTGCAAAATGATTCCAAGAATACAACGAAGATATGCCCCAATGAGTAGAGAACATATCCCTGGGTTTCCACATAAGATGCCCCAGGTATTATGGGATGATAACCTTCCTATTTTTCAGGGTGAAAAGTTTGATAACCCATTGTTACATCTTATAAAATTTCACATACATGTATGGAGGTTAAAGGTTGAATGGCATGAATATTGCCTAATGAAAATTTTCATGTTAACATTAGAAGGAAAAGCTAGGGATTGGTACGAATGGTTGAAGTCTGGTAGTTTGTTTTCTTTAAAGGACTTTGAATATGTGTTTTATGAGAGCTATAAAGGAAACACTACATCATTATCATGGGGTGAAGTACATTATGATCCATCACAAAACATCACCCAACACATTATAGACAATGATGAGGATTTGGAAGAAATACATCTTTAAGATCTTTTAACAGCCATTCATGAGTTTAATATCTTATTGAAAAATTATAAGAATATAGATGAATCAGTTGAGGAAGAAATCAACCAAGAAATAAAGGACATTCCTCAAGATATTTATGAAAACCCAAATAATG
Source organism: Pinus albicaulis (assembly GCA_034641835.2). Taxonomy (NCBI): domain Eukaryota; kingdom Viridiplantae; phylum Streptophyta; class Pinopsida; order Pinales; family Pinaceae; genus Pinus; species Pinus albicaulis. The sequence goes on from CM076584.1 coordinate 473,757,591, forward strand.
ATTCATCATCCCTTATAGCTGAGGCTCAAGAAGAGATCCAGCTTCAAAATCAATCTTCACAAGAGACAAATAACTGTTGTACTCCTATTCAAAGGAACATGGAAACATCTTTCCCTTTGACAGAAAAACAGATAGATCAGACTATTTGTAAACAGCCAGTCTCTGAAACTTTTTGCAAAACAAATAGCCACTTAGAAAATGCAATATATGATCTGAAAAGACACCCAGCACATATAGGGACTCTCCCTCTATGTTATAACTAGTTTCAGACTATACAAAAAGAGTGGCATCCTGATAACATAAAAGAAACAACTCATGAACCCTGCACTCAAATTAAGTATCATAACAATCATGAGGAGTTGTTTGAAAAATAATTAGATCAGGAAACAGTGGAAGATCTTCAAAGTGTCCATGCAAGAATAAGTAAAGATCCCTTAGAAGAGGCTCAAAAAGACATCCAGCCTCAAAACCAGTTTACACAAGAGAAAGAGGGCAGGTGTATTTATGTTTATGCTGAAAGAGAAATCTCTCCTTTGAAAGAAAGATAAATGGATCAAATACTAAACAAACAACCAGCCTCTGAACCATCATTTGAACAAGATAATCATAAACATAGTGCCTATCCCACGGAACAACCAAATGGCACTCAAGACAGAGAGGATAGTAGGGAAATTAAGGGTAAAACTAAAAATAGTCCTCATTGTGGTATGAATTTTGGTGGGTCATGTAGTAAAACTAGTACAGGTGCAGGAATATGGCTTTATAATATAGAAAACAATTATTCTAAAGCCTATTCATATAAATTGAATTTTCAATGCACAAATGACATCGTAGATTATGAAGCACTTATTTTAGGGCTACACTTATTAAAGAAATTAAGAGCCCAGAGGATAACAGTTCATGGAAATGCAGAATTGGTAATCAGGCAAGTGAACGAAGAATGTATGGTTAAACATCCCAGAATTAGAGCCTATAAAGATAATGCCATGGATTTGTTAAAATATTTTAAATAATTCCAATTTACCCTTGTGCCTAAAGACCAAAATAGTTTTGCCAGTGGATTAGCCCTTATTGCAAGTACATATTTGAGACCCTGGGAAAGCAAACAATATACATTTCAAGAAAAATTTAGACCAGCTTTCCCAAACAATAAAAGGTACTGGCAAGTATTTGGGGAAGAAAAACAAATACAAGACTGTCCTACTGAGGATATATTATCTCTTCAAGAGAAATCCTTTCCCATTGCTGATATCAATCTTTCATCCAAAGAACCTAAATTCACACTAGAAGCAAGCATAGAATTAGAGAAAGAATAAATTTCACTGCTTTTTGATTTTCAGGTTAAGGATGATGATGCTTCCAAGGAACATGCTGAAGGTGCAGTCCTCAAAGCTGATATCTTAGAGGCAGACAATCTACAAATTGTGGAGGGCCAAAAAGAAGATAATTCTCATCATTTCTTTGTTGATCCTATGGAAGAGTGTGTGGAGGCCCCAATTGGCTCAAATTCTCAAGAATGGATCCTTTGCAGGAGCCAAAGACATAAAACATTGTCACCTCCTATGACAACCTTGATTTTAAAGATTAAGATTCAATATGTACTGTGGTTACCTCTGACTAGTAGCCATTTTCTCTATTCCTTTTTGTCACTACTCAACTAGCTACATTGGCATTATTGTACCATATAAGGCAGTGGAGATTTTCAAGTTAGATTAGGTTAGATAGGAATGTCAATAAAGCTCAACCTTTGAGCATGTAGTTAGTTGTTGATTTTTTCTTTGAAGGAAAAATAAAAATACAAAAGCAATAAAAATAGAAAAGAGGGCAGATGAAAACAAGAAAGGTACAACCCCATAGAAAAAAGAGAAACAAAATTTGAAAGTGTGCAAGCTTAAATACCACTACCACAAGAAACACTTTTTATTCAATCATACAGTTAAATCATGATTGGATAAGTTTAAATTTACTGCTGATAGGTTAGTGAATCAGATTTGCCAAACAGCTTAATCTTGGCTTATCAGTAAGGTAGATTAGGATAGAGTAAAGAAGGTTCAAACATGCACAGTTCCTGAACCTATGAGATTGTTGGAGAAATGGTTCTAAAAAGCTCAAAACTTGAACTAGATGAGAGAGAAAACATAGCTCAAACAAATTCAAAACAGAGCTAAAGAATAATGAAGAATGTTTTTAATTTTCAGATCTTAAGCCTTCGCTGTTTTGCTTCAAATTTTATGCAAATTTTAGTCTATGTGCAGCATTTTTTTATGCCATAGACCACAACAAGTCAAAATGCTTAATCCTGGCTTGACTACTTTTAAATTTCTGTTTTAGAAAATAGAGAATGAAGTCTGTCAGATAGTCTAATCCTGACAGATGGTAGTTAGGTAGAGAAACTTATGAGTTCAACTGCTTAATCTGAATTCATGGAGAAAAAGGAGTAGAAATAGATTAGCTTCTTGTTTTTCAAAAGAATAAAATGTTGATGAAAAGGTTTGCAAGTCCAAGTGCACCTTTTGAAGAAAAAATGTTAGGAAGTAGGTTATGTAGGTAGATGTTTGAAGAATACTTTTTTGTTGATATATCAGCTTCTAATCATCTTTGTTAGCAGCTGATAAAAGAGATTATCAAGTGCAAGGCACTAGTCAGCTTCCAGAGAAAATTGTCTGAAGTTCTTGACACCTTCAAGAAGATGCCATCCCCAAGTGGAGCCACTGTTAGCCACCTATAAAAAATTGTTATATCAAATGGTGGCTAAATCTTTTCTAGCCTTCAAGAAACAATTCACATCCAAATTGTGAGTTCTTGAAGTCTTATGATGTCCTTTATCCTTGGAATTAATATTCACTTCTGTTTCACTTAAAGCCCTCAAGTACCTTGCTGTTTACTAAGAAAAACTGCTCATGAGACTCCATTTTCCACCGTTTCACTCCTCCTTTTTCACTCACCAAATAATTCCATTTTCAACCATTTTTTCCCTTCCATAAAATCCCTCAAAATACCTTCATTTTAACCTCTAAATCATCCTAAACCCCTTTTAAACCTTATATTTCCCTCTATTTGGTTTAAAAATCCCTCCTCTCACCTATCAGAACCCTTACTTGGCCTCAAAAACATTTGTTTTTGGTCTAAAAAATCACTCTTCTGCACTATATAGGTCTTAGGCCCCTCAGGGCTTATTTCCTTTAAGCCTTTTTCCTCATATAACCTTAGCCCCGCAATCGAGCGCTAATAGGCCTAAAAACCCCGTCATAACCTTACATTTCCTCTATTTTTCTTTTCCCGACGTTATGGTCTTGAGTGAATCTGGACCATTGATATAAATTGATCAACGACCATCTAGCCACCTTCCGTCCACCCATTCACCTGCCTGTATACCTCCCATCCATTTTCCTTTTATATCTCCACCGCTCGATCATCAGATATAACGGACGAGAATAAACCCGATCCTTGTGCTTTAAACCAACACTTTCCCGCTACGCGAAAAAAACAATGTCATCGTGGGACCCCACTACATTCCTCCTCTGTGCAACTTTCCCATCGAGCTCATTCTGCGTCATTGGATCTGGAGCCTCTGATCCAACAGTTGACGTTGCATATCGAAAAAATTCTACGCCCAAAGTTTAACGCTCAATTTTTTTTCAAAATAGGTGGTATTGAAAATCCACGTGTCGAATAATGTATCGTATCGCACTCCATCCGCAAAATACTGCCTACCCCCCAAATGCAATGAGAAAACCGCAGTCGGTTTTCTGAAACCACCCTTCTCTAATTTCACGCCAAATTAAAAATCAAACCTAGTTAGCTATTTTCTACCAGGATTTCTTCCTCCGCCGCTGCATTTCATCCATCCTCACAGCTCCGAAACACTTCCATAAAACCTCCTAAGCAGTTAAACCCTCCATTCGCAAGATTTTAAAATAACTTTGTTTTTTGTGCAGGTTTGGATAAAATTACAGGGATAAATCCTCCTGCAGCCATTATAGTGTTATGGGCCGAGGATGACGATCCTCATAGCCCTGAATACAAATTAAAGGGATCAAGGGTTTAAATTTCACATTTTTAAAGGGCCAATAAGTCATGATCATCGGCTTTGTAAAGAAATTCTCCAACAAACCATCTATGCACCTGCAAACAACAAACACAGTGGACATCAATTAATTGAAGAGTATCAGCATTAAAAACACAGGATGAAAGCATAATCTAAAGATTAAAAGTTCTAAAAAAAGTTTAAAAAGATTAAGGCACAAATTCAGGAATCAAAGGCCTAATCCACAAATGAAGCAGATATGCACAGTCAGCAGTTCGAGGATGATTAAGGATAAAGTTTCAGAGCCTGAATCAGGCATAAACACAGTGTTTAAAATAAATCAGTGTTTAAAAAGTGAAAGAAGACAAAAACAATGAAGGACACCTCAGAGCCACATCAAAGGGGCTAATTGAATCCCCAGCTACCAAAAGTGCCACCTGTAGCCTCAATAAATCAAAAGAAGGCATAGTTATTGCCTAGTCAGTGATATTTTTTTTAAATACAGCCAAAGTTATTGCCAGCCTGCCAAAAGAGTTTTAAAGTCAAAAAAATCTACCAAGTAGCTAAAAAATTAATGAAAACCAATTAATGCAAAGAAAATATCAGAAATCTTCTCTATTGAACACCTCAAAGACAGAGAAGCATTAAAAATTGTATTAATTGAACATATTTCCCTTCCTTTCATTCCGCCTCCTCTTTCTTTTATAAATACTTCTAAAGAAGATGAGTTATTGTTGGTTGTTGGACTGTTGATGTAGTACTTACTGCTTGAAACTCTCTGTATGTAAATAGTTTTTAGAAGCTGATGAAGCTCTGTTTGTAATGAAAGAAGTTAGGCTGAAAAGAGAAGTTGTTGTTGTACTGAAACATTGGACTTGAATTATGTAACTGGATTGACATCAATATACAAGCTGATTTTTGGGATCCTGTTCTACATCATTGGTGAAGTACCTCTTACTGTTATTGTTTTCCTTTCATGTATGCCATTTTGTTCACTTTTCTCTGATAAAGAGAAACAAGCATAGAGCTAGGATTTACTGTTAAAAGTACCCTACTCTCACTGATAAGCTTTATCTATATGTTTTATGCTAATTGTGATATTTGGGAACGACTTAAATTAAGTGTAAACATTATCAAAGAATGTTGGTTAGTCCATGTCTTGATGTGAAAAACTTAGAAGGAATTTCTTGAATGATATTTTCATTACATGCTAAGTAGAGTTAAACTAGAAAAGTTTATGGTTTGCCCTGTCTTATAGTTCTCTCTCCAAAGGCTGTTTGCAAGTTTCCCTAAGAGTATGCTAAAAGCGGGCCATGATTGTAATACATCTGACCTGATCTTAAGCTGCACTTTGTTTTCTTATCTGTTTTCATCCCTTCTGAAAGTAATCTAGTGATATTACTGGATTGTTTTCTGATAAGTTAGCTTTAATACAAGCTTGTCTAAAGAAGTATATGGTTAGCCTTGTCCTTTGGTTGGTTTCAAACAGTTGCTTAAAAAGGCTTTTATTGTATGGAAAGTTGATAAATCCTTGTTGAAATTATTGGCTTTTTCCACTTTCTCATCACGTTTAATGTTCCATTTCATCATTTAATCTAAAGGATATTTTGATATAGATGACTTTCCCCTTGGACCACTCTTGAAATTGTTGTACAATTAAACCCTTTTGTGACTCCATTGCCCAATGGTTTAAAGCTGATTCATACTAATCCTATCTGTTGAACACTTCTCAATATACTTACATCTTCACCCTTCGGAAACTCTTTCATTTTGTGATATTTCATCCAATTAAATATCATACCCGACCAACCAAAAAAACAAAAAATCATTGTTCTTAATAACTAGCCTAAAATCATATTTCAAGCCTTAAAGATCACATCTTTAAACACACTTATAGAGAGATCCCTCTCTGGATTCAGGAGGGCTAGATCCTAGAATCCAAAAGTGGTTCTGATGTAGGCTCTACAGTATTTAGTCTTTCCAATCTACTAAATTACAGAGACCTAACAGAATTTTTGGATGGGCAATGCCTTCCAAGAGGAGGTTGACCTCCATAAACTTCAGTCTTGTCTTAGGAAAGACTAGATGTAAGGGAGGCAGCAAAAGTGGGATCGCAGTACTCTGAAATGTGGCTTTGGCATTGAGCATGTCAAAGAGGGGAGCTATGAGGTAACAGGTGCTCCATTCCAGAATTCAGTAGCGTCGTCATTATTGAGGAGGATGGATCCATATTGGGAGTCCCAACTATTGGTGGAGTATTCCAAGAACCTCTTCACATGTAAGGTTCTTGATGGGAAAGTGATAAATGGGAGGTATAGAGTAGTTTATGGAGTCATTTATTTCCAAGACCATATCTACTTGACTAGAGATCCAAGCTCAAGGAGAATATTCTACTTGCAGCACATGAGGCACTCCTTTCCGGGCATGTAGATTTCATTGATATTTATCACACCATCATGGAGGGATTATATTGGGAGGATCTCAAAGAAGATGTGCTCCAAAATATCAGGAGGTATGTAGCTATTTTGATGAATAAGGAGGAAAGAAACCACCTTGCAAGGTTGTTACAACCACTTTCCCTTTTGATAGAGAGATGGGAAGGCCCATCTATGGACCTCTTCACCAACTTTCCTAAAATATATGGTAAGGATTGTGTCTTGATTATTATTGATCAACTAACCATGTATATACATTCCTTTTCCATACATTTGCAGCACATTGCTCCACAAGAGAGTAAGCCTCTCTTTGGATTTCATGGTCCTTTTGGGACTACATTCAATGATGGGAATGGCCACTTTCTAGAGGAATTTGGGTAAGAATTGTTTTTCTTGGTTCACATTCAATTAAAACCTAATGTCCTTTACTACTTTAAATCTTTTGAAAGCTAATGTCAACAAGCAAGTCGTTGGATGGCAATTTATCATATCGTTTTTTGAGACAGCTAGGAGAAGCACAACACCAGACTCACTTGAGGGGCTATTGTCACCATCTGGCATGTTTTGTGACACTTAGTTTATTTTCCTTCTCGAGCCCATATGGTGATGACATTATATTCACTATATGTGGGATGGATTGGGCAAGAGAGGTTTCTGGAACCAAAGAGTGGGATTATGAGAGTCTGGGTGCCTTTTGGCTTCCCGAGGACCACATTATTGCAGCCCAAGATTAGTAGCTACACACCTATCATAAGTGGAGAAAGAGATAGTGTGGGTTGAACAATTTGATCTCTCCTTTTCAGCCATACAGCCCCTATACATTGCAAAATCAAAGGATTGGTGAGCATTTCTATGAGATACCAAGGATGGCTCACTTTGTTTGGATGATAGCATGGGGATTGGAGTCTCTCATTGGGGTTGAGACACCCAAAATTTATCATCTCATGCCTTGAGGAGGCCAATGGATAGCATATGATTTTCTCCATATATCTCCCACTTCATCATGATGAAATCTATTTGGTTTATCTACCAGAGGCTAACTTGCACACTTGGGAGGAGTCGTTAGGAGACATATTGATTGGAGAGCACTTGGTTGAGTGGTGGAGACTATCAGATGAGGAGGCTACAAGAGGAGGAGAGGAGATTTTGCAGTACCTATCCTTGTAGTCTCTTGAGGACAAGCAACATTTTGGAGGGCAGGATTGTAATATTCCAAAATTAGCTTTCAGCTAATTGGAATATTAAAGTTTTTTTTTGTCACCTAGGTAGATGAATAAGTGGGTTGGGAGACCCGTAAATCTCTTTAGTAAGAATAAAACCATTTCTCATGTGATTGTAGCTCATTTTAGCAGTTGAGTAAAGCAACCCTAGGTGTGAACAAGGGCTAGAGCATGTTTACAAGGTCAATGTTGACCAGATCAAAACCGTTGTTATGGAGATAATGGAGGATTATTGGAGGACAATGTAGTCATTTAGGAGGAGTGTATGCATGGGAGTAACTCCTTTAATAAGTGGGACCCAGGGTGATTATGATCACCAAGCATAAAAAGAAGAGGATGGCAGCCATATAAGGCATGATGAATTGTATTATTGATGATTGATATTTTTATATCTATATTTGTCATGTGATATGTCTATGTACACATCAGATGTTTAGTGGAGTCTGCGGTGTTGTTTAGCACAAGGGTGTTCCTGAGCGGGAATAAAACCCTCATCCTCAAGGGACTTCGAGTGCCTACTCAGGAAAGGTATATTGAGCTACATTTCCACTATCTATAATTTGGCCAAGCTTCAACCATCATCCATAGCGCAGTCTATTCTAGGATTGGGTTGTTTTGCAGGGCACTAGCAGTGGAGGAGAAAAAGCTATAGTTTCCTAGTTTTTTTTCCATTGGAGGGGTCATCATTTCATCCAGGAGGTTGGTGAGGAAGATCTTGGAGCACTATTTTGATATCTGGTAGGAGGCCAAGTAGCTACCATCAACTACAGTGTAGTTTCCTTCAAGGACTGCATTATTTCATAGAGAAACTGCAGTAGAGGGTTTAGTGCCCTAGTTGGAGGAGTTGGATTTCCTGTGAGGGGATCAAAACTTCATTTAGGAGATCTATTGGAGGAGGATCAACAATTTCCTATATCAGGTCAGCCACCTCCTATCAACATTCTAGTTTCAGTGGTTATTCAGCCCTAGGGCCATATCTTGCTATTTTTGTATTTTGGGTATTTCCGGAAACCTTTTCTGGGTTGTCTTGAAATTAGCTTTGGAGCTTAGATCTCTATAATTGCACTTTCATTCCCATTTTCCATTTGTTTCTACTCTCTCATATACAACACAGTTATAACATTCTGAAATTTCATGTATTAGCAACATTTCACTTTTTGATGTATTGTTTCATGAGAGGCTTATTTTCCAAATCTTGAGTGATCTTTCCCTCAAGATATTGCACTCATTTTATGCTAATGATCATAATGGAATGTATCTATGGTTGTCTCATGTTTTGATCTGGTGATAGTTCTGCATATTTCGATTTTAATGTCCTATATTGCTGCTCTTCTAATTTTGGGATATTACAAATCCAAACGAAGATCTCTTCTCCTTTTATTAGTTTCTCATGGTATAAGAGAATTGGATGATAAATCACTTTCAATGAATCCTTAGAGCTATGGAACTCTAATATTCAATGCAAGGGGGTATCTTCCCTTTAAGCTTCTTACAAGCCTCTCTCTCTCTTCTCGACGGATGGTAGAATAACAGACACTTGGTGAACTTATTCTCTTGGATTGAGGTGTTGGATGGCCAACAATTGAATCCTTCCACTCCTTGATGCTTGCACAACACAATGCTGGTTTTATCTCAAGAAATTTTTCCAACATAACAATGTGTTCTCATGTTCCTCTTCCCATGGCAGTAATTTATAGGCAAATTTCAAATTTTCCATCCCTCTCTTGGTACAAGATGGATGTGGACACAAGAGTGGGAGGTTGATTCCTTTGTGTGTTGCACTAAAGGCCTCAAGGTGGCTCCAAGGAAGCTGTACTTGGTTGGATTGAGTGGAAGTATTCTTCTTCGAGTGTTCCAAGTGGTCCCGGATGGTGACTTTCCGCATACCCACAACCGTGTGGTTATATGAGGGATAGCCATGATGATCTTCACTGCTATTGAAGAGAAGGTCGCACAGATCACTTAGGGTCAGTGATTTATGTGAGCTATTTGATAAATTTTCCTGCTTGACCTTAGGAAAAGTTAAAATTTTTAGATCTTGTAATGTCTTCCTTCCTTGTAAATCCTTATTTGTACCTTCTGTTTGACATTTCCTAATGTATTTTGCTTTGACAATTTTCTAGTGATAACAAATACTCTGAAGGGGATATAAATAATTCCAATAAGCTAACCACACAGAGAAAATATTGTACCAAGCCTACTTTAGATGGAAGGTTGAGCTAGGATAAGGAAATTTCATGCATTTCATATCCAGATGAAGAACTGGAGCATTGGAAGAATATGATGCACAAAGTTTCTACAAGGAGATGTAACAACATTACAAAATCACTTCGCTGCATCACTACTGAGGTATGAAATTTTCCTTACTATGATGTGATAGGATATGTCAATTTGTTTCTTTATAAATTTGAAGAAGTAGTACCTAAAGAAAAAAGGTTTCAAGATCTGGATATTTCACTAAGATCTACACCCGCTAGATGGTGGGGTACGCATAAGGGAAACATTGGAAGTTGGAGAGAATACCACAAATTTATGAAGATCAGATTTGGTCAAGTAAATACTAGACTTGAAGGGAAATATGATGGAAATAATGACCCTCAAGGAAATATCTTCCAATGGACTACCATGTGGGGCAAAGATCCAACATCGGAATGGGTACATACATTCATTCACACATTAGAAGGAATCCCTATGAATTGGTATCTTGAAACTGAGTTGTGACATGGAACAACAAATTGGGAGGAATTAGTCGAAGGATTCCTAACGAATTTTAGTTTTGAAGATGTCTGTCAGTACATAGACGAAGCTCTTCAATTTTTCCACGCGACGATTTTTAAGACTCCAAATGAGGCAACCTGGACACAATCTGCTTGGGCCGCACAATTGGAGCTTGCAGTAGAATGTTATAATCTAACAATAGAAGAGGATGAGGAAAATCCATTCAATGTTAATATTCTAGAATCAGAAGGACAATGCAAGGTTGTTGGAACAGAACCTAAGACACTTGACATAACATAGCCGGTGAAGACACAAAATGTGAATATAGGGATAGAAGAGGAACCAAAGTTCATGCTTATTGGAGATTAATTGGATGCAAATACAATTATCAAGGTTGCAGAACTGATACATTAATATTAGGAGCTCTTTCCCACAAAGTTATATGAACTAAAGGGAATAATAAGAGACCTCATAGTTATGGGGATCAATCTAAAGCTAGATGCGAAGCTTGTTAAACAACGACCATATAGGATGAACCCAAAATATAAGGAAAAAGTTAAGGAATAATTGGAAAAGATGCTTAAGGCTAGAATAATCAAACCCATGGAGGAATCATAATGGGTGAGTCCTATGGTTGTCCAGGAGAAGAAGCAAAAAGGTTAAATCATAATTTGTGTTGATTTAAGGAAGTTGAATGATGCTTGTGTGCATGAACCATTCCCTACCCCTTTTACAGATGAAGTTTTGGAGAATGTTGGAGGGTAGGAGGCCTACTCTTTTACAGATGGGTTTTCAGGGTACCATCAGATTAGAATTGCACCAGAAGACAGGAGTAAGACTACTTTTTCATTTAATGGGGATCATTTCAGTATAAAATCATGCCTTTTGGATTGAATAGTGCTCCTGCAATATTCTTTAGAGTAGTAGTCACATATTTTAAGTAGTATATACACAAGTTCTTGGAAGTTTATTTTGATGATTGGATCGTCTTTGGACTGTTGAAGAAACATGTTGCGAACTAAAGGTTGATGTTAGAGACATGTAGGCAGTATCAAATATCACTAAACTTGAAGAAATGCATCTTTTGTGTACCTTTTGGTATACTATTGGGGAATTTTGTTTGAAAACAAGGATTGATGTTAGACCCCATGAAGATTGTCATTATTGTGAACCTGGAGCCACCTAAGTTAGTAAAACAACTGCGCATGACGATAGGACATACTGGCTACTATAGGAAGTTTATAAATGCATATGCGCAGATAACCACACTGACGAAGAATATTATAAAGAAGGATGTTACTTATTATTGGGATGATGAATTCCAAAAGAGCCTGTACATACTAAAGGAGAATATGGTCACTTTGTCAATTCTAGTTTTTCCAGACTGGAATAAGGAGTTTCATGTACATGTTGATGCTTCTTGCATAGCTTTGGGTTCATTGTTAGCATAGCCAGGTGATGGGGATATTGATCACCCCATAGCTTTTGCGAGCATGAAATTTTCCAAGTTAGAAAATAATTATTCCACAACAGAGTGTGAAGGTTTGGCTATGGTAAATGCACTGCAGAAATTTAGGCATTACTTATTAGGAGTGCACTTCAAAATGTTCACTAATCATTCTGTGCTGAAATACTTGGTGAAAAAGCCTGTGTTGGGGGGGAATATTTGTAGATGGCTATTGCTATTACAGGAATATGATTTTGAAGTTTTAGTTAAGCCAGGAAGACAGAACACTAGACCTGATCATTTGTCAAGGATCAAGACAAGCAAAGAACCCATGAACATTGAAGAGAACATGCCCGATGCATAGATATTTTCTATAAGGGTTACTTATGATCACTTCACAGACATTATTCAATTTTTGAACACAGGAATGGCACCTGCAGAATATACTACGCAGCAGAAAAGGGAGATGGTAGTTAAGGCAACAGATTTTTCTTTGATTGCAGGACATCTATATAAAATGGGGCGAGATGAAATACTACATAGATATGTCTCTCAGGATGAAATATGGAGAATTATAAAAGAATATCATGGTGGATTTGCAGGAGGTAATTATGAAGGAAAATCCACCGCATAGAATATTTTGAGAGCTGGATTATGCTGGCCTACGCTTCACAAGGATGCAAATGAATATTGTAGATCTTGCGATGCTTGTCAAAGAAGAGGAAGACCATCTAGGAAAGATGAAATGCCCTTGCATCCATAAGTGACATTGCAAGCATTTGATAAGTGGGCCATAGACTTTTTTTGACCAATTAATCCACCAAGGAAGAATATTGGCACGAGGTACATTATCATTGCCATAGATTACCTAACAAGATGGGCCGAAGCTAAGCCAGTAAAGGATTACACCATAGATACTACTGTGTAGTTTTTCTTTGAGTATATTCTGTGTAAATTTGGGTGCACAAATATTTTGATGAGTGATAGAGGGTCACATTTCTTGCATTAGACCATTGAAGCATTAACTAAGGAATTTAAAATGCATCATCACAAGAGCACACCTTATCACCCTCAAGAAAATGGAACAATTGAAGCTTTTAACAAGATTTTTGAGAATGCTCTAACCAAGGTATGCAATGTCAACATGAATTGCTGGGATTTAAGAATTCCAACAGTATTATGTGCATATAGAATAACCTGCAAGAAGTTGAGAGGACAAAAAACCTTTAGGATGTTTTATGGACACGAAGTAGTTATGACTGTGGAATATATTATGCCCAGTTTAAGAATTCCAGTAGTAATATACATGGAAGCCATTGATATCATGGAAGAAAGGTTGGCATAGTTTCTTTCTCTTGAGGAAGATAAATTTAATGCATGATATCATCAACAAGTACAAAAAGCAGGGGAAAAATCCTGGCATGATAGGCATATCAAGTAGAAAATATTCAAGGAAGGAGACTTGCTGTTGATTTATGATGGCAAGTTCACGAATTTCCCAGGAAAGTTCAAGACATAGTGGATGGGGCCATACATTGTCAAGAATATATCATATGGTGGCGTAGTTCATCTCGCGAAGATGAATGGTGAATTGTTTTATGGAAAATTGAATGGAAGCAGGTTGAATTTATATAGGGACAATTTTTTCCCTGACACTTTGCATTGACTATATTGAAGGAGAAGATTCCTAGTGCTCCAAGTACTTGGAAGAGAGCATGAGATTATAAACTACTTTGCCAGTAGAGGGCCTCATCGAAGAAGAAGTGTTGCATGGTATTCACAAGGAAGTCAAAGTTCAAAGAAAATATGAAGAAGGAGGAATGACTACACCATGAAGTCATTTCCATAGAATTTTATCAAAAATATGATTGTTGGAGGTGAAACATTTGATTTGACAGGAAAGTTTCCGTTAAAGGGAGCAGGTGAAACACATTTAATAAGCTTAGCTGGGAAAATATACTACCAAATCTACATTAATGGGATGAATCTATAGAATATCATGGAGTTTGAAATTCAAATGAGTTATAAATATTGCCTCCCACTCCATATCTAGACACTTTTCTCACTAAGAAGTAGACTTGTGTTTTTTCGCCTCAGAGTGAGCTGAGTGTTCGACTGCATGTCAGATTGGAGTTTTGACGCACTTCTAAAGGAACTGGTTAAGGCAGGATTGGGACACACTATGACTTCCACACAACCATCGCTAGTAATAGGGCTGAGGTCACCCAGAAAGAAGCCTAATGTAGGTGAAGTACATATGAAGAAGCCGAAGAATCCTACAGTCCAACAGTCACCCAGGAAGAAAATCACCTAGGAACAACGAACTAAGGAAAGGTTTGATAAGCATAGGTAGGCAATGGATTTTGAATCTAAAGACGAATTTGTAGATGAGGGGATAAAAGATATTGATGCAGAGGATGTGAAACCTATTTTCAGGTTTCCATTGTATAATCCATCAAGGAAGTCGATTGCTGCTAAACCTGCCAAGGACCCTGATGCTGTCAAGTTTAAAATATTTACACCCTTTCTAATAGAGTAATTACCCTTTGAGGGAGAATTGTTGGTGAAGGTAGCATAATTGTGCATGGAGGGCTAGGATTTTAATGACCAGAGTAATTACCCCCCAGTTTGAGCCTAGTATATATTTGTACGTAGTCTATTATGAATTGACCGGAGTACCAAGGTTCAAACCACTTAAGTGGGAAACAATAATTCAACGAGCAGGGCTACTGAACATGCTTTATGTTCTGCATTTTGGGCGCAACAAAATCAACACCATCTATGAGTGCCATTTTTTTCCTTGGTACATGACGATTGTATTTGGTTGGGTGAGATATTCCCCATTGATGAGATGCTTATTAGATGAATAATTGCACTACCGTGCGAAGGATTGAACCCCGCCGATATGTTTTTTCAGAAAACATGAAGATAATAAGGTGGAAAATAAGATGAAGGCAGACTATGGCCTAGTAAATAAGTCTCAGGGTTATGACATAAGTTCTATTAATGATAAGTATGTGCACTTCGCTGTGCATATTACGGCAGGGAAGATTATGTGGAAGAACCGAGCAGAGGAGGTGTCAACACCAGTTGTATCTTTTGTTGTGCAGTGTAGCAAAGGAGTCGAGTACAACTGGGTTGGGTATTTTTGTAAGGATTTTCTGGATGATTTTCGAGAAGCTTAGGAGGAAGGAAATAAATTCCACTACGCATGGTTATTGCCCTTAATAGCTTTGTTGGAATAGAGAGAACCCGAGGAGTCACAATTCACAAATTTTTATCTAGACATATGCGAAGCTGCGAGGTACGCCTCGCTGTAGTTTTCGAAGGAGCTGACCGAGTGAAAAAGAAAAAGAAATTTTGGGTCTTATTGGAGATGGATCTATGCATGGTGATCAAACAAAAGCCTAGGTTATCACCATTTTTGTTCGAAGAATATCACAGGATTGCAGAATTTAAAGAAGATTTTCATCTGATGTACATCTGTGCATGTGTGGATTCTGAAGAGGAATGTAACCTGCTTTCATATTTGGTCAATAATGAGGATCTTGTGTAGGTTCTATGCCGATATATGATCCATGGGTTGAATCCACCATAAGTAGTGTGGGTAGGAATCAATGGGCAAGCTACCACCAGGGAAAATTTTAAGGATGGATGTTTATCTTCAAGTTTAGAAACCTTGGCGAATCTTACTAGTCAATAATATCCAAATTTTAAAGTGTTTGATGATAATTTTGTAAAAATTTTTGAATTTCTAATTATTTTATATTAGATAATATATAATATTAGCGAATTTTAAGGTAAAATAATTTTATACTATAAAACTTGGGCGAATTCATTTTTAGAAAAATGTAAATTGGTGATTTTTTTTTTTTTGGAAAAATCATGGAATATTAGCACACCTGCGAATATTAGCCCCTAAAATTTTCCCTAGCTACAACTGCACAGAAATTTATAGGGAAGGGAAAGGACACAGAAAAAGCAACTTCCAAAGAAACAAAGAAATAAACTGAGTAGGAAATAGAGCCATAGACTCAGTAGGATGGAGAATACATTGCGGGGGACGATCAAGGTGGCAAAGATCCCCTAGCCGATAGAGAAGCATCAGTAGACCCCTAATCCATTGTCAAGAAGAAAAAAATACCTACAACGGGAGGTGCATGAAAGAATCATAAGTCTGATCGCTGAGTAGGAGAAGAGATGAAGGTCCTTAATCAAGGGGACCTCGAAAATATTCGTGACAAAATCTGGCATGTCACTAAGGACATTTGGGGTCACATAAAAGATCACTACAAGGTCGTATTGATGAAGGTCCAATAGGGCCTCAATGATTTAAAGATGGAAGCGAGTGTGAATCAAGTGAGCGTGGTTCAAGTGAGCGTGACCCTAGAAAAGAAGACAGTGCAGCCACTCCAGCAGATGACATTAACGATAGAGTTTTGTGCTCTAGAGGTACCTAGAGGAGCATTTCATTTTGAAAACATAGCAGATCATGAGAGCATGCAGCACTGGCTGATCAAGAGATCATTTCCAAGTTATGAAAATTTGATCAAAAATGAAATTGTTCAAAATCCATTGCATTCTCAATGACTGGAAAGGTCTCGTCGCTATGATTCTAGTGCCATGAACAGTTCTCAAAACTGAGATCGTATGTGAAAGTTATTGAGGTTTGAAATCTACAGTAAACTCCAAAATTCATTTGACCAAAGTTTCCTTTTTAAATTTGGAAAAAATTTAAAAAAGAATATTCTAAGAATATTCCTCAGAATATTCCTTGAAATATTCCTTGGAGGATGAATTAGATGTTGACAAGTGGCATCTCTTCATTTGAAGAAGGTTTGAATTTATGAATTTTTGGCCTATTAGTGGGTGCCACGTGGCCTGCCCGGAGGCCGCCACATGGCCCCACGCTGTGGAGGAATTGGTTTATCAAAAATATATTAGCCAGCAAGACTTGAATCGGCGACCTTGTGCACCCAAGCCCAAAGGCCTGACCATCTGGGCTGGTGGGTGTTTCTTAATATATATAGGCTCCACGTTGTATTTAAAGTTTAAATTTGATTCGGTTGGCGGTAAAGGGGGCCAACCCCATAGGGCCAACCTCCACTTCAAAGTGCTTCATGTGACCAAGAGCCAAAGACCAAGTGCTAATGAAATCAGGAGAAAATTAGTTAATGACATTTAATTAGCCACTAATACATGGTTTATCTAGTTAACCCGTCATTAGCGCCTAAAAAACGCGATTAGTGATTAAACATGTTTAAACCACCCTAATCCTTGATTAATTTTAATATAATCCAGAATTAAAGATGGAAACATTTATGGTGGGTCCGAAAATATCGAAGATCGGCCAACTTTGGCGCTCCTAACTGGAGTTCCTCCAGTTTTGGAGGAGTTTGTTTAGGGATATTGGGCAAAATTTGTTTTTTCCATAACTCCAATATTGAATGAAATTGGATGAAATTTTAGTCAATTTTGGGTCTCTTTGAACTTATAAATAGTTTGGAATATATTTCAAGTAAAACAGAGGTGATATATAGCAGATTTTACTTCGAGGAAGACGAAGAAGCCATCAGGGCCATCATGGAGAAGGCATTGTATTGGGTAATAGTTCACTGTTTAGTGTAAATGAAAAGCCATTTCTAGCTATTTTATACCTTTTGAAGCTGAATTTACAGCTGGTTTTTCCTATTGAGGCATATTTTTACCTGTGTAACCATTTTGAGCAAATTAATAGAGCAAGGATATGCCATTGGGGAGCCTTGGACCGGTAGATGTAGCCTAGGAGGGGTGAACTACCTCAACAATTTGTTGTGTTATGTGATGGTGAATTTTATTTGCTGTGTATTTATGTTGTGATATGTTAAACAATAAATTTACTTAACTAATCCTCACACATAAAACTCATAAACATAACCAAAACTACTTTGTTTAACTTGCAACTCATGGAGAACACTTTGCACAATTTATTATATCAGAATAGATACTTTGCATAGCGTAACAAATACAATCCATTTCAGATGATGTTGGTATCAGAGCTCAGGATTTGAGCATTAGGAGCTAGATTTTTACTCTGCATTTGTTCTTGTGCAAAAGGATTTGCTTAAAATTCTGCATTATAACCCTTGCAAGCAGTGCAAAGCCATTTTTGGGGAAACATTTGTTGTAGGTTTTTGAGGCTTACTAGGCCGAAGCTTAAGAGAGGTGAAAGGAATAGTGATGGATAGCTAAGTCTTGGAGAGGACAAAAAGGAAGAAAGGGTTGAAGGCTTCTTCCTTACCCCAAATTACCTTAAGGTCACCATTGAAACACAAACCCTCTTGATGATTGTTTGTTAAGAAGCTATTGGAGTTTGTTTGTTGTTGGGTTTCTTGAATAAGAGTTGGTCTTTACAGCCATTTGGTTAAAAAAGATTTGTCATTTGTTAAATATTTGAGAAATTTGTTGAAGTTAATTTTTTCATTGACATCATAATGACAACTTCTACAAGTGAAGTTTCCTCCTTCACAAGATTCTTCGATGATGATATGAAGTGTGTCTTTATTATATTGAAGGACATGGTGTAGATTCTATTTGAGGATAAAAGAGAAAGCACTAAATTTCGTGAACAATTGTTTTCCATGAAACAAGAGAAGGAAGAAATTCTTCAAAAATTGCATGATATGGCGATACAGCTCCATCAAGCCCAAGAGGCTTTGACCAAGAAAATGCATGAGGAAAAGGTAATCCATTCTAATTTGTCTTCAGTTTCCTCTTTAGAAAGATGTTTTGGTTCTTTAGAATAACATACAAGAGGTATAGGGTCCAAATTAATGATTAAAATGGGTTATGAAGGCAAGGGGTTAGGCAAGCATGCACAAGGCATGGTTGAACCTATTCTTGTTCAGGAAAGACCCAAGAATCTTGGTCTTGGTTATGTGAAATTTAATGGCGAAGACTCAAAAACCATGAAAGCATGTGAGGCTATTTCAAAGAGAACCTTTATTCCAATTTCTAAGATGCAAATATGTCAAATTTTTTTCAAAGATGGTTGTCATTTCTTTAAGCCTTTGTTGCAGCAAGATGATGGTAGACATGCAGCTTATGGCGAGCATGCAAGTTCATACAGTTTTCAAGACAAAAATGGTGATGTTAGTCTGCAAATGAAAGTTGTAGCCTCTACTAGTTCATCTTCTCATGAAGACAAAAAGGATGAACATTCAAAGCAGTGCAAGAGGTATAAATCTTCTCATGATGAATTTGATTTTGTTTCTGCAAGGCATGATAATTTTTCATGCTTAAATGGAAGAAATATTTGTTGTACATATTGTGGTCGATTTAACCATGATGTTTTGAGATGTTGGATGAGGAAGAAAGCATATAGGAAGTAGATGAGACAAAGGAAACTTTCAAAGAAGGTGCATAATATTTTCACATATTGCCAAAAGAGGGGACATGATGTCTCCCATTGTTGGAATTTTCCTCCAACTAGTCATCCCAAGCACATGCAGTTAGAGGACAGAAAGATTGGAGAAGAGGGAACCAAGGATTCCATTATTGAAGTGAAGATGAAATTTTCACATGAGGAAGAGTTGCAGCAGCAAAATTCGCCATGGAAGTGGCTTTGTAAGAAGTGGATGGACTTCTTAGTACAGTAAGACGTACTCATTTTGTACATATACAAATTTTGGTTGTATGCAAGTATTTTATACTGTAATATCTCGTTTGTTTCAGCCACCTTGGATCATTGATCAAGGCAGCGATGTACATGTTCCTTCTACAAATTTCTCGCCAAAAATTTTCTGAGTGAGTGCAAGAAAGATAGCTCTTGACAGGAGGACAAGCGCATCGAGAAAGGGAAGTGTTAATTGCTTTCTAGTTGTGGTTCAAAGTCACTAGCCATGCAAGGCAAGTGTTCAGAGGCTAAATAGAAGAGGGTGTAGTACTCTTATTTGTTGTACAGATCAATTTCAGTAGTCCAGAGAGCTTTTGGGGACCAAAAGCTTCCCATTGTGGAGGTGTGAGCAGGAGATCATTTCCAAGTTATGAAAATTTACTCAAAATGAAAGTGTTCAAAAGTGGTTGCATTCTGAACGATCAGAAAGGTCTCATTTCTACGATTCTGGCACTGCGAACAGTTCTCAAAACTGAGGTCATATGTGAAAGTTGTTAAGGCTTGAAATGTCCAGTAAACTCCAAAATTTATTTGACCAAAGTTGACTTTTTGAATTTGGAAAAAATTAAAAAAAGAATATTCCCTGGAATATTCCTTGGAGGATGAATTATATGTTGACAAGTGGCATCTTTGCATTTGAATAAGGTTTGAATTTATGAATTTTTGGCCTATCAATGGCTGCCATGTGGACCCAGGCCATGGAGAAATTGGTTTATCAAAAATCTGTTAGCCGGCATGACTCGAACCGGTGACCTCGTGAGCCTAAGCCCAAAGGCCCGACCATCTGGGCTGGCAGGTGTTTCTTAATATATATGGGCTCCAAGTTGTATTTAAAGTTTAAATTTGATTCGGTTGGTAGTAAAGGGGGCCAGCCCTCACTTCAAAGCACTTCATGTAACCAAGAGCCAAAGGCCAAGCTCTAATGCAATCAGTGGAAAATTTTTTAATGACATTTAATTAGCCACTAATACGTGGTTTATCCAGTTAACCCGTCATTAGCGCCTAAAAAATGCGGTTAGTTATTAAACATGTTTAAACCACCCTAATCCTTGATCAATTTTAATCTAATCTAGATTTAAAGATGGTGATACTTATGGCGGGTCTGAAAATTTCGGAGGTCGGCCAACTTTGGCACTCCTAACTAGAGTTCCTCCAGTTTTGGAGGAGTTTGTTTAGGGATATTGGGCAAAATTTGTTTTTGCCATAACTCCCTCAATATTGAACGAAATTGGATGAAATTTTAGTCAATTTTGGGTTTCTTTGACCACCTAAATAGTTTGGAACAGGTTTCAAGTTGAAAAAAGGTGATCTACAGTAGATTTTTCTTCAAGGAATATGAAGAAGCCATCAGGACCATCATGGAGAAGGCACTGTATTAGGTAATATTTCACTATTTAGTGTAAATGAAAAGCCATTTCTAGCTATTTTGTATCTTCTGAAGCTGAATTTACAACTGGTTTTGCCTATTGAGGCATAATTTTACCTGTGTAACAATTTTGAGCAAATTAATATTGCAAGGACATGTCATTGGGGAGCCTTGGACCAAAAGATGTAGCCCAGGAGGGGTCAACTGCCTCAACAATTTGTTGTGTTATTTGATGGTGAATTTTATTTGCTGTGTATTTTTTCTATGATATGTTAAAAATTAAATTTACTTAACTAATCCTCTCACATAAAACTCATAAACATAACCAAAACTACTATGTTTAACTTGCAACTCATGGAGAACACTTTTCACACTTTATTATATCAGAATGGATACTTTGCATAGCGTAACAAATATAATCCATTTTAGATCACTGACGAAACATTAGTATCAATTTCATTGTGGTGTCCCTCTAGACGCTGCATGATTTCAATCAAGGAGTTACGGAAGAATTTCAGGTGCACGAGTAACGAGCCATGATGGTCATCAAGGAGGTCAAGCAAGACAACAAGCACATGTTCTATGACATGCAAAAGGCAATGTAGGACTTCGATGGGGAAACAACATGAAGGAAGCAACTGGAGGAAATTATTACTAAAGCTTGCAGTGCGCTGCTTGACCTCTAGATTCAAGCTGAGGCAGCACCAGAGCAAAATATTGAAAAGCTTGCCACTCATTAGAGGAATTTTGAGGTCTAAAATGGGCCTCCTAAGAAAAATTTACATCCAAAATAAACTTTATAAGAACCAATAAGATTCAAGGTGATGATGTCAGCCATGGGGGATGATTCACCATTTTTAAACTAAAATAGTAAAAATATTAAAAAATAATAAAAGAATAAAATTACTATTTCAACTCATATTTCAACTTATCTCCCAAGGTTTTTACTCAGATTTAGAGCGGGAGTACTTGTTGGATTAAAAATTTAATTCCTCATCCAAGGAGTCCCCATGTTTCATACTTTAAATGGATCCTACTGCATGAAAAATGAGAAATACATTAAAAACGTGATTGCAATCACATTTTTCATGTATTTCTCATTTTTCGTGTAGTAGGGTCCATTGAAAGTATGCAACATGGGTGTTCATTGGATGAGGAATCAAATTATGCATCCAATGAGTGTTTCTACTCGAAATTTGAGTAAACCCATAAGGAAATAAGTTGAAAAAATAGTTTTTTCTTTTTTCCCTCTAAAATTTGATGATGTAATCTAATATTATTTTATTATTTCCACTATTATTTAATAATTTCCTTAAGAGGCCCATTTTAGACCTTAGAACTCCCCTAATGGTAGTTAAAGAGCCTAAGCATGATGTGGACAAGGTCGAGCTCGAGCTTTAGATGAAAATTAATGAATTACAGTTGAAGTTGCAGCCAACTACACCACTAGAGGTGTGGGAGCAATGTGAAGTAGATATGAAGGCTGCATTATAACGTATCAGAACCACATTCAAGGACTATAAATAGATATTTGAAGACACCATGGAAATTTGGGCCTCATTGAAGGAGGACCCACATGTGCAAAAAATTGAATTAGAAATATAGGAAAAGCAACAACAGTTCAACCAAATTAAGGTGATGATGCGGACCTTAGCACCAACACAAAAATTTTCCCATCTTCAAAAGGGTAAGTTTTTGCAAGGTTGGATCGACAAGTTATGGAAGAAGGAACATATCATCTCCACATAGACACAAGCATGGGAAGAGGAGGTTATTCAGCTGTCACAGACATTGGATAGAAATTTGAAGATGCTAAAACACACCTAGCGAGACATTATTTAGAAGACAGTAGGGCCAGCTAAAGAGAAGTTGTTGGATGAAGTATGTGAGGTGGAGAAGCATTGCACCGAGAAAATTCAACCGTTGAAGGATGCATATAGTAGCATCAAAGCAAAGACTCAAGGTGCACCATTTGAGTGACTCAGGATGAATCACATCTAAGTTTTGGTCCAAGGTCTGCATTTTAAGGAGAAGAGTGCACTTCGCGCAATTTTTTAGGAGTCGTAGGGGCTTTGGGGTGGGTCAAAGGCCCTTATTTTGTAAAGGGATGGGATTGTTTTGAATATTTTGAGCTCCTACCATGGTTTTCATACCACAGTGTTGTAAAAGGAAAAACTATATAAATATTTATCTTAGGGAGTCCAGGACATCGATATGAAATTCCTATGAATGAATTCAATCCGTAATTGTATTATCTTTTAGTGTTTTGGGTAAAGGGGAAGTATCTTGCAGCTGTGTGTGTGGATACCTTGGTAAGTTAGTATCTATTTGCGTAGGCCCCTGTAGTTGTATGCTTAGGGTGAGAAGGATTGTAATGAAAGGATATTACTTAATAAAGAAGGACTTGAAGACATATATGAGTATTTCCTATGCATTCTTATGATATCTATTTTGTATAAGTTATCTATGTTGGATTAGGGTTTTCTGTATATTATCTATGTGATTGCATCACAAAGGTTAGATGTTGTTTTATATTATGAATAAGGCATGTTAAATTACAAAGGTGCAGTTCACAGGAATAATGGTTAAGTAATTGAAAAACATCTGTTATAGTATTTTTTTTGTTTCGTCGAAGCTCTGATTAAACCCTAAGTAGAGAAAAGCCCTAAGCCACACTTCATAGTCCCTCTGGATGCAAAAACATAGTTCTAACATCCCCTAATATTTCCCTGGGTGATAATTCAGTCTGCGCAGTAGATCGTTTCCAAAAGGGCCGGTAATAGAGTGTTTTGCTGGTAGCGCAGCTACTCCGAACCCAGGTCTAGACCCCCTTAAGCCAACAAGCATCATTTAAATATGATAAGATTTGTATGGCAGTAACACCTGATGAATGACCTTGAATGAATTTGACAATGATTTTGACACTTTACAGTAACCCTTGTTAACAATATAGTAGTGATCATGAATCAGTGGCATTGAATCATATGGCAGAGTGACAATATCCTCATAAGGAATTTACCCTTAATAGTGAATTTGGCATTATATTGGTGACTTGAAGGTATGCCAATATTCCAGTGAGGAAGTGATTTGATAAGGTCAAATGACCAAGTCAAATTTCAACAATGAGTGGTAGTAGAGACAATAATCTTTATGAGGCATAATAAAAGTGACTTTGACTATGACAGTGATAGAAACAGTAGATATTTCTAATAGTGCTTCTGTAAAAATGATGACAATTCTTCTATGACTGCAGTGATAGTGTCTCTATGGAAGATGTAGTAGTAGTGGTAGTTGAAAATCATATACAATTGCAACAAGTTGGAAAGTAGTGAGTGGCAACAACTATTAGTGGCAAAGGCAGTGAGAGTGGTAGCAACAATAGTGGTAGAAGGTGTGGCAGCAGGTAGAGGTAGTAGTGGGTATAGTAGCAGTGACAATTGATTTAGAAGTTGAAGTGTGAGTAGGAGGGTTTGTTTGTACTAGGGGATTGAATACCCCTTCAGATCTATATTTGAAAACTCTTTAGAAACCATTCGGGAGTCTTATGCTTTCTTCCATCCTAGCCCGTAAATTTTGTATGTAACCATAGATAATACAAAGCTTGTTTGGGTGAAATATTTTGTGTATTGTCTACTTTATGAGATGATTTTTATGTTTATATTAATGCTCTGAATGTTTAAGAAATAAAACGAACCATTTGTGTAAAATTAAGAAAATATTGATTCACCCCCATCTCATTATTTCCAACAATAAATTGATAAAATGCTTGATGTATAATAATGAAGGTGGGTATGTGAAGCACAATTTTGAAGAACACAAGTCCCATAATTGTATCTCATGGAAAATATCAAAGCCTTATATTCCTTGGTAGAATGGTGATGTAAGGAGGAAGGAAAAAACTCTAATTGATATGGATATATGTTTTCTTTAGGCAAAGGGACTATAAAAAAAATCTTGGGTAGAGGTTATTTCTAGTTCAAATTTTATTTTCATTCAAATTTTGACTAGATGTGACCCCTCTTGAAAAATGTAGATGAAAGAAATATTTAACTACACATATTGAAACGTTTGGATGTAGAGTTTAAGATAATATTCTAAATGAAAAATAGAATAATTTATATCCCAAAAATGATCTAGATTGGATCATTATAATGTTTTCATCCATATTGATATTTTTAGAGTGGAAAAAGTGGAGGAATTGGTTCACATGACCATTTTTACTGGTGGGTCCTGTAACACTCTCTCCCACCCCCTAGTACCTTCTTAGGTTACATGAGGTGTTAATTTTGAATTAAACTGACCCATTAGTCTATGGTGAAGATGGGGTTACAAATATCCTCCATTTACAACTTTTTCAAGACTCAACAAAATTTCCACCATCTTGTTCTACTCATCGAGATATTTTTGACAATATAAATTTTATGTCAATTTGATTCCATATTGAAATTTATGCTATTTCAAAGTTCAACCAATTAACTCTTTTCATGTCAACAAGGCATTGCCACATGGCACCCACCTATGTACCTCACATGGTCTTGTGACATCATTACGAGTAGTTCTGTCTCACTTGTAGCACTAGTGTGGCATCCTCGTGACCACAACCATGTATTTGTGCTGCCTGCCACCTCATTCTAGTTTTTTGACCCCATCAGGCCATTGTTTCCATACATATCAATGAAATCACATGATATCTAGTCTTGGGGGAAAATTTGGTGCACAAAAACTTCAAAAGTGGCACCCTCCCTTGACCCTTAGACCTTTATTAGCGACGTAATCTGACCTCACAACTATAATCCTTCAAATGGGCCCCACTTCAGATGCTTATGACGATCGAATAGATATATAAATTCACCAATATTTATCCAAACACCCCCCCCCCCTTTCGTATGCTTCTACTAATTGAAGATATATCCATATTCAACAATATTTTCCCATGCATTGCTCCAGATACTTTCGATAGTCAAATAGATATTTGAGTTCACTAAGGTTTTCCCAAATGAGCCCCACTTTGGATACATTATAATGCTAGGAAGGTGAGAAATGTATTAATATTAGTTACTTAGTTCATCCAAGAACCCATTCGGTCTCAGATAGAAGTGCAGGATCTCTATACACTTCACATAATGTTAAAGTTAGGGAATTATTCCAAAATTCCTTCAAGATAGGGTGTTTCCTAGATCGCCAAGCTTCTGGGATAAAGTCCCAGATCCACTATGAAGCATTCAATGGATTATATCATGACCTGAACAAGATTAAAATCTCTTGTGAGCTTTCATTATATCAATTTATGATTAATGGTGATAAAATAGCTCCAAGTCTAGATTTCAAAGGAAGCCACAATCCTACTTATTTTATGAAACTAAGGACTTTTACTGCAACATGCAATTTTACATGACCATGAAATATCATGTTGTTCTTAAACACGTGACTATTGAGTTTGAATGTATTCTCATGCATCGCACAATGTTTTCATTTCCTCCTTATAATGTAAGTAGTCTACAGACTTGAAGTAGATAGTAAGCCATGAAATTCATAGCATATCAAGTAAATGGCATCACATGCTATGAAATATTAGCTAAGGGACTTCAATCAACCATGGAAATTATTCTCAACCACTTTGTAAAATCATGAAGTTAACAAAAAAACACATACCTCCATAAATTTAACATAGCCATGATAGCTTATAAATCAAAGCATTCACCATGAATATACAAAGATCTTAATAACCTTCCATAGGAAATTCAGATCCATACATTTATACATCATCCATGGTGCAAATGAATACAAGTAAATATACTTATACGTTTAACTTGAAATGGTTGGAAATTGAGGGAGGGACTTCAACTATCCAACCAACCATAGGACAACTGCACTATAATCTTTCTTGCAGTTGAACACCCCCGGGCCAGACTCATAGTTTGAATAGTTAATTGATCAAGAAAATTCACACCAAATTTCATTCAAATATATGATTGGGAAGATCATTACATTGTCTCGATGGTTTTCTAACACCTCTATCTGTAAGCACCACAATGACCCTCTACCCAACATAAATCAAGCACACAGATTCATATAAGTCTCAGTAAATTAGTGCTCATTTCTAGAAGAATTAATACACTATATATGTGGGTTATCAATTGGATTTTCTAGGAAAGTACTATATATTTTAGATCCCATTATCTAGGCGTTTTATCCACTTTCTGAGAAATCACATAAGTGGTTTACTAGCCCAATTGAGGAAGCCACGTAGTGGTTTACCATCCCCTTTTCAACAAGCACTTGGTTGTCTAAGCCTACCAAGTGGTTTATTAGCCTTCTAGCAAGCACCCTAGTGGTTTATCATCCCAATGAGAAAGAACTAAGTAATTCATATCTCCACTGAACCTTCACTGTCCAATCAATCAAATGCACACACCACTATCCTCAAAAAAATCACTAAGAATTGTTTCCCAATTACAAAGAATTGTATAGAGGATGTGGATTTTGCCTTGTAGATCCTTGTTTGCCACCCTCTTGAATTTTATGTTATGTGACCCTATTTATCCTTTGTGCATTCCCATTTTTTTATCATCCCAACTTGTGTGTTGAATTCTATTCAACATGTCCCACAAGAATAATGGGAACTTCATGGGGCCTCATCCTCTATTCAGACGACCCATACTATTCTTTATTTTCTATTATGCAAACCATTAATTTCTCCCAAGAAGGCAGGTAGGATTCCAAATAAATGAAGTGGTGTAGCTTGGTTTAAACAATGCATGGGAAACCTATCCTCCTTAGATATCTGAATTCATGTCCACTCCTCAAACCCAACCATAATTATAGTTGTACAAAAATTCACATAAACATGTTCATATAATGATATTTAAATGAAGGGCAGTAAAATTGTTGTTATAGACCCCACCTACTTAGAGGAACATTGTCCTCAATGTTCTATACATAGAACACGGAATTCAACAACGTGATTTATATACACATAACTATTTTACATTGATTTACATAGTAAACAAAAATGGGTATGATACCATCATATGATCAACCATATTATAAGTGGCTTCATATGGTCCAATGTGCTTCCATTTCACCTTAACATGCTTTATTAATCGATTATGAAGTGTGATATTCCTTCAATATAGAATGTGCTGGGGTTCCCATGTTTTGGCCAGATTTGCAAGACCAAAAGATGAGACAACATCAGAACCACTTTTAGACCTCAGGATCTAGCCCTCCTGGGTCCAGAGAGGGATATCTCTATAAGCAAAGGTTTAATGTCTTTGAAGCTCAATGTTTAGATATTACGCTAGTTATAAGGCTCAAAGTTTGTTTGTTTGATTGTTTGTTTGGTTGCTGGTTATTAGAAAAGAAGGGTTCAATATAAGACAAGGATGAGCAAAGAGGATTTTAGGCAGAGGTGAAGTATTCCAGGGAACATTCAAGACCATTGGGCAATGGAGTCAGGAAAGGGTTTACTTTCTATTCAATGTGCATGATTTCATTTGGGCTAGTCATCTAAAGCATTAGATCTTAAAGATGATAGTGTGGCATGGAATGGCAAGAGAGGAGGAGACAATAAAGTTTTAGAACACAAAGTTAAAGACCTGAGATCAAAGAGAGACTTTGAACTCTCAATGCTTCGGCCTCCGGCTTGAGGGAACTTATAAAGGCTTAATTAATAGAAAAGGATCCTAGTGAGATAGATACAAAGTTCTAGACCTCCCAGTGTTCCCAATTCATTCAATTAAATCCTAACAAGAACATCTAAGAACAGATTCATTTAATTCATACATCAACTAGCAGGCAATGACATCCAATACACTAGTTAAATTAACTGAAATCGACCCTTAGATAACACATTTAGTAAAAAACATCAAAGGCAAGGAGAGCAGAAACATAAGGTACCTAACAAGGGTAAATATTATGCCAGTTTTTTGATGCGAGCTAGTAGAAATGAAATGAAATGAAATAAAACACAGAGACAAAAACATCACAGCAGCTTTAAATCAGGATCCAAAGAAATGTGCTTGACATATTAAAAACAACACCAGTTAGGTACAAAATTACCAATAGCTTGGTATTCAGTCTGAAAACATCTCCCTCAGCCTATCTTACAACTTTACACAGAGACTATGTCTCAAAAGAAACAGCTTGTAATTCTCTAATAACTGATCAACAACCTTTACAATGAGCTTCTTCCTGAATTTTATAGCTGAAAGATGAGTAGAGGAGGTAGGTGGAGAAATAAATGTAGCATTAAAGCTTATAAAAGGAAGAGGGCCGAGGCCCATTCTCTTCTAAGTCTTATGCATTTATCTCTGGTATTCTTTGGATGAAAGAGTGGTCTTCGTCAGACTTCCATTTACTCCAGGTATGTCTTCGATGTACCTTGGCTATAGTACTCCATAGTACTCTAGTGAATAAACAAAAGGTAGATAAATTACTTTGAGGTCTACCATGCTTCATCATAAATGCTCTGGTAGCATAGGACTGTTCTATCAGGGTGGAAATCCTTTAAGGAACACGGTAAATAAAGGAAACAATATGGGTGCTTCGTCCCTTCACAGGTAGGAACATTCTGCTGATGTAGCTACCCTGATGACATAGTTTTCTGTGCATCGGACCTTCTGAGAGATCCAAGGGGTCTTCAATCTGGTACCTTGCCTTGAAATACTTGGTTTAAGGCTCAAAATCTTCTATTACAGGCCCTAAACACTCTGCTTTTCCCACTGATACTCTTTGCCGCTTCCATGTTTGCCTCTGACAGCGAAATCTATGCTCTAATGGCTCTGGGGAAGATTTTCCAGAGTTTAAACTCTGTTCCTTTAATGCGAGCCCTGTCATATGTCTTCTCAGACCCTTATTCATGAGTTCGGATCTTGAAAATGGTCCTTTCCTATTTCTCTATAACTGTACAAAGATTGTGAATCATGGCTGTTGTTCGTCGCTCGTACCCTGCAAAAACACGCGACTCTTTTATAAAATCCATGGATAGGGGATGATGGCTATGGAGGACGGGTAGAATGATAGCGCGGCGGTGGTAAAACGGTGTTTTTAGATAAAACAATGGTGAACAATGCAGTAATATGGTGTAAACAGCTACTAATAGGGTTTTGGTGGAAAAATGCGCGTGGACCATTTGATCGTGGTCTGGTGGCGAGGATTGACGGTGGAGATTTAATCAGTGGGATGGCTTATGAAAGCTGGGTGGAATGCATAGATTCGATGTGAAAATTAAACTTTAACGTAAATCGTGAAAGTTAGAACTTAGGCAAAAATGCAAAGAAATGAATGAAAATGATCGTGTGTGGTGGGACCCGACATGGGTGGAGGGCGATTCACTTAGGACTGTCGGATTTTAGGAGGAGATCGACGGCTATGATCTAATCGGAGGGGAGAAATGGGAGGGTCGTCAGTCCGATTGAATGATGGTGTGATTGGTTTAGGACCGTTGGATCTCGGACTAATGGACGGTTGAGATTGGATCGGGGAGATCGCAATCACAAAGGGTGGAAGGTGGCAGCAATTGAGAAATGTGATTGCGATTGAAGCGGGAGAGTGCGGGCCGTCAGATCAATAGGAGAATCAATGGCTAGGATGGGATTGGCGGATCGCAATCAGCGAATGCAGTCGGGTGGCACATTTAGAACTTGCGATTGCGATGGGAGTGATTGAGCGCCAGCTGTCGGATCTGGGTCTGGATCGACGGTGGAGATTGGATTCGCAAGGAAAAGAATGGGGCGACGGGACGCGATGCAATAGGATGTAGGCTCTTGATTCTGGGTGGGTGGATAGCTGTGATTTGATTAGGGAGTCGCAATCGGGGGGAAACGAGGAGTGGCATGGTGAAAGTTCCGATTGCGATCAGAGCGGGAGTGCGATCAGCGCTGGGCCGTCTGATCAAATGATAGATCAACGGTGGAGAACGCGGCGGAGGCCTTAAATACCAAAGCCCAATTGCATCATAGTTTTTCATTTAACAAAGAAACACGCTCCTCTGAAAGTTGCGATTGCAATTAGCATTTTGAGCCTTTACGCCTGGTTTTGGCACGGGGTCACGTGGGAAAGTGGTTTGTGGGCTGGCGGGAAAAGGGATAGGCCATGATATAAGTTGGAAAGTGGGTTTTTTCCCCTTTTTAGTGCATTTCAAGGCCAGGAAAGGGTAACGATAGAGGAAAAGAAGGGGAATTAGACCAAATAATGGGTGAATGTAGGATTTAAAGGGGGTTTTGGGGGGATTTAGAGGGAGAAAAAGGGGGACTTTGACAAAGGGGAAAAAGGGTAAAATGGGACATTCTATAGGGATACAAGGGGAAAATAAAGGCCTTTTGGAGCAATTTTTTTTTACAATCAGTGAGGCTTATTGACTCTAGAACCACATAGGGAAACAATCAAAGGGCAGGGAAAATGAAAAGGCTTCAAGGATGATGTGTTTTTCAAGAGAAATGCATTCCTTTAACGCTCATAAAACAAATTAGCCCCAATGGCTCCAGGGGGATGGCTTCTTCTTGAAGGAGTCAAGAATTCAGAAATCATCTTTGGAGTAGGCCAGATGCCTGCTGCTTGAGCCACCTTTCTTCTTTGGTTTTCAGCTGCCACAATTGTGAGGACATGAATTAGCAGAGACATCACCCAAACAATCTACCTACCCATCCTACAATCCTAGCATTTTTTCTTCTTCTAGGGTGCATTTGGACTAGCAGACCCTTTACATCATTTATTTTTATAAAAAGAAAATAAACCTATGCTAAATCTACCCTTATTACTCCATGAGACCAGATTAGACTATTGGTCTCATATGTTTCTCTACCTAATCTAATATCTGCTGGGATTAGACTGTCCAGCAGATTTCTTCTCTACATTCTACAACAGAAATTTAAAAATAGTCAAACTAGGATTAGAAAGTCTAGCTTGTTGTAGATCCAAGGCATAAAGATAGTTGCACATGGACAAAAACTTGCAGAAAACTAAAAACAAAACTTTGAAGGCTTGAAATTTGAAGTTTGAAGCATCATTCTTCTCTTTGTGACTCAAGTTTTGAGCTTGTTGGAGTCACTTTCTCTTCTTCGTTCAGCTCTGGTTTTGGGCTTGTTAGAGCTGATTCTTCTTTCTTCTTTGCTGGTCCAGGTTTTGGGCATGTTTGAACCAGTTATCTTTGCTTTCTTTGGCTCAAGTTTTGATCATATTAGAGCCAATATTTTTCACTTCAGAGGTTCATGTTTTGAGCATGCCTGAACCTCTCCTTTTTCTCTATTTTTTGGAACATTTTCTCTTTTTCTTGGAAACAAACATAGTAATGGTATTTACAATGGAAATGGAAACTGGAAATTGGAAATCAGTAGAAGTAGTGTTTGAGCATCCTTCCATTGACAGGACCCCCAAACAGCTCTGTACCATCTAACTCTTGTAGAAAAAAGGCATTTGAACCCACAGTGGATTGGATGATGTAGGGACCTTGCCACAAATTGTCGAACTTGTCGTGCTTTCCTTTATCCTCTCTCCTTGAGTCCCACTTTATAACTTTATCTGCAATTTTGAAATCAGAGGCCTTAGTTCTTTTGTCAAATAATTTCTTTACATTTTCCTGAAATTTCACAGCTCTGTTGTAGACCTCTTCCCTTGTTTGCTAGAGATGAATTGTTTGGTTTATTCTCCTCACCATGCTATCTTCTTCTATCTGTATCTCTTGGACAAGTTTGATCACTGGTATTCCAAGGCTAGTAGGAAACACTACTTATGTTCCATAGAGAAGCTGATATGGTGACATGCCAATGGACTTCTTTGTTGTAATCTTGTTAGCCCACAGGGCATGCACTAATTTGTTATGCCATGACCTTTTGTTCTCTTCCAACAGCTTTTTGATGATGGTCACTAGGCTCTTGTTCGATGATTCAGCTAAGCCATTACATTGTGGGTAATAGGTAG
Source organism: Pinus albicaulis (assembly GCA_034641835.2). NCBI lineage: Eukaryota > Viridiplantae > Streptophyta > Pinopsida > Pinales > Pinaceae > Pinus > Pinus albicaulis. Next base: position 473,790,377 of record CM076584.1, read on the forward strand.
TTGAATGACCGAGTACTATGTGATACTTGTGACAATAATCAGCCATTTTCTTGGATCCAAAGGCAACAACATTATTAGTGATTATTTTCCTTGGGCAGCCAAACCGAGAGAGGATATGATCTTCTAGGAACCTAATGATGACTGAATCTGTGGCATTCCTAGTAGGTATGTCGTCTATCCATTTAGTGAAGTAGTTTGTGGCTGTTAAGATCCATTTGTATTGTGCATAAGAAGCAGGGTGAATTTCTCCTATGAAATCTAAGCCCCATTGCATGAATGGACCTTCAACAGTGATGGGTTGTAGAGGTAACGGGAGGATTTTTCTTTTGCCTTAAAAAATATGGCATTTGTGGTAGGAAATTATCATCTTATGGATATCATTGAAGAGTGTAGGCCAATAGTAGCCAGCTCTGAGTATTTTTTTTGCAGTGGCCTTCCAGTTCAGGTGGCCTCCACACTCTCCTGCATGGAATTCTTTTTTAATCCTTTCTGCTTCAGACTCAGGAAAACATTTAAGAAATAGGCCATTTGCATTTTTCCATTATAATACTCGATTCATTATGCAATAACTTCTGGATTTTAGCTTTAAGAATCTGGCCTTAGTCTTTGACAGTTCAGGAGGGGCATTGAGGTGTGTAAGCACATACAGAATGTCAGAATACCAAGGAGAGCTCTGAAGTTTCTCTTCGACAGTGGGATCAGGCAATCCCTGCTGCTCATCCAAGGCATCTACCATGTTAATGTCAAGGGCTTGTAGATTTGATTTAGCCATTAGTTGGGCTAAGCCTTGACCTTTAATCAGTTTAGTGGGTTTAATCTCAAGGTCATATTCTAAGATCACAACAATCCATTTTCCCCTTTTCCCATCTGGGTCTTGGGACAAGATGTCTCTAACCACTATGTTGGGTACATAGGCTATGGTGTGGGAATGTAGTATGTACACCCTAAAGTATTTCAAGGCCTTAACCAAGGCATAGGCCTATTTTTCCATTATGTTGTATTTCAAGGGTGCGTCTCTCAAAGCTTTGCTGAAGAAAGAAATGGGTTGTTCCATTTCCTCTAGATTTTTATGCAGGAGAACTGCAGCTATTGTATGCTTGGATGCAAATGAAAATATCAAGATATCTTTCGAGAAATCTGGGTTGATTAGGACAGGGGCCTGGGTGAGTGCAATTTTAACTGATTCAAAATATTTCTTAGCCTTAACAGTCCATTTAATTTCTACACCTTTCCTCAACATGTTTGTCATATTCCTAAGGTGTTCAGCTAAGTTGGGAATAAACCTCCTGAGGAAGTTAATCTTCCCAATGAAGGACTGTAACTCTTTGATATTCCTCGGGTGTGTGATTTGTAGTATTCCCTCAACTCTTTGTGGGTCTATCCTAATCCCCTTCTCAGATATGATGTGGCCAAGAAGTTTTCCCTCTTGTAACCCAAATATAGTATTTTTGGGATTCAATGACAGACCAAACCTTCTACATCTTTCAAACACTTTTCTCAGATGTTCTATGTGTTCTTCTTCAGTCTTGGAATAAACTGTAATGTCATCTAGATAGATGACAATGAAGTGTCCTATTTCATATGAAAAAGCTATGTCCATTTCTCTTTGGAAAGTTGCACCAACATTCATCAGTCCAAAAGGCATCTTTACATACATAAAAGTGCCCCATGGAGTGGTAAAAGCGGTCTTGAGTTGGTCTTCTAGGAGTACTAAAACTTGGTTGTAACCTAAAAAACCATCTAGTAGGGAGATCCTTTTTGAGCCTATGACCCTCTGAAGGATGTGTTCCATTTTTGGTAAAGGGTAATTGTCTTTGACTGAGGCTCTATTAAGACTCCTGAAATCAATACACAACCTAATCTCCCCTGTTTTCTTTCTCACAACCACTAGGTTTGATACCCAATTAGAGAACCTCACAGGCACAATTATACCTACCTCATACATCTTCTTAATCTCTTTTTCCACTGCAGGCAATTGTTTTGGGTTTATTCTACGAAGTTTTTGTTTGAAGGGATTTTGATTTTCTTTCAAGGGTATTTTATGATGTATGATGTTTGTTTCATAGGCCCTTAAGTCCTCATAACTCCAAGCAAACACATCAATGAATTCCTTGAATAGGTCAATGTATTTATTTTTCATGTTTGCAGGCAGGGACTTAGCCAATTTGATCATCTTGGTTTTCTCTTCAGTGCCTATGTTGCATTCCTCGACATCGGAGTCTGCATGTTCTATAGTGGGATTTTTTGCTACATCATCAAAGTCAAAAAGGTCCTCTAAAGGTGCCATACCTCGAGATATTTTCTTATCTTTGGTCTGCAGCACCTCTACTTCTTCACTATTTGTGTTTTCACATTTTTCATTTGGATTTCCAATCTGTTCATTAAAAGTGTTTATTTCTATGTTACAAAGCGGTTATTCCTCGTCTGAGGGCTCTTCACTTAGGCATCCATCATCAGATTTCGAGTCTGAATCAGAAAATTCAAACCTGTTCCTGCCCATCAAGAAATCTTCAATCTATTTATCGCCCTCAAAGACCTGCCAATATTTTTCGTTATCTGGCACTGCAGGTCTTAATTTGGTCTGTATGATGATTTTCCAGTCGCTTGGAGTCTTAGGGTATGAACTAGCTAGGCAAGCTAATCCATTTGCAATGACGTTTTGACTCCTAGAAACAAACACTAATTCGTATTCAACAAAAGTTTTCAATATATCCATGGCATCGTTCCTATATGATCTCAACCTAGGGTGTTTGGCTGTGTATTCACCGTTTATTTGTTTTATAACCAGCTCAGAGTCCCCCTCCATGGCTATCCTACGGGCTCCTAGTTTTTTCAATAGGTTTAAGCCTAGGATAAGAGCCTCATAATATGCAATATTATTTGTACATTTGAAGTGCAGGTTACATGCATGGCTCTCTGCATAATCACTCTCTGTGTTATGTATCCACACTCCTGCTCCAACAATTCTCTTGGTGCATGACCCATCAAAATTCATTTCCCATAAGGTTTCGTTCTCGGGTTTATCATCGTTTTGTTCTTGGTGTGGTGTATGAGCTTGTGAAGGGTGACTAATTAGTTCACTGCATCCTATTTCTGGTTCATTCTGAGTTTCTATTTCGGTGAAATTTTTAAGGTTTTCTACATCGTTCTTCTCTGAGTCTAGAGTAGCCATTATGTTAAAGTCCATGGGCTCTGTTTCATCGCGTGTATCTCTATTTTTTAATCTTGACTCCTTCAGGGATTCATCATTGCAAAGGATGAAGGAGTCAAGATCCGTGTGTATAGAGTATAAAGGTGAATTTTCAGGATTTTCAGGGCTACTGACCAAGAATTTCATTTGTGCCTCCCTGTACAGTCTTCTAAGTTGGCTAAAGACTGCGATTGTGGCATAAGCCCCATCCATATGCATTTTACCTTGTAGCGTGGCTCCCCATGATCTTGATAATAACATGCCATACTTGGGTGGCACATCTGCCACAACAACATCCATGACCATGCATTTAGCTGGAATCTGGGTTAGGCTTACACATAAATCTTTGATAAGCCCAAGACACTTTACCCTGCTAGAGTCAAATGAATATAAGTCTTTGTAGGGTCAGGTTATCTCTAGTCCTAACCTTTCCATCACTACCTTAGGCATCAAGTTGTGTGACGCCCCTGAATCGTGCATTGCATTGTGAAGGATCTTGTCATGGATATTAAGATTGATGTAAAAAGGTGGCACTACCCCTTCCTAAAACCTTCCTTCTATCTTTGGACCAAACAGAAGGGCCGGTTGATCATCATTCAGATTAACAGCGTCACTGTTCTCACCTAAATTTAAAGCTTTCAAAATTTGGCCTTTATATACATCTTGAGTGGCCAGCTCAGAGAGTGGGACAGAGATTTTAATTTTTGCACTCTCACTCTCCAAATTGAAAGTGGACTGACTCTTTGTAAGGTTCGACTTTGTTTTGTTAACCACTACCTTAGTGGCTGAATCAGTGTGTTGATTCTCGTTATGTACAATTTTGATGACGGTTCTATCAGGAGCACTAGCTGCAGTGCTTGTGCTGCTAGTTGGTTTACCTTGTTTATCAGTGTTTTGGTTGTCTTGTTCTTTGTTCTTTCCAGAACTCTCGGCTACTGATTTTTTACTTTCAACAGTCACTTTAGAAGTTTTCTCAGGCTTTTTATTGATGGTAACCTCAAAAGCTTTCAGCTCGGCAGTGTCTTGGCTCTTTTTGCTTCTAATTTCATATTGTTCTCTGACCTGCATCATGGAATTTTCAAATCCTAACCTGTAATCTTCAGTTTCTAACCATTCCTCCTCCCAATACGAGGGTGAGGGTTGATCTTCTTCTGTGTAACAGTTGTGGATTGAATTTTCTGTTTCAAACATGTTTATTGTGTTCCCTTCAGACTCTTTTGTGATTCCCTCATCTTCATCAAGGAATTTCTCTTGGAATGGGGGAATAACTTGCTGATCTGTTTCTCTTTGTCTGTTGGGAGTGGCATTGTTTCTTCTAAAGTTTTGGTTCTGGTTATGGTTTTGATTTCTCTTTTGGTTACTAACTGTGACAACCATTTTTTCCATCATTTGTTGTAGCTTTTCCATGTTTTTGGATATGCGATCATAATTTGGGTCAGATGTGGAAGCTTCATTGTCATCTCTGTATGTTACCTTTTTCTCAGCTCTGAATCTTGCTTTTTTCTCAATCAGATTTGCCTCTACACCCACTGCTCCCTTTTGCATGTCTTCCAATGTGTTTTAATCCCTCTCCCTAAGCTAGTAGGCCATGTCAGCATCCAGACCTTCAGGGTATTTCACTAGTACCATACCTAGGGGAGGTTTCATGTGTGGTGGAAGAGCATTATAAATGCTGTTAAACCTTGTAGAGTAGTCCTGGACACTCTCTCCTAGGTTTCTTTTCAGGTTCTTGTATTCTGCTAGGATTTGGAGAGGGTTAGCCTTAACTTCCCATTTGTTTATGAAGGTTTGATATAAAGCAGGAAGGTCCTGGATACAATTAGGAGGTAGGCCTTTGAACCATTTCTTCACCTCACCTCCTAAGCTCTAGGCAAAGATTCGCATTTTGACTGTATCATCATCTATCTCCATGTAGTCAAAGGAATCTTCCATCCTATCTACATGGTGTTGAGCTGTGGTAGAATCTTTTGCAGTGAAGTGTGGCATCTTTGATTGATAATCATTGGGTAAGGGCACCAGAGGCTGAGGTAATACCAGGGGTGCATACCAGGCTGCCATGATGATGTTTTGATGAGGTAAAGGGTTAGCTCGAGCAGCTAGTGTATGGATGATAGGGATATTATGGCCAGTAGAAGACTAGTGAGCAGATCTAGGATGACTGAGCCCCAAGTTTTGAATGAAGTGAATATCAGGGGGTGTAGATGGAGGGGTCTGTCTATCCCAAAGGTGTTTACCACTTTGAGGTGGTGAACCAGGGAGCTCACGGTCTAGCTGGTCTAGGAAACTAAATGACCTAGCTCTTGGTAATCTGTTTAGTAGGCCTAGGCCAAAAAATGGGTCTGATAGAGCTGTAAAGACTTTTGGTGTAGAGTTAGCTCTATGGATGTGGCTGGAAATAGTTGGTATTTTAGGTGTAGGAGATTTCTTGAATATGCTCTCAGGGTTATCAACTATTTCAGGTGGGTTTGGGTTGGGATAAGCTCTTGTGTGAATGATTATTGAAGCCATAATGTTTTTTTCTTACCAAGCAGCTTAACCCTACTTGTTACTTCTATTATGGCTGATGTTGTAATGGGCTCTGGTCTCCCAATGGAGTCTTATGTGAACCAAGATAATCAGTAGGCCTACTGATCACCAGTGGAGTCTTTAAATCGTTCAAGAATTATGGAGTCTCTAGGTGGAGGGTTTAGGATGCTTCTGGAGGGTACACTATCCACCACAGTGCTTATGAGATACCCCTTTCCAAGAATATTTCAAAACACAACAAACTCTAACCATATATTGACTGGGAGGGCGTTTACCAGATATGTCACCTCTGAAAGAGTGTGAGATCCGGAGGCTACTTGGCCCTTTCTAGACTCTGTCTAAGAGTGTGGGGAAACACAACAAATGGTATAGAGGTTGATCTGTGAATAGGAGTGTTTAACCACCAACCTAACTAGAGATTATAGGTTTCTGAGGCTCTTTTGATGTAGTAAGGTGAGAAATACTCAGATTTCCCCAGTGGAGTTGCCATTATGTTGGTGACAACAATGAGAGACAAAAAAATGTTATCAATTATAGGCTCTCAGATTTTCCCCAGTGGAGTCGCCTTTATGTTGGGGTTCCCATGTTTTGGCCAGATTGGCAAGACCAAAAGATGAGACAACATCAGAACCACTTTCAGACCTCAGGATCTAGCCCTCCTAGGTCCAGAGAGGGATCTCTCTATAAGCAAAGGTTTAATGTCTTTGAAGCTCAGTGTTAAGATATTAGGCTAGTTATAAGGCTCGGATTTTGTTTGTTTGATTGTTTGTTTGGTTGCTGGTTATCAGGAAAGAAGGGTTCAATATAAGACAAGGATGAGAAAAGAGGATTTTAGGCAGAGGTGAAGTATTCCAGGGAACATTCAAGACCATTGGGCTGTGGAGTCAGGAAAGGGTTTACTTTCTATTTAATATGCAGGCTTTCAGTTGGGCTAGTCATCTAAAGCATTGGATCTTAAAGATGATAGTGTGGCATGTAATGGCAAGAGAGGAGGAGATAATAAAGTTTCAGAACACAAAGTTAAAGACCTGAGATCAGAGAGAGACTTTGAACTCTCAATGCTTCGGCCTCCAGCTTGAGGGAACTTATAAAGGCTTAATTAATAGAAAAGGATCCTAGTGAGATAAAGACAAAGTTCTAGACCTCCCAGTGTTCCCAATTCATTCAATTAAATCCTAACAAGAACATCTAAGAAAATATTCATTTAATTCATACATCAGCTAGCATGCAATGACATCCACTACACTAGTTAAATTAACTGAAATCGACCCTTAGATAACACATTTAGTAGAAAACATCAAAGGCAAGGAGAGCAAAAACATAAGGTACCTAACAAGGGTAAATCTTATGCCAGTTTTCTGATGCGAGCCAATAGAAATGAAATGAAATTAAATAAAACACAGAGACAGAAAAATATCATAGCAGCTTTAGATCAGGATCCAAATAAATGTGCTTGACATATTAAAAACAACACCAGTTAGGTACAACATTACCAATATCTTGTTATTCAGTCCGAAAACATCTCCCTCATCCTATCATACAACTTTACACAGAGACTATGTCTCAAAAGAAACAGCTTGTAATTCTCTGATAACTGATCAACAACCTTTACAATGAACTTCTTCCTGAATTTTATAGCTGAAAGATGAGCAGAGGAGGTGGGTGGAGAACTAAATGTAGCATTAAAGCTCAGAAAAGGAAGAGGGCCGAGGCCCATTCTGTTTTAAGTCCCATGCATTTATCTCTGGTATTCTTTGGATGAAAGAGTGGTCTTCGTCGGACTTCCATTTACTCCAGGTATGTCTCTGATGTACCTTGGCTGCAGTACTCCGTAGTACTCTGATGAATAAAAAAAAGGTAGATAAATGACTTTGAGGTTTGCCATGCTTCATAATAAATTCTCTGGTAGCATAGGACTGTTCTATCAGGGTGGAAATCCTCTAAGGAACATGGTAAATAAAGGAAACAATATGGGCGCTTCATCCCTTCACAGGTAGGAACGTTCTGCTGATGTAGCTACCCTGATGACATAGTTTTCTGTGCATTGGAACTTCTGAGAGATCCAAGGGGTCTTCGATCTGGTACCTTGCCTTGAAATACTTGGTTTAAGGCTCAAAATCTTCTATTATAGGCCCTAAACACTCTGCTTTTCCCGCTGATACTCTTTGTCGCTTCCACATTTGCCTCTGACAGCGAAATCTATGCTTTAATGGCTCTGGGGAAGATTTTCCAGAGTTTAAAATCTGTTCCTTTAATGCGAGCTTTGTCATACGTCTTCTCAGACCCTTCTTCATGAGTTCGGCTCTTGAAAATGGTCCTTTCCTGTTTCTCTGTAATTGTACAGAGATTGTGAATCATGGCGGTTGTCCGCGCGCTCATACCCTGCAAAAACACGTGACTTTGTTATGAAATCCATGCATAGGGGAGGATGGCTATGGAGGATGAGGAGAATGATAGCGCGGCAGTGATAAAATAGTGTTTTTAGATAAAACTGTTGACACCTAATCCTATGGATGGGTGTGCACATTTATTTTTGTATATTATTTGTTATTAGGAAATAAGGAAGGCCAAGAGTCATTGGGAGCTGAATCCCAATAGCCTCACCTCCCATCTATATAAGCATGTACATTCTTCAGCTAATACACAATTCCAGTTTTGAGGAGTTACCTCCTGGTTTGACATGGTATCGGAGCCAGCCCCACATTTGGCATTTCTGCCCTGTGGTGTAACTCCCTACCCTTTGCTCAGTCAATTTTATTAATTGTTTTCTGCTGCTCCTAATTGCTAGACTGTTATTCTGCATTTTTTTTCCCTATTTAGCACTAACATTTGCAGGCTCTGTCAATCTGCAAATTGCAGGCTCTGCCAGTCCAGCAGTCCTACAACTGTCTTCTGCAGATTCAATTTCAATTTTTTTTTATGTAACAGCCCTTTTTGGGCCTCCACTTCTTCCCATACGCATTCATCCTGCGCCCTCACTCCCCCTCTCCCTGATCCCTCACACCATCCCCATCGCTCTCTACAGCAATCTTCCTACCCCAGCCTCCCTTCTCCCTTGCGCAAACCGCTCATTTCCCTTTACATCTACGCTCCACAATTCTCGACCTGCATCGAACACTCCACTCACCACGCACATTACATTAACTCTCGACTACACATTACGCTTTCCCCTCTCTCCTAAACGCTGTATCATCACTACTTCAACCCTTACGCCCTCACAGCTCCTATACTCTCGATTCCCCAGCTGTTAACGCGGCCACGTTTGTAAAGCTCCCTCCTCGGCCTCCATTCCCTACACCCTCTGCACATAGCGCTCACTCCACGCGTTCAACCTTCCTGCTCGCTATCTCCCCTACATCCCTGTCGGCCCCCCTACATCCTTGCCGGCCCTCCTCACAGCGTTGAAACGTGTTTTAAATACACTTCTTCAATCTTCAAAGTCACTACAACAGCGCGCATATCTTAGGTTTGGATTGTTGATTGCAAACAACAACCTCTACACCCACGGTCTTCGGCTGTTTTCCTATTCATATATTTGTTATATATTTGTTATATATTTCCATAACGCTGTATTATATAACGCTGTATTTGTTATATATTTCCATAACGCTGTGTTGACATTGCAGTTGCGTCCCCATAACGCTGTATTTGTTATATATTTCCATAACGCTGTATTATATAACGCTGTATTTGTTATATATTTCCATAACGCTGTGTTGACATTGCAGTTGAGTCCCCATATTTGTCCATAACGCTGTGTTGCGCCCCTCCCATATATTATATAACGCTGTGTTGACATTGCATATATATTTCCATAACGCTGTGTTGACATTGCATATTTGTCCACTGCGCCCCTCCCATATATTACAAGAGTCATATATTTGTTATATATTTCCATTGCGCCCCTCCCATTGCGCCCATCCTTTCATAATTCCGCCCACGCTCATACTTCTATTACGCCCTTTCAATCCCTCCCATTCATAATTCCATTTTGTTTTCATATACACTTTTCCCCAAACAAAAAAAAATACATTTTTTTTTATGCAGAATTCAGTCTATAGCATAGAGTGTTTTTTAAAAATTCAGTCTCCAGCAAATTTTTCTGAGCAGATATAGTTTCCAGAAAGAGTTTTTAAACTCAGAAAATTGTTCCAGCAAGAGTTTTTTGCCCCTTTATTTGAAATATTTCAAGAGTTCGAAGTTTTTATAACAGAATTAGTTTCCTCTTCAGAAGTTTTTTTTTCCAGCAGTCTAATGCATTCTCTCATCTCCATTGTTGGGATAGTTCTCTCTGGCAAAGAGAACTATCTTGAATGGTCTCGGAAGATTAAACACACACTCATTTTTAATGAGCTGTGGAGAGGAATCTGTGAAGGACAAGCAGAAAATCCACCAGAGAAGCCCACTTCAGACAAAGAACTTGCCATCTGGGAAAACAAGAACTGCAAGGCCTATGCCTTGATTGCAGCTTCAGTAAGTGAAGAGGTGAGTCGCCATATTTCATCATTCTCAAATGCCTTTGAAGCCTTGAAGAAACTAAAAGAACTCTATGACTCACACTCAAAATTAGAAAATGTTCAATTGATGGTTAAGTTGTTCAGTCTTGAAATGAAGAATGATGATCCCCTTGCTTTAGCTTCAGAAATAAGATCTATAATGCATGACATTCAAAACACTGGTGTAAAAATGGACATACCTCTCATAGCATATGTTAAGGCATTATATCAGACTTACTCACATTATCTTGAGTCTTTGCAAGCAAGTGGAAACCTTGAACAAATCACCTTTGATAAACTTGAGCAGAAGTTTGCAGAAAGAGAGAAAGCTTTTGGGAAGATGACAGTCCCTTCATCTTCCGAAGAGGCTGCATATTTGGCACATAGAGAAAGGAATCATGCTCCAGATTCATTCAGAGGAAGAGGTGGCAGAAGAGGAAGAGGAAGAAGGAACTTCACAGAAAGGGGGGGCAGACAAGCTGACAAATCCCATCTTCATTGCACATGCTGCAATAGAGATGGACATGATGCACCCAAATGCAGAACACCATGGAACAAAATTGAGCAGCACAGAAATCAAGACAAAGGTAAAACCAATGACAAAGACAAAGGTAAAGCACCTGAATCTGCTCACTATGTTCTAGCACATTGTAACAATGGAGTAACTGAAAACCTATTTGATGTTTCATTTACTTCATGGAGAGATGATTGGTTGCTAGATTCAGGAACAACATGTCACATGACATTTAGAAAAGATTTTTTTGAAGAATTCACTGACAAAGTTGATGGAGCAGTATATTTCGCAGATAAATCCAAACTCAAGCCATCGGGGCTTGGCACAGTCAGGCTTAAACTGCCTGGTCTTCCTGATCATATCCTACATGAGGTTCTATACCTCCCTGAGTTGAAGAGAAACTTGTTGTCCCTGGTTGAAATCCGGTAGCAAGGACACTCAGTTCACTTGTTTGATGGCAAGGCAGAGGTCAGAAAAGCATCAGATCACTCACTTGTCATGGAGGGAATAGAAGAAGGGAGACTTTTGAAGCTGAAAGGTTCATCTGCTCATGCTCAAAACTTTGCATTCAGTTCATATCATGATGAAGGTACATTTCCATCAAGTCTTTTATGGCATGCTAGATTTGGGCACTTAAATTATGACAGCCTTCGTTTGTTGAAGAAAAATGGTGTTGATGGACTGCCTACAATTCCTAGAAAACCTAAGGAATGTGATGCTTGTATTCTCGGAAAGCATAGCAAACAGCCATTTCATGATTCACACTCAAGAGCACATAGGAAACTTGAACTTGTTCATTCAGATTTATGTGGCCCTATGCCTATTGCTTCTGCAAATGGAAACAAATACATGATGACATTTATTGATGACTACACCGGGATGTGTTGGATTTACTTACTGAAGAATAAGTCTGATGCTTTTCAAACTTTCAAGAATTTTCATGTATGGATTGAAAATGATGCACAAACACATATTGGGTCTCTACGTACTGATAATGGAAAAGAATACACCTCAAACGAATTTGAAAATTATCTTCGTCAACATGGAATCAAACATCAAACCACTGTGCCATATAATCCACAACAGAACGGTGTAGCTGAAAGAATGAACAGAACCATCTTAAATATGGTCCGATCCATGTTATTTTTCAAGAATGTAAAATTGATGTTTTGGGCTGATGCAGTTCTATGTGCTGTTTACATAAAGAATAGGTGTCCTTCAAGTTCAATTAGAGATAAAACTCCTTTTGAAATGTGGCATGGCCACATTCCTTCGGTAAAGCATTTCAGGGTCTTTGGGTCCACCTGTTATGCCTTGATACCCAAGGGTCAAAGGAACAAACTTGGTGCTAGAAGCAGAAAATGTATCTTCTTGGGGTACTCCAATACCTCCAAAGGATATCGTCTCTATGATGAAGCAAATGAGAAGTTTGTGATAGCAAGAGATGTCATATTTCTTGAATCATCCAAGAGTGACAAGGTTGTTGAGCGGCAACTTGATCGCCTGGATAGATTCACACATGCAAAGTTTTTCAAAGAATTTGATAATGTGATTCCACACCTTGAAGGGGGGATTCCGATATTGAATCAAACTGTGGAATCATTTCCTGAACCACACTCTCCCCCACATGAAGAAACCACCACGGATGACACATTGAATGATGTGATTGACAGAATTGGGAGATTGAATCTTGAATCAATCCCAACTCAGTCAAGTGACCAACCAGGGCCATCTCAGAAAGGTCCCCCCAAATGGCTGACAAAGAAACTGGAGGATGTTCATCCTGATGAGGTTGGAAAAACAGGAACAAGAAGTTCCACTCAAGAAATCGAAGGTGATGTAGATAATTCTGATTCCCCTGTTGATATGGATATTGCTTATAGCTGTGAATTGAGTTTGTCTACAGATCATGAACCAACTTCCTTCAAAGAAGCCGCTTCTCATGATGAATGGAAAGAAGCGATGTAGAAGGAGTATGATGCCTTGATAAAGAATGGCACTTGGAAGCTGGTTGATCCGCCTTTGGGAGCGAAACCAATTGGCTGTAAGTGGGTCTACAAGAACAAGTACAAAGCAGACGGCTCACTTGACAAGCACAAGGCCAGGCTTGTGGCAAAAGGATTCGCACAGAAGGCAGGAATTGATTATGAAGAAACGTTTGCTCCCACAGCAAAATGGACCACCATCCGGACTCTCTTTGCCTTAGCAGCTCAGAGTGGATGGAAAGTTCATCAGATGGATGTAAAAATAGCTTTCTTGAATGGAGATCTGAAGGAGAAAGTTTATATGTCCCAACCAGAAGGATTTGTGATAAAGGGTCAAGAACACAAAGTTTGCAAACTTGTGAAATCCTTGTATGGCCTCAAGCAAGCACCACGAGCCTGGTATGAGAAGTTGACCGAGCATCTTCTGAAACTTGATTTCAAACACTTTGATCTTGATGATGAAACTTTGTTTGTTAAGAAAGTTGGAAAAACAGTTGTATATTTTGTGGTATATGTAGATGATCTTTTGATAACAGGAAACAATGAGAGCTATATTGCATCCATGAAGAAAGAGTTGAAGAAAGGTTTTGAAATGACTGATTTGGGTCATGTTCATTACTATTTGGGTATTGAAGTAATTCAACATCCTAAATTCATCTTTCTTTCTCGGAAGAAGTACATTGGAGATCTCTTGAACAAATTTGGCATGGATGATTGTAAACCCTTAGGCACTCCAATGGAACAAAACTTGAAGCTCACATCAGTTGAAGGGAAGGAATTTGAGGATGCAACTAAGTATAGACAACTTGTAGGAAGTCTTATCTATCTGACCACCACCAGACCTGACATCTCATTTGCTGTTGGAATCCTCTCAAGGTTCATGCAAAAACCTTGTGAAGGACATTGGTCTGCTGCAAAAAGAGTACTAAGGTACTTGAAGGGGACTCAAGACTTTGGGCTCAAATATACACAGGTAGGCGACTTCATCTTGACCGGATACTCTGATTCAGACTTTGATGGCGACAAAGAAACAGGGGTGTCTACTACAGGTTACACCATGAGTCTTGGATCAGGAGCTGTCTCATGGAGATCACACAAACAGTCAGTTCCAGCAGATTCCACGACCGAGGCAGAATATGTGGCAGCAGCTAAAGCAACAAAGGAAATTGTGTGGCTCCGGAAAATCCTGGAAGATTTGCAGATGAAACAAATGTATTCCACTCCACTCATGATCGACAACACTTCTGCAATAAAGTTGGCAAAGAACCCAAAGTTCCATGATCGAACAAAGCACATCAATACAAAGTACCATCTCATTCGACATCATGTTCAGGCCAAAACCATCCATCTACATCATTGTTCCACAAATGAGCAAACTGCTGACATCTTCACCAAAGCACTTGGAAAAGAAAAGTTTGAAAAGTTCAGATCGATGCTTGGACTCACCAACATCCCTTCGGATTAAAGGGGGGAATGTTGACACCTAATCCTATGGATGGGTGTGCATTTGTATTTTTGTATATTATTTATTATTAGGAAATAAGGAAGGCCAAGAGTCATTGGGAGCTGAATCCCAATAGCCTCACCTCCCATCTATATAAGCATGTACATTCTTCAGCTAATACACAATTGCAGTTTTGAGGAGTTACCTCCTGGTTTGACAAAAACAATGGTGAAAAATGCAGTAATATGGTGTAAACAATGACTAATACGGTTTTGGTGGAAAAATGCGCATGGACCGTTTGATCATGGTCTGGTGGTGAGGATTGACGGTGGAGATTTCATCAGTGGGATGGCTTATGAAAGCTAGGTGGAATGCATAGATTCGATGTGAACATTAAACTTTAACGTAAATCGTGAAAGTTGGAACTTAGGCAAAAATGCAAAGAAACAAATGAAAATGCAATGAAAATGATCATGTGTGGTGGGACATGGCATGGGTGGAGGGTGATTCAGTTAGGACCATCAGATCTCAGGAGAAGATTGATGGCTATGATCTAATCAGAGGGGAGAAATGGAAGGGTCAGCAGTCTGATTGAACGATGGTGCGATTGGTTTATGACCGTTGGATCTTGGACTAACGGATGGTCAAGATTGGATCGGGGAGGTCGCAATTGCAAAGGGCAGAAGGTGGCAGCAATTGAGAAATGCGATTGCAATTGAAGCGAGAGAGCGCAAGCCATCAGATCAACAGGAGAATCAACAGCTAGGATGGGATCGGCAGATCACAATCGGCGAATGCAATCGGGTGGCACATTTAGAACTTGCGATTGCGATGGGAGCAATTGAGCGCCAGCCATTGGATCTGGGTCTGGATCGACAGCGGAGATTGGATCGGCGAGGAAAAGAATGGGGCGATGGGATGCAATGCGACAGGATCTGGGCCATTGATTTTGGGTGGGTGGACGGCTGTGATTTGATCGGGGAGTCGCAATCGGGGGGAAATGAGGAGTGGCACGGTGAAAGTTCCGATTGCGATCGAAGCGGGAGTGCGATTAGCACTGGGCAGTCCGATCAAATGATATATCAACAGTGGAGAACGTGGAAGAGGCCTTAAAGACCAAAGCCCAATCGCATCGAAGTTTTTCATATAACAAAGAAACGTGCTCCTCCAAAAGTTGCGACTACGATTAGAATTTTGAGCCTTTGCGCCTAGTTTTGGCGCAGGGTCATGTGGGGAAGTGGTTTGCGGGCTGGCGGGAAAAGGGCTAGGCCATGATATAAGTTGGAAAGTGGGTTTTTTCCCCTTTTTAGTACATTTCAAGGCCGGGAAAGGGTAACGATAGAGGAAAAGAAGGGGAATTAGACCAAACAAGGGGTGAATGTAGGAATTAAAGGGGGTTTTGTGGGAATTTAGAGGGAGAAAAAGGGGGACTTTGACAAAGGGGAAAAAGGGTAAAATGGGACATTCTGCAGGGATACAAGGGGAAAATAAAGGCCTTTTGGAGAAAATTTTTTTTACAATCAGTGAGGCTTATTGACTCCATAACCCTAGAGGGAAAAAATAAAAGGGCATGGAACATGAAAAGGCTTCAAGGATGATGTGTTTTTCAAGAGAAATGCTTTCCTTGAAGGTTCATAAAACAAATTAGCCCCTTGCTTGCTTGTCAAGGAATTTATAGGGGGCTAATGGAATGCATTGTGGATTTGGTTAGAATTCTCCCTCAGATTCCACCTATACAACAGAACATTAAAAAATATGATTAGCAACATGTACATAATTTTTAAGAAAATAAATGTGAAAAAAATCATGTTCTTTTACTATGGGTGGTAAACACAATTTGTATGCCATGGGCTCCACTCTTTCCAAAATATGAAATGGTCCACAAAATATTGGTGCTAACTTAGCACAACACATTATCAGTGAAATGTTCCCTAGATACATGAAGATATACACATGATCTCCCACTTGAAATTCCTTATGAATTCTCTTTTAATCTGCATAACTATTTTTCCTAACTTGGGCATCCATCAATTTCTACCTAATAGTAACTACTTCATGTTCCATTTATTTCTTCATATTAGGTCTAATGACCTGCTTGTTCATTGTATCATCCCTTCCAATGGGTGCGTTACACTTTCCATGATACAAAACCTTAAAAATACTCATCTTTAATGAATCCTAATACCCATTATTGTAGGCAAATTCTACCAAAGGTAGAAACTCTTCCCACCTCTCAAGTTCATGCATGACATACATTCTTAGGATGTCTTATTACACTGTATTTATCCTTTAAGTACGTCTATCCATTTGAGATGATACACTGTACTAAATGCTAACTCTATTTCCAAAATATCACAAGAACTATTTTCAAAATTTTGAATTAAACTTGGCATCTCGATCTAAATTTATCCTCTCAAGCACACAATGGAATCTAAATACTTCATGAAAAATTGAGCAATATCAATTTCCTTGTGGGTGTATTTGACAATTATAAAATGAGCGGCCTTACTCAACTTGTCCCCTACCACCATTATGGCATCATGCTGTCTAGATGCCTTTGATAATCTTGTGATGAATTCCATAGAGATTACTTCCAAATTCCACTCATAAATGGGGATTGGTTGTAACAACATTGATGGATGTCTACAATCCAATTTCACTTGCTGACAATCCAATTATCTAGATATATACTTGGAAACATATTTTTTCATGCTTGGCCAACATTACATATTTTTCATAGATGTTATCATTTTTTTGTAATGAAGATGACCTGAGTAAGGTATTTTTTGAAACTCACTAGATATGAGCTTCTTCAAGTATCCCATGCAAGGTATACCATTTACCTTTGAATTTCAACATACCACCATCTATGAGTGAGTAATTCTTAATCAATTCTACTTTTGGCTCTTGTTGCAAGTGCTCCTTCACTTGTTGGTAATGCTCATCTTGATGCATTGCCTTTGCATCCTTTCTTTGATAACAAATTCACAAGTACTAATGGTTTCAATGAGGCAATTTCACCCTTCTACTAAGTACATCTTCTACTTTGTTTACCTTTCCTTTGATATATTTTATTTCAAAGCCAAACTCATTAATCAAAGCTAGCCACCTAGCCTATCTTGCATTTATCTTGGGCTGGTCAAATAACTATCTCATCCCTCCATGATATAACATTAAAAAAAAGTTTCTTTCAAGCAGGTAGGGCCTCCACATTTTCAATTCATGCAATATTTCTACTAGCTCCAAATCATGGGTGAAATAATTCCTCTCATGCTCATTTAATTTCCTTGATTCGTAAAAAATTACATATTCTTCTAGCATTAAGACCCCACTGAGCCCTTCCTTGTAGTAATTTGTGCAAACCAAAAAATCATTTTTTGGATAATCTATTATTTCTATAGGTGCATGTGTGAGAAGGTGTTTGAGTTGTTTAAAACTAGTTTCCCACTATGATGTAAATTTAAATCTAATTCCCTTTCTCTGTGAGCTTGTGATTAGATACCCAATATTTGAAAAGTTTCATATGAACCTCTGACTAATATCTATCCAATACCAATAAGGATATAACTTATACCACATTATAAGGAGTGGGCCAATCCATTATGGCCTTGATATTCTCAGGATCTACTACCACTCCTTTTTTGGAAATAATGTGTCCCAAGTACTAAACTTGTGATTGGAAGAAATCAAATTTGTTGAGCCTGGCCTAGAGCTTGTTCTATATTTGGAATTGAAATACCCATCTCACATCATGTTCTTTATGTTCTTCTTTCATTTTGGAATAAACCAATATATCATCCACAAATACCAACAAAAACTTGTCCAAATATGGATTGAGGACATTGTTTATCAGGCACATAAATGTGGTTGGAGCATTCGTAAGCCAAAATGGCACTGCCAAAAATTCATAATGTATGTCTTTGGTTCTAAAATATGTGTTGTGGTTATCTTCATCTTTAACCCAAACTTGATGGTACCCAGACCTAAATTCTATTTTCGATAAAACTGTTGTTAGTCATCAGTATTTTTCACCTGTTGTTGATGACTAAATTCTAGCTGAGTTTTCTAGAAGCTGATCTCCATATGTCAATTTGTCATCTAGAAAACCTCCATAAATTTTTTTTGCCTTCCTAGCTTTTCAGTCTTCCCATGACTAGATGAAACCTCATTATCAAATCCTACTTAACCTCAACCATACTAATCTGACCATCAGTTCTAAAGAAACAATCCAAATCTATTAAAACAACCTCCCCATAGTTAGGAAGTGGCACTTTAAGACATTTCACCCTTGGAAAACTATCCAAGAGCCAAAAAAACCTCCATCTGCTATAGACCAGTCATAACATATCTCCCACTCTGCTAATAAAGTTGGTCACATCCCTAAGTCGCACCACTGATACACCCTTAAGTCTCAGAAATACATAGACCATAATCTCAAGCTGATTTTAGGTGTTTTACATTGTTTGATGGATATTTCAAGGACAAGAAACAAAACAGCATCTCAGAAGACAATTTTTGGTGCCACATGAAAAGACAACTGCTTCTCAATGTCATCTTGAGCCTAGGATGCTGCTACAGTGCAAAGAGTTATTCATCAAACTCTTGCGACCTCATTCACAGCCTGAAAGGATAGCAGAAGAAAAAGCAACACTGTCAAGAGGTTGTTGATATGACATGACTGAGAACCTCCTTCATTTACAAGAAGAGGGTTAAAAGCGCCTCCTTCATCTATAAGCAGAGGGCGATGGCCAAAGGTTGGTTTTAAGATTTGCAATTGATTATAAGACAGTTTTGTTTTTGAACAATGAGACAGTGACTAGGGTTTTTCTAAAAGAAAATTAATGATTGAAAATAGAGGTAAGAGCGGTAGTGTTCTTCACAATTTGTTTGCCTGCCATCATGTGTGAAAGAAACCCTTGTCAATATGTTCATCATGCAGCCTTCATATGGCTGAGACAGAAGGTTGACAAAACATCAGATATTTTTCCAAGTGAAGGGCCCTCCTTCATTCATCAGTAGTGGGCCAGGGTAGTGATTATTTCTAGGTTTTCTCACTGACTGATAGACAAAGTATAAACATAATAAGGGATATTTGAAACAGAGAAGCACTGTGCAGGGGTACCACTGCAATCCAATGGGTCAAGCTTATCTCTCAACAAGGTTTCTGTCAAAAGATAGTCTGCAGCTCCAACAAAACAGAATTTGAAGAATGGTTGATGAGATGGGTCATTGCACAGGCGAAAGGACATGATAATGATTATGTTTAAAAGGATACTCAGCTTCCTAATGCATAAAGGAATGTCTCAAATTGCTTATCATAAGTGGATAGAAGGAAATATAAGCTCATTTCCCTAAGAGGTGTTGCAGCTAGCAGTACAGGTTCATAACATACAAGAAGCACTTTGGCATATTTTTAGTTTCTGGAGAAAACTTCAAAACAAATATAGGCATGTTCCTTCTAAAAAGGTCAAAGGTACCTTATCAATGCCTTTTGAGTAAAGGAAGAAGTGTTGAAGAAATTCCCTCTCAAAAATGGGCAAAGGTAGAAAGGTCTGATTAAATGTAGTTGCATTTTGCACCCACAGTCAGAAAATGAGTTCAAAGGACACCTAACAGTTAAATCAGTTTACAGTGGGCATCACTGCCTTGAAAGCATCAAGAGAAAATAATGTCAGATTGGGTTTTAAAAAGAGTAAATCCACTTCTTTGCAGAATGGCAGAAGTGCTTCATAACTCATTGGTGTTTTGTTGAGCAAGTGTTATATGTTCAAAATAACACTAAAAGGGGTCAACAGTGGCAAAGTCTATCGTTTAAATAAAGAACAATGAAAATATAGTGTAGGAAATTTGAAACTCCTGCATAAAGTTTCTACCTAAAGTAGAGTTCTCACTATGCTACTGTAAGTCAAGCTTTGCCTTCTTATTAAAAAATTTGGTGCAAAAGGTAGTGAAAGGATTTTTCAAAAAGTCTTCAAAACATCCACCAAGTGAACGTGAGAGGAGATCAAATTTTTCACTGTCAAAGGGTTGCGCAGCGCACCTGGAACAAAATTTATGAAGGGCTATAACTATGGGGCAGCACGCCTGTGCGCGTTGGTCCTGTCGGCCCGACAATGACTCGACACCAACTCCTGCACGGCGCTCTTTCACACAAACGTGCTGCGCACATGCCAAAGCACTCAAATGCCTCCAAACCACTTGTAAAAGATGCTCAAATTCCTCAAGAAGCCTTTCATCGAATTTTAGAGGTATTTCTGCTACCTCCCTTGATTTTTTCAAAACTATTAAGTGGTGAAAGGGGGTTAAGCATCACAGTCAAAAATCACAGGTTTTAATTTTGTGTGAAAACGAGATTTGCTGTGGTTGATAAAACATCAAAAGTTTGTGAGTTATATTGATATAGAAGAGACTCATTTAACTGTCCTCAAAGAATGATGAGAGATGAAAGCCCTGTTTTAAAGGTGGAAAGCTTAGCATTTGAAGAGTGAAACATTGCTCCTTCATTCAACCATTGTGATCATACATGTATTACTTAGCCAGTATTCGAAATATGCCTCGGTGTGATGAAGAATAAGGTCATGGTTTCCCTTTGACCATGAGCAGACCTTAGTGACAAGGGCAATGTAAATCAGATGGAGGTGTTTCTTTCAAGCTTGTGTAAAAGACAGTACGGTTTCAAGAGGACAGTGTTTTGTTGAAGGGGAGCTTATATCGTTGAATGCTACATGATTCTCTATGACAAATCAAAAGAAAAATAAACTCTATCACCTATTACACAGTAAACCTTGGACTGTGTATTTCCTTGTTGATTGACTGTTTTCATGATTTTGAATCCACTAGTTGAGTGACCTACAGAGAAAAGAGCAGTGTTTTTGAATTAAAAGGGCTTTTGTTTTTGCCTTCCTCTAAAAATATAAGGCTGTCCTATTGCCTGAAAACACCAAAGCTGCGTACCCTCACACAAGAAAGTCACTTTGGCTATATTTCTTCTTGATTGACTATGTTTTTGTTCTTAAAGTTTATTTATTGAGTTGCATACCAAGGGGAAGAGCAGTATTCTGAAGGAACAAGGGACCTGATATTACATAAAACATTTCACACAACATTGAGGCAAATGAATCAAATATCGAACAGTGATATCAAAAGGAGCATCAGGACAGTGATGAACAAGGAGGCTAAAGGGAAGCGCTCAAAACGGAAAGGGAAGAAAAACACATCAGGACTTGAAATTTTGGCTTCTGTTTTAGATCATGTTGATAGGCACCCTTGAGGGTCATGCTCACCAATTTTGGGCGCATTTTGACATGTTTTGGTTTTTTGGCATTTTTGAGCTTTCTGTCAAAACTCATGAAATTCACCATTTCATTTTGGGGATTCTTTAAAGGAGGAAAATGGGATCATTGGATGCCATAATTTCAGGAGCATACCCTCAGCAATTTTAGAACATTTGGAGATCATTTTCCCCCTAAAAATGGCGAAAAATGCTCGCTTTCTACACACTCTGCTCGGTCTATCAGAAGACTGTAATTTTTGGTTTTTTACACACAGATGTAGTTTTGGAGGACTTTTAGGGATCCGATTTGGGAAATTTAAATTTTTCCGGAAGGTAGACACTCAGAGCTTTCCAACGAGCTATCATGAGCCTCATTTTGACATCCGGAAGGCTGCCATATGTTGCCGGCAAGTCAGGGGACCTTTTGCTGATGTAAATTTTGAATATTTTTGTAATTTTTGAATCTTTAAAAATTGATTTTTCCAAATGTGCGTTTAGCTATTTTTGCACATGGAAAATGATGCAAAGTCAATTATTTTTCCTTTTTTAGCATTTTCTAGATATTTTATGAGATATTTTGTGCCTTGGGATTTGCAAAGCCTCAAGGACAAGTTTAGATATTTTGATTAGGCCAATGGGAGAGCAAGTTGAACCATGAGGTTTTCCTCACTTAAGCCTATATATTCCAAAGGCTTTCATTGTAAAACAAGGCTAAACTTGAGAAGAGAAGAAATATCTGGTCATATAAGCTTTGGAAGAAATACTTGTCTTATGCTTTTGGATTTCCTCTTGGATGCTCTTGGATGAATGAAGAAGGATTGTTGTTGGATTCCATGACTTGGTAGAATGGTATAGTGTCTCTTGCTTTGTTGTTGTCTTCTATTTTTCATTCATGAATACATATTTCTTGCTTGCTATAGATCAGTAGAGAAAAAAATTGAGATATGCCCATGGAGGCACCTCAAATTTCCTGTTTCTTCATAGCTTCTTTGTTTTCTTCTTCCTAAGTAACATTAAAGAATTCTTGACTGCTCTTTAATACTTAGGATACCGTTACTTGTTTCATTCATAGTTCTATGCATGCTAAGTATGACTTACGGTACACCCTGCTTACCTATGGCTAGCTATAGTTCCATCCATGAAATTTCTCTTTGACTGATTAAATTATCATTTTGTTTGAACCAAGGAGGCCTAGTTTCGATCTAGCCCTTTGCTTAAAACTATGCAAATATTATTGTTCAAAGTGCCCAATAACTTGAAGTGCTGTGTTTAGGTGTTCTAGCATAGTAAGTTAAGTTGTTTGTCTTTCTTAAGTGTTTTCCCCAAATTCTGATAGCCATTTCCCAAAGTTAGAGGGTCTTATACTTCTATGCATGGCTTGAATGTTTATTTCTATGTATTGATTAGCTTATAGTTACATTTTGCATGATTAATGGCTTGCCCTACCACGTTTATGTTATCTATTGAACTAGTTATGCTTGAAACTCTTTGTTGTTCACAAACTTGATGTCCATTTACTCCATTTTGCCCAAAGATCCTTTCTACCTTGAATCAAATCGGCCCTTCAACAGCCTTGTATCACCGTCTTATAGCTTTCTTGACCTTTCGACCCCATAGCCCAGTTGATCTGACATCTTTTTACCTATCTCGTATCTTTGATCAGTTTCATCCCTCACAACTTAAAAAACCAAAACCAAAAAACTTACTTCCTAACTAGCCTAAAATCAGAACATAATAAGCAAACACACAGACATCCCTTACACATATAGAGAAAGCCCTCTCTGAGTCCAGGAAGGCTAGGTCCTCGGGCTCCAAAGCTTGGTTTGATGTTACACTGTCATTTGGCTTTCTAATCAGCCAAATCACGGGACCCTAACATAATGGTGATCACGATGGGACATATTGAGTACATGACAGTCTAGTAAAATCTTATAGACTCTTTAGTCCTTCAACATTTAACTTAGACCATCAGCCTTTAGAATCATTCAGAGTAAACTCTCTATTTCACCATCTTAGCAAAGTGATGAATCAGGTTTATAACACTCTTACATCCTAGGCTGCACATAAGAAACTCATAAAAACCCCAAAAAACTCCCTTAGATTGGTTTTTGTCAGTACTGGTGGTGGACCATACACATATACCTCAAAACAACCAAGTTCCACCTGGCGACTCCACTAGCCTCCAGTAGGCCTTACTATTTTACCAAACTCTAGGTTACTATCCGATCAACCTATCCCATCGCTCACTAACATAGTGGGAGATGGTGGGAAACTGAGTACATGACAGTCTAGCAAACTCTTATAGACTCTTTAGTCCTTTAGATACTTAAAAAAGCAAGCAGTCCATAAGATCATTTAAAGTAAACTCTTTTTGTTATCACCACCCTAGCAAAGTGATGAAACAAGTTTAGAATACTTTAATAAACCATAGGCTGCACATAAAACTCAAAAACTCCAAACCATTCCCAGATTAGTTTTCCCTAGTTACTGGTGGTGGACCATAGCTACATCTCTGTAAAAAACAACCAAGTTTCACCTGGCGACTCCACAACTCTCAATATACCTAAAGACTCCACTGGAGGAAGAACCTAAAACATGACCAGTCATCCTAGAAAGAAAAAGCACTCAGGCCTTATTTGGATTCAAGAAATTATTGTCTTTATCTATAACTATTTTCTATCCTACTTTGAGCCTGATCCGGAATACACCAATGAGATCTACATTGATAATTGGAAAGATCTCAAACCTCAAAAATCTAAGCCTCAAATTTCAGACCATGAGCAGGCTTGTACACCTGTGCTTACCCCAGATTCACATATGGAAAACCTAGAAAAACATGAGCCTCATGCTACCTTTCCCACTCTGGCTGAAACCTCAAACAGTCACGAACCTCTTTTTACACTACCTATAACCACAAAGGTTCCAAAAAGATACAAGCCTCTGGTTTTACCTCCCATCTTTCAAGCCCTTCCTGCAAATCTTCAAAATAAATTACCCAGATTTGATGGAGAAAGCTCCAAAGTCACTGCTAAAGAGCACGCCCGAAATCTTGAGGATTTAATTGACCTTTATGACATAGAAGAAGATAATGTGCGTATTAGAATGTTTTCCTTATCATTACAAGGAAAAATTAAGAATTGGTTTAAATACCTTCCCGCTGCAAGCATTACAAATTTTCATCAGTTCACTCAAATCTTCCTAGATAGGTGGGTGGTCATGGGTAATAAGGTTCTCATCATAAAGGAGTAAAATCAGTTAAAAAGACAACCAGGGGAAACAATACAAAACTTTTCAGCTAGGTTCAATAAAGTATACCATGCAATGCCTGCTAACCTAAAGCCACCCCTCGGATGTGCTCTCTTGCACTACCCAGATTCTTTTGACCCAGAGTTGGTTTTCCAGATAAGAAACAAAGATCATTTGACCCTAGAAGAAATGCAAAGGATAACAGTTGATGTAGAATTCAACATACTAAATAGGGAGGCACAACTAAGAATAATAGAGAAAGACAAAGAAAATCAAGAAATACTAGTATCCTCAGAAGAAAATTTGAAAAAATTGGTATGTATGTTAGGAAAACTAGAGCATCTACTTGATAGGAAAAGAGAAAAACACAAGGTTAACACTGCTTATTCAAACCAACCTACACTTATTCCTCAGGTTGAACACACTCGACTATCACAAGACAAGAGTTATAAACAAAATGTGCCAAATGGGAAAGTTGCAAATAAAAACATATAGGAATGCTCTGAAGAAACTATCAGCCATTTTGAAATCACAGATCTTGAAATGGAAGAAGAATCAAAACCTTTAGATTCTCTACCCTTATGCTTTAAATCATTCCAGACTTTGAAAGGAAATTTGCACCCTAAAGATCTCTCAGCAGTTATTCAAGAAAACCCTGCTCAAGTTAGCTCTCACCTAAATCAAGAAGAGCTGATTGAAGAGGAATTCAAATCTGAGATAGAATATAAATCAAAACCTGTAGGGCCTCTACCTTTATGTTGGGAGTCATTTGAGTTCATAAAATCCAACTGGCCCCCTAAGAATCTATCAGAGGAAACTCATGAATCCCATGTTTATTATTCCAAGCATCAATAAGAGTTGAGTAAGGTTGAATTCAAATCTAAGATAGAAGATAAAGCAAAACCTGTAGGGTCTCTAACTTTATGTTGGGAGTCATTTGAGTTCATAGAAGCAAACTGGCCCCCTAAGAATCTATCAAAGGAAACTCCTTAATCCCATGTTTACTATCCTCAACATCACAAAGAATTGGTTGAAGATGAAAACAAGCAAGAAATGAAAGAGAACCCACAGGATCTCTCTAAGGGCATAAGTGATGATTCATCATCTCTCATAAGTGAAGCCCAAAAAGACTTTCATCCTTCAAATCAGATTTCCCAAGAGAAAGAGGATTATTTTAGAGAAATGAAAATGCCTCCCTTTTTAACTGAAAATGAAATAGATCAACTTATAAACATACAGACAGCCTCTGAAACTTCATATAACCAAAAATTTTCTGATCTTTCTCCTATTAATCTTGCATATCATAAGTTAGAAAATAGATATGTAGATCAATTTCAAGAAAAACAATCTGATAGTCCAATATGCATGGTTGGTAACATTAATTATAATGATGATATTCCAAGGTTTGATCAATATTTAGAATATGATGATGATTTCAAAATGGAATCTAACTTTGCAAAAAACTCAGTTTTTTATTTTTGGGAGGAAGCTCAGTTTCATGAACTTGAGAAAAGTGAGCAGCCATTACAGGTCATCTATGACATTGATGAGGAGAGCCTTGAGAGTTTAGAAGTAAGTGAAGAGTCTCAGACTCTTTGCTCTACTTCACTTCAGTCCATCAGAGATAACATTCACATAATTGGAAATCAACAGTTTTTCAGCTTTGATGATGAGATTGAGAAGGATGATAAAATTCCCGAGCATGTTGTAAATGAGAAGCCTTTTCCTGAAATGGTTAAGGAAATCATTTTAGACATGGAGTATTCCTTTACTCCAGATTTGTAGCCACCAAGTTCCATTGAGTTACAAATTGTAGATGAAGAAATAGAGGTTGATAAACACATGGGAGTTGTCACACTATCCTTTCAAGATAATTTACTATCAAAGTGTATACCTACCCATCATCCTAATGACCTTCACACAGTTTTCAGCCCGCCCTATCAAAACACATCAGCTTGGAAAGGAAACTACACTGCAATATATGATGAGCCTGACCGTTCAAGTGATCATGAGCAAGGGGAAGAGTTGCCTTACCAGGAGAGTCCCAGATATAGCCAAGTGGAAGAAAGAGTAGTCCTGAATGAAGCCTATATCTAAAATCCTCTAGATCAAGTATTATTCCAAGATCCATTTGTTGTTTTCCTTGAGAAATCTGAAGGAGTAGTGGGTTCTATCATGAACAAGTTGCTGCCAAGAATGAGAAAAAATTTAAGCACTACTGTCCAGAAACAAACCAAATGGGAGTGGCCTTTTCATTATTTCTGCATCATGAAAGAACTAAACTAGAATCACCCATGTAATTGTCTACTTGACTGGTTACATTGGAAAGAAGAGTTCACCAAATGTGTATGATGTGTATAGTTTAGGCTAGGATAGGTAGATATTTAAAGCTCAGCCTTGCGAGCATCTTTCCAGTTTTAGATTGTTTGAAGAAAAATTGAAAAATTAGAAAATATGAAAAACAGTAAAAAGTAGAAAAAGAGGGCAATTTCTAAAAAGAAATGGTAGTGCCCCATGTTCCAAAAAATAGTCCTTTGGAAAGTGAGCAAGTCTAAATGCCGCTACTAGTACTTCAATGTCTTGTTCAACTATCTAGCCTAATCATAGCTGAACATTAGGAATATGATTTCTGTGATCCATAAATTAATTATCACATCTTTCGGTGAAAATCACAATAGAGAATTTTGTGTCGACGCGTTTCGAACCAGCCAGTGTGGTTCATTATCAGGACAAGATACGAAATCCGATCAAGGACCTTGATCGTATTTCGTATCTTGTCCTGATAATGAACCACACTGGCGGGTTCGAAACGCGTCGACACAAAATTCTCTATTGTGATTTTCACCGAAAGATGTGATAATTAATAGCTGAACATGTTTAAATTTATTTGCTGATAAGTTAGTGAGTGAAAAAGATGGTCAAAATTGTGTAAGCTTGACTTATCAAAGAGATTAGATTAGGAAAAGATACTGGTTCCACACGCCCAAAACAGAACCAAAGAGGGAAGCGGGGATGAAAAACAAATTGTGCATCTTGGCCCTGTTTTTCCTAGTTTCCATTTTATGCAAAATAATATCTTTGTGCAGCTTGTCTTTTATGCCGCAAATGCATGAAAAATCAGACTGTCTAATCTTGATTTGATCATCTTTTAAATTTCGTGTTTTAGATTAGAGAATAAAATCCTGTCAAACAACTTAATCTTGACAGTTGATCTAGCATAGGTAGAGTAATGAAGGAGTTCATCAGTTTAATCTGAACTCCCGGAAGATATAAGTGTAGAATTAGATAGGTTCATTTTGCAAAAAGAAAAATATATATTCAAAAGGCTGCTAGTTCAAATGCGCCAAAAGGAAGAAAAAATGTTAGGAAATATAGTGGGGTAGGTAGAAATATCATTGATGCTAATCATGCTATCACTTTTCAGAAGTAGCATCAAAGAAGGATGAAATTTTCCCCAATGGGTAAGGCACTTGTCTTCATAAGCCAAAGATCTGAGATTCTGGACACCTCCTGAAAAGGAGCTACCCTCCCCAAATGGAGCCACTGTTAGTCATCAGTATTTTTCACCTGTTGTTGATGACTAAATTCTAGCTGAGTTTTCTAGAAGCTGATCTCCATATGTCAATTTGTCATCTAGAAAACCCCCATAATTTTTTTTTTCCTTCCTACATTTTCAGTCTGCCCATGATGAGATGAAACCTCATTATCAAATCCTACTTAACCTCAACCATACTATTCTGACCATCAGTTCTAAAGAAACAATCCAAATCTTTTCAAACAACCTCCCCTAAGTTAGGAAGTGGCGCTTTAAGACATTTCACCCTTGGAAAACTATCCAAGAGCCAAAAAAACCTCCATCTGCTATAGACCAGTCATAACAGACCTCCCACTCTGCTAATAAAGTTGGTCACAGCCCTAAGTCGCGCCACTGATACACCCTTAAGTCTCAGCAATACATAGGCCATAATCTCAAGTTGATTTTAGGTGTTTTACAGTGTTTGATGGATATTTCAAGGACAGGAAACATACCAGCATCTCAGAAGACAATTTTTGGCACCACATGAGAAGAAAACTGCTTCTCAA
Organism: Pinus albicaulis; assembly: GCA_034641835.2. Taxonomy (NCBI): domain Eukaryota; kingdom Viridiplantae; phylum Streptophyta; class Pinopsida; order Pinales; family Pinaceae; genus Pinus; species Pinus albicaulis. The sequence goes on from CM076584.1 coordinate 473,819,134, forward strand.
TGTGATCTTGAGCCTGGGATGCAGCTACAGTGAAAAGAGTTATTCATCAAACTCTTGCGACCTCATTCACAGCCTGAAAGGACAACAGAAGAAAAAGCAACACTGTCAAGAGGCTATTGATATGACATGACTGAGAACCTCCTTCATTTACAAGAAGAGAGTTAAAAGCGCCTCCTTCATCTATAAGCAGAGGGCAATGGCCAAAGGTTGGTTTTAATATTTGCAACTGATTATAAGTCAGTTTTGTTTTTGAACAGTGAATAGGGTGATTCAGCTCCCAATGACTCTTGGCCTTCCTTATTTCCTAATAATAAATAATATACAAAAATACATGTGCACACCCATCCATAGGATTAGGTGTCAACATTCCCCCCTTTAATCCGAAGGGATGTTGGTGAGTCCAAGTATCGATCTGAACTTTTCAAACTTTTCTCTTCCAAGTGCTTTGGTGAAGATGTCAGCAGTTTGCTCATTTGTGGAACAATGATGTAGATGGATGGTTTTGGCCCGAACATGATGTCGAATGAGATGGTACTTTGTATTGATGTGCTTTGTTCGATCATGGAACTTTGGGTTCTTGGCCAACTTTATTGCAGAAGTGTTGTCGATCATGAGTGGAGTGGAATACATATGTTTCATCTGCAAATCTTCCAGGATTTTCCGGAGCCACACAATTTCCTTTGTTGCTTCAGCTGCTGCCACATATTCTGCCTCGGTCGTGGAATCTGCTAGAACTGACTATTTGCGTGATCTCCATGAGACAGCTCCTGATCCAAGACTCATGGTGTAACCTGTAGTAGACACCCCTGTTTCTTTGTCGCCATCAAAGTCTGAATCAGAGTATCCAGTCAAGATGAAGTCGCCTACCTGTGTATATTTGAGTCCAAAGTCTTGAGTCCCCTTCAAGTACCTTAGTACTTTTTTGGCAGCAGACCAATGTCCTTCACAAGGTTTCTGCATGAACCTTGAGAGGATTCCAACAGCAAATGAGATGTCAGGTCTGGTGGTGGTCAGATAGATAAGACTTCCTACAAGCTGTCTATACTTAGTTGCATCCTCAAATTCCTTCCCTTCAACAGATGTGAGCTTCAAGTTTTGTTCCATTGGAGTGCCTAAGGGTTTACAATCATCCATGCCAAATTTGTTCAAGATATCTCCAATGTACTTCTTTTGAGAAAGAAATATGAATTTAGGATGTTGAATTACTTCAATACCCAAATAGTAATGAACATGACCCAAATCAGTCATTTCAAAACCTTTCTTCAACTCTTTCTTCATGGATGCAATATAGCTCTCATTGTTCCCTGTTATCAAAAGATCATCTACATATACCACAAGATATACAATTGTTTTTCCAACTTTCTTAACAAACAAAGTTGCATCATCAAGATCAAAGTGTTTGAAATCAAGTTTCAGAAGATGCTCGGTCAACTTCTCATACCAGGCTCGTGGTGCTTGCTTGAGGCCATACAAGGATTTTACAAGTTTGCAAACCTTGTGTTCTTGACCCTTTATCACAAATCCTTCTGGCTGGGACATATAAACTTTCTCCTTCAGATCTCCATTCAAGAAGGCTGTTTTTACATCCATCTGATGGACTTTCCATCCACTCTGAGCTGCTAAGGCAAAGAGAGTCCTGATGGTGGTCCATTTTGCTGTGGGAGCAAAAGTTTCTTCATAATCGACTCCTTCTTTCTGTGCGAATCCTTTTGCCACAAGCCTGGCCTTGTGCTTGTCAAGTGAGCCATTTGCTTTGTACTTTTTCTTGTAGACCCACTTACAGCCAATTGGTTTTGTTCCCAAAGGTGGATCAACCAGCTTCCAAGTGCCATTCTTTATCAAGGCATCATACTCCTTCTGCATCGCTTCTTTCCATTCATCATGAGAAGCAGCTTCTTTGAAGGAAGTTGGTTCATGATCTGTAGACAAACTCAATTCATAGTTATAAGCAATATCCATATCAATAGGAGAATCATAATTATCTACATCACCTTCGATTTGTTGAGTGGAACTTCTTGTTCCTGTTTTTCCAACCTCATCAGGATGAACATTCTCCAGTGTCTTTGTCAGCCATTTGGGAGGACCTTTCTGAGATGGCCCAGGCTAGTCATTTGACTGAGTTGGGATTGATTCAAGATTCAATCTCCCAATTCTGCCAATCACATCATCCAATGTGTCATCCGTGGTTGTTTCTTCATGTGGGGGAGAGTGTGGTTCAGGAAATGATTCCACAGTTTGATTCAATATCGGAATCCCCCCTTCAAGGTGTGGAATCACATTATCAAATTCTTGGAAAGACTTTGCATGTGTGAATCTATCCAGGTGATCAAGTTGCCGCTCAACAACCTTGTCACTCTTGGATGATTCAAGAAATATGACATCTCTCGCTATCACAAACTTCTTATTTGCTTCATCATAGAGACGATATCCTTTGGAGGTATTGGAGTACCCCAAGAAGATACATTTTCTGCTTCTAGCACCAAGTTTGTTCCTTTGACCCTTGGGTACCAAGGCATAACAGGTGGACCCAAAGACCCTGAAATGCTTTACCGAAGGAATGTGGCCATGCCACATTTCAAAAGGAGTTTTGTTTCTAATTGAACTTGAAGGATACCTATTCTTTATGTAAACAACACATAGAACTGCATCAGCCCAAAACATCAATTTTACATTCTTGAAAAATAACATGGAGCGGACCATATTTAAAATAGTTCTGTTCATTCTTTCAGCTACACTGTTTTGTTGTGGATTATATGGCACAGTTGTTTGATGTTTGATTCCATGTTGACGAAGATAATTTTCAAATTCGTTTGAAGTGTATTCTTTTCCCTTATCAGTACGTAGAGAGCCAATATGTGTTTGTGCATCATTTTCAATCCATGCATGAAAATTCTTGAAAGTTTGAAAAGCATCAGACTTATTCTTCAGTAAGTAAATCCAACACATTCTGGTGTAGTCATAAATAAATGTCATCATGTATTTGTTTCCATTTGCAGAAGCAATAGGCATAGGGCCACATAAATCTGAATGAACAAGCTCAAGTTTTCTATGTGCTCTGGAGTGTGAATCATGAAATGGTTGTTTGTTATGCTTTCCTAGAATACAAGCATCACATTCCTTAGGTTTTCTAGGAATTGTAGGCAGTCCATTAACACCATTTTTCTTCAACAAATGAAGGATTTCATAGTTTAAGTGTCCAAATATAGCATGCCATAAAAGACTTGATGGGAATGTACCTTCATCATGATGTGAACTGAATGCAAAGTTTTGAGCATGAGCAGATGAACCTTTCATCTTCAAGAGTCTCCATTCTTCTATTCCCTCCATGACAAGTGAGTGATCTGATGCTTTTCTGACCTCTGCCTTGCCATCAAACAAGTGAATGGAGTGTCCTTGCTGGTGGATTTGGACCAGGGACAACAAGTTTCTCCTCAACTCAGGGAGGTATAGAACCTCATGTAGAATATGATCTGGAAGACCAGGCAGCTTAAGCCTGACTGTGCCAAGCCCTGATGGCTTGAGTTTGGATTTATCTGCGAAATATACTACTCCATCAACTTTGTCAGTGAATTCTTCAAAAAAATCTCTTCTAAATGTCATGTGACATGTTGCTCCTGAATCTAGCAACCAATCATCTCTCCATGAAGTAAATGAAACATCAAATAGGTTTTCAGTTACTCCATTGTTACAATGTGCTAGAACATAGTGAGCGGATTCAGGTGCTTTACCTTTGTCTTTGTCATTGGTTTTACCTTTGTCTTGATTTCTGTGCTGCTCAATTTTGTTCCATGGTGTTCTGCATTTGGATGCATCATGTCCATCTCTATTGCACCGTGTGCAATGAAGATTGGATTTGTCAGCTTGTCTGCCCCCCCTTTTTGTGAAGTTCTTTCTTCCTCTTCCTCTTCTGCCACCTCTTCCTCTGGATGAATCTGGAGTATGAATCTTTTCTCTATGTGCTAATTATGCAGCCTCTTCGGAAGATGAAGGGACTGTCATCTTCCCAAAAGCTTTCTCTCTTTCTGCAAACTTCTGCTCAAGTTTATCAAAGGTGATATGCTCAAGGTTTCCACTTGCTTGCAAAGACTCAAGATAATGTGAGTAAGTCGGATATAATGCCTTAACATATGCTATGAGAGGTATGTCCATTTTTACACCAGTGTTTTTAATGTCATGCATTATAGATCTTATTTCTGAAGCTAAAGCAAGGGGATCATCATTTTTCATCTCAAGACTGAACAGCTTAACCATCAATTGAACATTTTCTAATTCTGAGTGTGAGTCATAGAGTTCTTTTAGTTTCTTCAAGGCTTCAAAGGCATTTGAGAATGATGAAATATGGCGACTCACCTCTTCACTTACTGAAGCTGCAATCAAGGCATAGGCCTTGTAGTTCTTGTTTTCCCAGATGGCAAGCTCTTTGTCTGAAGTGGGCTTCTCTGGTGGATTTTCTGCTTGTCCTTCACAGATTCCTCTCCACAGCTCATTAAAAATGAGTGTGTGTTTAATCTTCCGCGACCATTCAAGATAGTTCTCTTTGCCAGAGAGAACTATCCCAACAATTGAGATGAGAGAATGCATTAGACTGCTGGAAAAAATCTTCTGAAGAGGAAACAAATTCTGCTATAAAAACTTCGAACTCTTGAAATATTTCAAATAAAGGGGCAAAAACTCTTGCTGGAAAAAATTTTCTGAGTTTAAAAACTCTTTCTGGAAACTAAATCTGCTCAGAAAACTTTTGCTGAAGACTGAATTTTTAAAAAACACTCTATGCTATAGACTGATTCTGCATAAAAAAAATGTATTTTTTTTTTTGTTTGGGGGAAAAATGTATAAAAAAATGATATGGAATGGAAGGGCGAAATGTATAAAAGGAATGGTGATGGGGGGAGGCGATGTAAAAGGAGTGGAAAGGGCGTAATTATGAAAGGGAGGGGGGCGTTGTTTTATTATGGAGGGGCGGTGTATCATGACATGGGAGGGGCCCACAGCGTTTACATGTAATATGTAATGTCAATAAAACAGCGTGGTGATATATGTCAATATATATCAAAACAACGTGTAATAAATATATGATATAACAAATGTTGAACTTTGCAGACAGCGCGGACGTAATTAAACTATGCAGACAGCGTTTAAATAACAGTAGACAGCGCATACCAAATGTAATAACACAACGTTTTAAATGTCAAATTGTAGCGGTGGTTAAATACAATGGACAACGTTTACATATGCAGCGTTTAAATATCAATAGACTGCGATATACAATGGACGTGAAGCGATATTTAAAAATTGAAAGGGCGGTATTACAAACGAATATGAATGCCATACGACTTATGCCGCTGTAATGGGAGGGCGTATGTCCATAGTCTGCTGGAGCTGGTTAAATACAATGGACAGCGTTAAAATGAGTGGGCTGTATGGTAATATATGACAGCGTTATGTAATGAAACGAGTGGAGGAAAATAATATAAGCGATATACAACGCAGGGTGGTGTCAACGCTGGACGCGTTGCAGAGCTGTGTTAACGTGATATATATACAAGTTATGACACAACAGTATAAACGCAGAGGGAGAGACAACGTAGAACAGTGAGGGAGATAGGGAAGTGTATGCAGAGTGATGGAGAGGGAGGAGGATGTGAGGGCGTGCGTAGAACAGTGAGGGAGATAGCAGTGAGGTAGGGAAATGAATGGGCGCCAGAATGGGTCGATAGGTATGGAGTGGGGAAAGGAGAATGAGGAGGCCCAAAAGGGCGTTACATAAAAAAAATTTGAAATTGAATCTGCAGAAGACAGAGTTGCAGGACTGCTGGAATGGCAGAGCCTGCAATTTGCAGATTGACAGAGCCTGCAGTCTGCAGGAGCTGGAGCTGCAAATGTCAGTGCTATTTAGGGAAAAAAAAATGCAGAATAACAGTCTAGCAGTTAATGAGCAGCAAAAACATTAAAAAATATTGACTGAGCAAAGGGTAGGGAGTTACACCATAGGGCAGAAATGCCAAATGTGGAGCTGGCTCTGATACCATGTCAAACCAGGAGGTAACTCCTCAAAACTGGAATTGTCTATTAGCTGAAGAATGTACATGCTTATATAGTTGGGAGGTGAGGCTATTGGGATTCAGCTCCCAATGACTCTTGGCCTTCCTTATTTCCTAATAATAAATAATATACAAAAATACATGTGCACACCCATCCATAGGATTAGGTGTCAACATTTCTAAAAGAAAAGTAATGATTGAAAACAGAGGTAAGAGCAGTAGTGTTCTTCACAATTTGTTTTCCTGCGATCATGTGTGAAAGAAACCCTTGTCAATATATTCATCAGGCAGCCTTCATATGGCTAAGACATAAGGTTGACAAAACATCAAATATTTTTCCAAGTGAAGGGCCCTCCTTCATTCATCAGCAGTGAGCCAGGGCAGTTATTACTTCTAGGTTTTCTCAGTAACTGATAGACAAAGTATAAACATAATAAGGGATAGTTGAAACAGAGAAGTACTGTGCAGGGGTACCACTGTAATCCAATGGGTCAAGCTTATCTCTCAACAAGGTTTATGTCAAAAGACAGTTTGCAACTCCAACAAAACAGAATTTGAAGAATGGTTGATGAGATGGGTCATTGCATAGGCGAAAGGACATGATAATGATTATGTTTAAAAGGATAATCAACTTCCTAATGCATAAAGGAATGTCTCAAATTTCTTATCATAAGTGGACAGAAGGGAATATAAGCTCATTTCCCCAAGAGGTGTTGCAGCTAGCAGTACATGTTCATAACACACAAGAAGCACTTTGGCATATTTTTAGTTTCTGGAGAAAACTTCAAAAAAAATATAGGCATGTTCCTTCTAAAAAGGTCAAAGGTACCTTATCAATGCCTTTTGAGTAAAGGAAGAAGTGTTGAAGAAATTCCCTTTTAAAAATGGGTAGAGGTGGAAAGGTCTGATTAAATGCAGCTACATTTTGCACCCACAGTCAGAAAATGAGTTCAAAGGACACCTAACAGTTAAATCAGTTTACAGTGGGCATCATTGCCTTCAAATCATCAAGAGAAAATAATGTCAGATTGGGTTTTAAAAAGAGTAAATCCACTTCCTTGCAGAATGGCAGAAGTGCTTCATAACTCATTGGTGTTTTGTTGAGCAAGTGTTATATGTTGAAAATAACACTAAAAGGGGTCAACAGTGGCAAAGTCTATCGTTTAAATAAAGAACAGTGAAAATATAGTGTAGGAAATTTGAAACTCCTGCATAAAGTTTCTACCTAAAGCAGAGTTCTCACTATGCTACTATTTAAAAAGTCAAGCTTCACCTTCTTATTAAAAAAATTGGTGCAAAAGGTAGTGAAAGGCTTTTTCAAAAAGTCTTCAAAACATCCACCAAGTGAACGTGAGAGGAGATCAGATTTTTCGCTGTCAAAGGGTTGTGCGGCGCGCCTGGAACAAAATTTACGAAGGGCTATAACTATGGTGGCACGCGGCGCGCCTGTGCGCGTTGGTCCTGTCGGCCCGACAGTGACCCGACACCAACTCCTGCGCGACACTCTTTAACAAAAACCCGCCACACACATGCCAAAGCACTCAAAAGCCTCCAAACCACTTGTAAAATCTGCTCAAACTTCTCAATAAGCCTTTCATTGAATTTTAGAGGTATTTCCGCTACCTCCCTTGATTTTTTCAAAACTATTAAGTGGTGGAAGGGGGTTAAGCATCACAGTCAAAAATCACAGGTTTTAATTTTGTGTGAAAACGAGATTTGCTGTGGTTGATAAAACATCAAAAGTTTGTGAGTTATATTGATATAGAAGAGACTCATTTAACTGTCCTCAAAGAATGATGAGAGATGAAAGCCCTATTTTAAAGGTGGAAAGCTTAGCATTTTAAGAGTGAAACATTGCTCCTACTTTCAACCATTGTGATCATACATGTATTACTTAGCCAGTATTCAAAATATGCCTCGGTGTGATGAAGAATAAGGTCATCGTTGCCCTTTGACCATGAGCAGACCTTAGTGACAAGGGCAGTGTAAATCAGTTGGAGGTGTTTCTGTCAAGCTTGTGTAAAAGACAGTAGGGTTTCAAGAGGACAATGTTTTGTTGAAGGGGAGCTTATATTGTTGAATGCTACAGGATTCTCTATGAAAAATCAAAATCAAAATAAACTCTGTCACCTATTACACAATAAACCTTGGACTGTGTATTGCCTTGTTGATTGACTGTTTTCATGATTTTCAATCCACTAGTTGAGTGACCTACAAAGAAAAGAGCAGTGATTTTGAATTAAAAGGGCTTTTTTTTTTTCCTTCCTATAAAAAGATAAGGCTGTCCTATTGCCTCAAAACACCAAAGTTGGGTACCCTAGCACAAGAAAGTCACTTTGGCTATATTTCTTCTTGATTGACTATGTTTTTGTTCTTAAATTTTATTTATTGAGTTGCATACCAAGGGGAAGAGCAACATTCTGAAGGAACAAGGGACCTGATATTACAAAAAACATTTCACACAGCATTGAGGCAAATGAATCAAAGATCGAACAGTGATATCAAAAGGAGCAGCATGACAGTGATGAACAAGGAGGCTAAAGGGAAGCGCCCGGCACAGAAAGGGAAGAAAAACACATCAGGACTTGAAATTTTGGCTTTTGTTTTAGAGCATGTTGATAGGTACCCTTGAGGTTCATGCTGACCAATTTTGGGCGCATTTTGACATGTTTTGGTTTTTTGGCATTTTTGAGATTTTTGTCAAAACTCATGAAATTCGCCATTTCATTTTGGGGATTCGTTAAAGGAGGAAAATGGTATCATTGGATGCCATAATTTCAGGAGCATACCCTCAGTGATTTTCAAAACATGTGGAGATCATTTGCCCCCTCAAAATGGCGAAAAATGCTTGCTTTTTGCACACATTTTGCCCGGTCTATCAGCAGACTGTAATTTTTGGTTTTTTACACATAGGTGCAGTTTTGGAGGACTTCTAGACATTGGATTGGGGAAATTTTAGTTGTTCCAGGAATTAGACACTCGGAGCTTTCCAACAAGCTATCATGAGCCTCATTTTGACATCCAGAAGGGTGCCATATGTTGCTAGCAAGTCAGGGGACCTTTTGCTGATGTAAATTTTGAATATTTTTGTAATTTTTGAACCTTTAAAAATTGCTTTTTCCAAATGTGCGTTTAGCTATTTTTGCACATGGAAAATGATGCAAAGCAATTATTTTTCCTTTTTTAGCATTTTCTAGATATTTTATGAGATTTTTTGTGCCTTGGGCTTTGCAAAGCCTCAAGGACAAGTTTAGATATTTTGATTAGGCCAATGGGAGAGCAAGTTGAACCATGAGGTTTTCCTCACTTAAGCCTATATATTCCAAAGGCTTTCATTGTAAAACAAGACTGAACTTGAGAAGAGAAGCAATATATGGTCATATAAGCTTTGGAAGAAATACTTGTCTTATGTTTTTGGATTGCCTCTTGGATGCTCTTGGATGAATGAAGAAGGATTGTTGTTGGATTCCATGACTTGGTAGAATGGTATAGTGTCTCTTGCTTTGTTGTTGTCTTCTATTTTTCATTCATGATTACATCTTTATTGCTTGCTATAGATCAATAGAGAAAAATTTTGAGATATACCCATGGAGGCACCTCAAATTTCTTGTTTCTTCATAGCTTCTTTGTTTTCTTCTTCCTAAGTAACATTAAAGAATTCTTGACTGCTCTTTAATACTTAGGATACTGTTACTTGTTTCATTCATAGTTCTATGCATGCTAAGTATGACTTACGGTATGCCCTTCTTACCTATGGCTAGCTATAGTTCCATCCATGAAATTTCTCTTTGACTGATTAGATTATCATTTTGTTTGAACCAAGGAGGCCTAGTTTCGATCTAGCCCTTTACCTAAAACTATGCAAATCTTGTTGTTCAAAGTGCCCAATAACTTGAAGTGCCGTTTTTAGGCATTCCGGCATAGTAAGTTAAGTTGTTTGTCTTTCTTAAGTGTTTTCCCCAAACTCTGATAGCCATTTCCCAAAGTTAGAGGGTCTTATACTTTTATGCATGGCTTGAATGTTTATTTCTATGTATTGATTAGCTTATAGTTACATTTTTCATGATTAATGGCTTGCCCTACCATGTTTATGTTATCTATTAAACTAGTTATGCTTGAAACTCTTTGTTGTTCACAAACTTGATGTCCATTTACTCCATTTTGCCCAAAGATCCTTTCTACCTTGAATCAAATCGTCCCTTCAACAACCTTGTATCACCGTCTTATAGCTTTCTTGACCTTTCGACCCCATAGCCTAGTTGATCTGACATATTTTTACCTATCTCGTATCTTTGATCAATTTCATCCCTCACAACTTAAAAAACCAAAACCAAAAAACTTACTTCCTAACTAGCCTAAAATCAAAACATAATAAGCAAACACACAGACATCCCTTACACATATAGAGAGAGCCCTTTCTGAGTCCAGGAAGGCTAGGTCCTCGGGCTCCAAAGCTTGGTTTGATGTTACACTGTCATTTGGCTTGCCAATCAGCCAAATCACGGGACCCTAACAACTATAACTCCTCTCAAATTATCAAACCAATCAACAATTATAGGCAATGGGTACTTGTTCTTTATTTTGGCTTTATTTAAATGCTTGTATTCAATACATAGCCACAATGTGACATATTTGTTTTCACAAATAACCCCAAGGTTCCCTAGGGCCACTTATTGGGCCCGATATATCCTTTGTCTATCATTTACTTCAATTTGAAGTTTAGCTCTACCAATTCTAGTGTGCTCATGCAATATGGGGCTTTTTAGACTAGCGTTGATCTTGACAGTAGTTTGCTTGAGGAATATATTTCTCTTCTTGGTGGTAATATCTTGTTTTCCTTAGGAAACACATCACTGAATTGTTTTAATATTAGATTTTATTCTACTCTATCTCTATTAACCTTTGATTCACTGGTCACTTGACAACATACAATTCACATCCTTTCTGGCTATATCTCTTCATCTACGACATTGGTGTTTTTTTAAAATTCATAGATTTTCTTATCCCTTACAACGTCACTCTTTCACCTTCATTGTTGAGAGATTCCAGTGACTTGACGTAGCAATTGATTTTATGTTTGTGGGCTACAAGCTAGTCCATGCCTACCAACACGTCATATGCACCCAATGGTAACATATTTAAGTCAACTGATGTGGGCATGTCCTTTATTATTATTAGGCATGATCTCACCACGTCTATAATTGGCCTTTTATTTCATGTAGATAGATGAACCAACCATGATTTCTCATGGGATATTTTATGTAGTGCACTATTTTCCATGACTTTTGGGAAAACATAGATGAAATTAGAACTTGGGTCAATAAAAATTGAAACATGTTGGTTAATGACCATACTATCTATCTCGATCACTAAAGCTTAATGATCATCTTTCCTATTGTCCACTACAACATAGATTCGTAGCACATTCTAAGACACTTCATTCATCTTCTCTGCTTCTTGTACACTATAAAAACTTGGATCATTCTATTTTTGTTGATGGAAATCCATTTGTAAGTGGTTTTCTCTATATTTCCAACATTGTATGAGTCCCCATATAAACCCCTCTACTTCCTCTCTTGCTAGATTCGAGGATTGATCTCTACTATAAATGGTATAATTTTTTTGAATCTCACCCATGGTGTGAGTTTTGTACTTCACATTCTTTCCCCTTGGTTGATATCCCATATATTTTTGTCCTTTTCACTTAAATTTGGTCTTACATCTTTCTTTATAATCATCTTGGAACTCCATCTTATTCTTGGATTGTTCATAACAATACCTCATTTTCTAGATGGTAACATCCAAGTTTTTTGGCTCATCAAATTCAATTATGTCCCCATAAGCCTGTGATATTCCACTGATATACCACTAGATATTTATGCTTTCATCCTTGATGTAAGGAACATACCTCAGGGGCTCCAAGAATCTATTTTTTAATTCATAAGTTGTAAGTTTCCCTAATTTTTGCTCATGAAACTATTCAACCTTATTGTTATAGTACCTTTCAGAAAGGTACTTTTCCTAGAAATATCTCTCCAATATCCTCCAAGACAAATCCTTTTCTCTAATGTCCTTGACATTTGTAATATCCAAAAATTGGGAGAGCAGAAAAATAGCACATAAAAGTGGAAAGCAATAGAAAATTACAATACATAACATATGAGCCAAAGATATATCCATTGTATTAATTGTATCAACAACAAGTTATACAAAATCTTGGAGAAAAAACCCCTCAAGCTAGGCAAGGGAAGCCTCAAACAATAGGAAGCACCAATACATGAGATGTAGCTGCTACACAAAATGTCTAAAGCCCATACATCACAATTTTAGTGAGTATGAATGTAGTTGAATAAAATAAATATATGGATCTGGTAGTGCAATGCTCATACAATGTTGAGAATGGAGATCTAAGCTCCCATACTCTTTTCCTAGCTAACCCAGAAAGGGTTTCCGGAAATACGCAAAAATATAAATGGTGATCTAAAGCCCTAGGGTTGAATAATCACTGAAATTGAAGCACATAGAAGGAGGTGGTTGAAGCTAATGTAAATTTGAATGGATTTCCTCCAATAGACTCTCCCAATGAAAGGTTGAACCCTTCACTGAAGATCTAACTCCCCAAGTGATGCACTGAACCCTCCTTTGAATCTTCTCAATAAAATAACGTAGTTTTGGAGTCAAACTACGTTGTAGGAGATGGTGGTGACCTAGCCTAGTGCCAAAATATGAAATTATGCACAAGGACCTTCCTTGTTGGCCTTCCAATGGAAGGAATGCTTCCTCCACTGAAAACAAGCTCAGAAATGGCCCAATGAAACCATCGACTACTGCACCCTACAACAAAGCACAACTCTAAACAAAAACTGCGTTGTAGAATAAATATGTAGATTGGCTTGATGCCAGAATGTTGAAATAATGCTCAATAACATCTCCTGAGTGGGCACTCTAATTCCCCCAAGGATGAAGGTGGGATTCCCGCTTGGGAACACCCTTGTGCTAAATAGCACTGCAGTCTCTACTAAACAATTGAAGAGAGCAACAAGTCATAACAAAACATAATCAAAATAATAATCAAAACATGCTTTCCGTGGCTTCCCTCCCCTTCCTTATATTATTTTTGAGCTTCCTAACCTTGGGGCCCCACTCCTTAAAGCCACTACTTCCATGCAAGGGATCTCCCTCCAAAACTACGACGTCTCTCATTGAATTTCCACTCCCTCCATACCAACACTGTTGATTTGGTCAAATTTGAATCATTCCACATGATTCATCCCCTATTCACACATAAGGGTGCTTTATCTAGCTAATTTGATGCCCTCCATTGAAATTAGGAGTTATTTTATTCCTACTAAGGAGATTTATGGGTCTCCCTACCCTCTTATTTTCCTATCTAAGAATAAAAAACAAAAATTAATATTCAAATTAGTTGCATGCTAATTTTGGAATATTACAGTCCTCCCCTCCCATATGTTTCTTGTCCTCAAGAAAATCCAAGGATAGAACTGAAGAGCTTCCTCTCGTCCTCCTGTAACATCTTGATATGATAAGCTTCTCCAATGAAAAAGATTCTTTCTCATCAATATGTCTCCAAGTTGCTCCTCCCATGGATATCATCATGAAGAAATGGGATATCCATGGAGGAAACTATATGTTTTCTAGAGGCCTTCTTGAGGCATGAAATATGAAGAATATAGGGAAACTTAATTCCCATGTGAAGCTCCAATCCCCAAGATATCATCCATATAAAATGAGTCACCCTCCAAAGTGGTAACTCATGGAAAAAAATCTCCCAAATTCTCATGAGATGCATCTCCCAAGTGCTCAAGTCACCCCAATGGCTCATCCCATAAGGAGACAAGAGGTCTAATGTCACAATAATTTGTTGCCCAATGTTTTCCTTGATGTATGAAGCATAATAAATATGGGGAGTCTCATTCCCAATGGGCTCATACAACCTATGCATCATCCCTCTAATAATACTCACAACAATGATAAGAACCTCATCAACATAAGGGATCAAAATCAAGGTCATGCTAGCTTCCATGTGTAATATCGAAGAAGGAAAATGGTCCCTCAAGTGTAACTAGCACAACTTTACTCCTAACTACCACAGAATATGATATGATGAGTGGTTTATCAACCACTTTCTTGTTGTCCCTATCCTATCACATGCTTGGATAAGATAAATGATGTTCGGTGCTAATGGAGTACACCCTGAATAATATATCATCTCCCCAACATCTCCTACGGAGTGGTCATCATCATCACTGCTTATGGCCCCAAGTAGATCGTTAAGTCTATAAGAAAGAGTTCCCCCTCTTGGAGCAATTACCTATACATGGATGTCAAGGAAATAAAAATACATACTAAGTGAATCATGATGCACATAAACACAACCCTTACCATGTACCTTGAACAAGCTGGTGGAGTGGCTCATAGATGGGCCTCCTCTCATTCCCAATGAGAAAGGAAGTGGCTATGATAAATCTACCAAAGAGTTATGTCTCTCCTCAACCATCAAACAATCCATGCATCTCCTCATATGATGGTGCATCTCCTCTTTGAAGCCTTCCCAAATGAATCCCTCCATGATAGTAAGGTATTCTCCTATGAAATTAGTGTGGCTAAAGAGAAAACCATCATATGCTGCATGTAGTATCTTCTCCTTGAGCTTAGATTCTCTAGTCAAGAATATCCTACTATGAAAATAGATGACACCATCTCTCACTGCATATCTCCCATCTGATAACTGGCCATCAAGTAATCTGCATGAAAAGAGATCCTTGCAGTATTCCACCAACAGATGGGATCTCTAATAAGGATCTATACTCTATAATGACAGCACTATTGATCTATCATGTAAAGCACCTGACATGTTTCTTCCCCTTTCTTTGACATCTCCCATGCCAAAGTCACATATTGAGATGCTGCTATCCTGCCTTTGCTACTCCTCCTGCAGCTTCTCATGCTCTAGTGAAGGTTGATTTTTTTGGAGGCTAGCCTTCCATGGGAAGCTACCACCCATCCAAAAATTTCCGAGTTTGGCCAATCTATGTATGAGTGGCCACCAACCTCTACCATATGTGAAATATCTCTCCCTATGTAGAAGTATCTTCTGATTCACCAAAGCCATGGAGTGGTATCCTTGCACCATGATGGTGCCACCATCCATCACTAAAACATATTCTCTCAACAAAAGATGTTTGGTGAGAGTGGGTAATACTAATGTTGGGAAAATGCCTCCCTCCTCCTTGAGCCTACCCAGGACTCTTTGCATTGTACCAAGTCCTCCCAAGGTTCTCACCCCTCCCGAATCTATGAGTGGTACAACCTGTTGTGAGACATCTCTGATCAACTCCTAATCTGGTGGCCTCCCAGGTGTAATGCCTCCATGTAATGAGACATCAATGCCTAGAGTAGACTGCATATGTGAGTGGACTAATTTTTCCCTGCTCTCACTGTGCAAATCAACCTCCTTCTTTTGTGCATAAACCCCTTGAAATAGATAGTGGTGTGTGCTCCTAATCACCTAATGCTGGCCATCCTTTCTAGCTTCTTCTTTCATTTGAAAAGTCTCACAATATATTAGTGATGGCACATGCTGCTCCTAGATTGTGCCCTGGCCTTCACATGTTATATCCTTTAGAAATCCTTGCGAAGATACAAGGGCTCCTTTGATTGGAGCAATTTCTCCATTTCAATCTCCAGGTGGTAATAGATCTCCTCCTAGTGTGACAGTGCTATTACCTCTTGCCTGCTCCTCCTCTTCATCATTACTGGAGGATACCTCATCATCTTTAAGAGGCCCTTTGGCTTGATCCTCTTTTGAAAAAGGAGCCTCCATGTATTACTTTTGAGAAGAGAGCTCTTCCTCAAGTAGGTATATTGCCTTTGGCAAGGGATTCTGCAAGTTTCTAACCCCTCCAACAGAATTATGGAATCGATTTGGTTTTATGGATTCTTCCAACTCATGCAAAGGTTTTGACTGTTTGGGCTTGGCTAGCTCAACCAAGGATGTTTTAGAATGTTTTAGATCAAACCTTTTCACTAACCTCCTAGTGAACTTTGCATAAGTAGATACATTTGCATGATTCAATGAAGAATTTTCATAAAACCACCAAGCATAAGCCTTACCTTCAAGATGGGGTGCTGCTACTCTAATGGCTTCCTCTTCTCAAACTTGGTGATACTGAAAATAGGTGTCTAGCTTCTTCACCCAAGCCCTAGCTATGCACTTAGGTGACCCATCAAAAGTAGGTAGAAATAATCTACCCAAAGCATGCTTCTTGCACCTTTTTCTTCTATTGTGATTTCTATTCCTTCTATTCTCCTTGATTTGGAGAAACCCTTGGAAGTGTATATGCTCCTTGAACCTCTGAGATTGGGATTCATATTCTTACAGATAGTCACCAAGAGTCTCCTCCTTTGGTGCATATCCTTCCTCCATATCTCTTGCTATGAATGTAGGCATGGTAGAGCGTTGTGGATCTGATTGTGTGGTTGAATGCTCACACCCATAATATGAAGAACTAGAGCTTTCTTCTTGTGCAAAATTTTTAGAGAAATCTTTATGTCTTTCCCTCCTCATTTCCTTGATTTCTCTGTTAATATCATGCATAATTTGGAGAAGAAGTTTTTAAAACTCCTTTCCCTTTATTTCTCCTGATATTGGAGTTTTTCCTTTGTCTCTTCTTGAAACCTTGTCCTTTCTGTGAGAAGCTTCTTCTTCTTTTGATAACATATATGTAATTATTCACAGGCTGAGCCAAGATTATGCTCTCATACCACAAAAATATCCCAAAATTGGGAGAGAAGAAATATAACACATACAAGTGGAAAGCAACAGAAAATTAAAATACATAACATATGAGCCAAATATAGATCCATTCTATTAAGTGTATCAGCAACAAATGTATACAAAATCTTGGAGAACAAACCCCTCAAGCCAGGCAAGAGAAGCCTCCAACAACAATAAGCACCAATACATGAGATGCAGTTGCTACACAAAATGTATAAAACCCATAAAACGCAGTTTTAGTGAATATGACTACAGCTAAATAAAATAAATATATGGATCTCATAGTAAAATTCTCATACAATGCTGAGAATGGAGATCTAAGCTCCCAAACTCTTTTCCTAGATAACCCAGAAAGGGTTTACGGAAATACTCAAAAATACAAATGGTGATCTAAAGCCCTAGGGCTGAAGAATCACTACAACTGAACCACATAGAAGGAGGTGGCTGAATCTGATGTAAATATAAATGGCTCTTCTCCAATATACTCTCCTAATGCAATGCTAAACCATTCACTAAATATCTAACTCCCCAAGTGATGCACTGAACCCTCTTTTGAATCTGCTCAATAAAATAAAACAATTTGGGAGTGAAAGTGCGCAATAGGAGAAGGTGGTGACTTTTCCTGGTGCTAAAATATAAAATTATGCACAAGGACCTTCCTTGCTAGACTCCCAATGGAAGGAATTCTTCCTCCACTGAAAACAAGATCAGAAATGGCCCAATGAAACCCTCCACTGTTGCACCCTGCAACAAAGCACAACTCTAAACAGAAACTATGTTGTATAAGAAAAGTGTAGCTTGGCATGATGTAGGAATATGGAAATAATGCTCAATAACTTCTCCTGAGTGGTTACTCGAAATCCCCTGAGGATGAAGGTGGGATTCCCGCTCGGGAACACCCTTGTGCTAAATAGCACTGCAGTCTCCGCTAAACAACTAAAGAGAGCAACAAGTCATAACAGACCATAATCAAAATAATAATCAAAACATACTTTCCATGGATACCATCCCCTTCCTTATATGCTTTGTGAGCTTCCTCACCTTGGGCCTCACTCATTAATGCCACTAATTCCATGCAAGGGATCTCCCTCCAAAACTGCATTGTCTCTCATTGAATGTCCGCTCCCTCAATACCAGCACTGTTGATTTGGTCAAAGTTGACCCATTCCACATGCTTCATCCCCTATTCACACATAAGGGTGCTTTATCCAGCTACTTTTATGCCATCCATTCACATTAGGAGTGATTTAATTCCTAATAAAGAAATTTATGGGTCTCCTTACCCTCTTATTCTCCTATCTAAGAAGAAAAAACAAAAAATAATATTCCAATTAGCTGCATGCTAATTTTGGAATATTACAACATTCCTCAGCTCTTCCCACTAAATATCATATTTTCCTTTCAAGCTAAAAATTGCTACTCTTTCCTCCATATTCTTAGAGTAATAATGTACTTTGAAGTAATTCTTCATTCATAGTAGCCATAATTCTGCCTCTTCGGGTTTATTGACTTCTCCTTTAAAACTAGGAGGTTTTTCTTGCTTAAATTCCTATCTTTATAGGCCATTTTTTTGCATCTAGTCAATAGGCCTAGAAACTGGATCAATCAACATCCATGAACACCTTGTCATAATCCCTACACAAATCCCTAAGCATGACTCACCCAAATCCATGAATTTATGACGTTGATTACTTCATTCTATCACTTTTAGGGCCCAATACACCCTGGCCCTTTAGGGACCTGTGTTCAACAACATGTTACTTAGTTTTGCACCTACTATGATTAGAGAAGGTTGTCCCTTGTTGGGGGTGTGCTGATTCTAGAAATTCAAGAAAAATAAAAATAATCCCAAAGCTTCCTCTTCTAGAAGCTTTGAGGAGTTGTTACAATCATTTAACTTGGATAATAGCTTTGAATCCTATCTCATCTTACCTTGGATATTTCAACTCTTATCCATTGAGATCATCCTCGAATCAAGAGTGGATCTCAAGCATATATTGATAAATGGATAAGAATTCCTAAACTTCTATCCTCTCCTATATATTTACTGCCATCCACAAGCTAGGGGTTGGAATTTTGGAGACTAATCATACCCTTATGTTAATGATTTTATCATAAGAGATTTATCATTCCCATGCATTAGTGTGACTTTGAGGTGTACATAGTGGCAAGGAAGGACTTAAGGATATCTCTAGAAGATAAACTTCCAATTTTGTTTGTAAAATCTATCATTTCATATTAATACAAAGAGTATATCATTTTCCTATATGTGTTATGTTATATTTACATTCATATATTTCAAGTTTATGTTGATCAATTGAATAGAGTGATTGGATAATTCTACATAGGTGTCATACATCTTTGGCTTGTGTTGATTATTTGTGCAGGTTCTCCTTATATATATCAGAGCTACGGTTGGAGCTTATAATCCAAGAGGAGGGAAGAGCTTGAGATAGATCACAAGTAATCATCATTCCATTCTCTAATTTCTCTAAGAAGAACTTTATAGTCTTTTATTTCCATTGTTCTAGACTAGTCCACTAGGTCTAGGGAAGATAATTTTCTCTGCAGTTGTATATTCTGCATAAAAAAATGGCAACTCCACTGGGGATCAATTCATTCCCTTAGTTGTTTAATTGATTTTATCCCTTGTTACACATCTAAATAGACCTCCAATGCCTCACTCAGTTTGAATTGACCTTAGGAATACCTTTCATTGAGATGCATTTGATTTTTTATGTTGGAAACTCCATTTTTCTTAATTAATGTACCCCCTAGTCCACTGATATTGTGTTGGAGAGCACCATATACTTCTACTTACCTATGTTGAAGAGAAATGGTAACCTATCTGCACTTGCGTTGACCCCTGTTTCAAGCAAAAAAAATCATTTTCATGATTTTATCTATGGTTAACTTGGTATCAGTTGGTGCTCCTTGTTTCCCCGCGTGTGTTTAGCTCTCTCAAAAGCCTTCATATTATTTGATTTTTGTTTTGAGTTCCTTTGATAATAATTTTCTTATATTTTTATTTGTTCTTGTCAATTAGATCATTAACAAGCTAATTACTTAATCATTGGATTTGTTGAAGGAATTGGTGTTTCAGTCATCGTTCTAAATAGTTTCTTTTATCATTGATTAGGAAAATCTCTTAGTTTTCATTTGAAAATTAAGTGGAATTGAAAAGAAAAATCTTATTCATCATACATTACATCTAGGGTTTTGTGTGTAAAAGTGGGATTCCCTAGTGTGAAATTACGTGTTTTAGCTTTCATTTTTGCAAAAAACATTCGCGCTCAATCACAGAGGGTGGGGGGGGTGTGGAATTTTGTATGAGTGTTAATCAATTCTGAGTCTCATTAACTTTTTGATGAGATTTTTTTTCAGTCTTTATTTATTCTTGTCAATTCAGGTTTGTATGCATAGATTGATTGTTGAATTTGAAAAGTAGCTTTTACATTATAGTTGAAATCCATGTGGTTTCTTTTAGTTAGTGATCAAGTTGCATTCATATGTTTCTTTGAATTTGAAACATTAAAAGAAAATAAAAGAAAAAAATTATTTGCATTACATATAAGGCTTTGATTTTTATTGGAATAGTGAAGTTGAGGAGATCGATTATTGCATCACATGTTTGTTTCATTGTTGATTGGTTTCTTCTTCCCCTACTTAGGCCTTTCATTGTTAAAAGGGAATCAAAAAGAGTTATTTTTGTCTTATTAGTTGCATCATACGTGTGGTCATGTGACATCAATTTTTGAGCCTTGAAATCGAAAAATAATTCAAGATAAACTTCTAAAATTCACTCAATTAACCTAAGGATCATTTGAAACTTAATGACACACATAGAGTTCTAGGCTAGAGACGTGTCCCGACATATTTAAACATAGGAGTTGTAATTTATTGTCAGTTTTACAATCCAGAAGTGATATCCCATTCTGCGTACATAAGTGTATCATACCGTTCTCCATGTACCTTTGGGTATATCATATGGTGCTCCACGCATGAAAATTATATGGGAATTCTCTCATTGTACAGTTATACATTAGAAAACACTACCACAGATTGCGTTTCCATGTATCTTTGAGTATATTTTGGAAGTCCACACTAGATTTCTATCCTCACCTTAGGTAACCGAGTTGGCTGCCTTGTACACTGTGATACGCCAAACACAACATTTGGGGACATTTCCCGCTCCTACGTAAATAATTGGTTCTCCAAGTTCTATATTGCAGTTCACAATGAATTAGTATACCCTTTTTCCTAGCTACCTATTTTTTATTTATTTTTGTTGTTAATTTCTAAAATAAATTAATCCACCTTGAAATAAAATACTCATCATGGATTAAATCCTTAGTGGATCTTAGGTTGAGACTAATGGCAACAGTCCCCGAGTCTACCAATCAAGGAAACCTCTCTAAGAGGAATCCTTGTCCTCTTCCTCCTTTTGGAAATATTGGTTCTCCTTATATGGAAATGTTTTCCCTTGCCAGATTTACCATTGGTTTTCCAGTTTGGTTTTTTTCAACCCTTATGGTTCCTAATGTCCAAACTGATCATCAACCAAGTAGTCCTCCACCTAAACAAGCTGATCCTAATGTTGACCCTTTACCTTCTTCGCCTATTCGGTGTTTTTCCTCTTCTTCCTCTTTGTTTGGTGAAAGCCTCAAAGTTAGTAACCAAGTGGATAAGAAGAAGAAGAAAAATAAGCAGGGGGGTAACCAAGCAACCATTTCTACCCATGCAACTAGTATGGAGAAACCTTCCAATTAGCCGAGCAAAGCTAAATTCCCTTGAAATTTATGTAAAGGTGAACACCTTATTTAGTATTTCCCTAGTATTTTGGAGGTATTAAAAGTGTGGTCTATAGGCTCACATCAGCCTTTGTCATCATCCTATGGAGATCATGCTAGCGATAAACCATCACCTAGTGATAGTAAGGTCCATGAGAAAAAAGGTAAAGTTAAGTTTCCTACATAGTTTATGTGAAGGGAATAATCCTATTCACCTTTGTCCTTATATGGATGAAGCCTCAAAAGTGTTGGAAAACCTTACAACTTCTCAGCCTCGTCTTTCATCTGATTACCGAAAGGTTCTCCCTAATCCTCCATTAGTTGATGAAGTGATTGATCAGAGTCTAAATCCAATAAATCTCACTCTCTCTGAACATTAATCCCATGATTCCATTCCTGACCAACCATTGGTTGAGAAAATGGTTGTCTCCATTTCACCTTCATATGACCATACCTTTCCCATAGAGAGTGAACTTCATACTGCTTATGTTCTTCTTATTTCTTCTGATTCCATTGAACTGGAGGGAAATCCTTCTATTCCCGTGGAATAGGGGGGAAATCCTCCCATTCCCACGAAATAAAATGGGGGGGGGGGGGGGGCGTAATACTCTTGCTTCCATAACACAGGGGAGAAATTCTCCCGTTCCCATAGCATGAGGGGGTAGTTCTCCTGTTCCCACAACACCCCCTTCAAGTAGTATGGTCACCTATTTTGATTGGAATTGACTAGCAGGACATAATCTTCCTCTTTACATGCCCTTCCATATCACAATACAATATTATAATATGTCTATACCTGGCACACTCATAGAGGAAGGTGCATCTGCTAGTATTATTTCCTCAACTACTTGGTAGCTTTAGATTCTCCGTAGCTTGTTCCCGTTACCCAAAATCTGTTGGTATTTAACAAAGGAAGCGATCAACCATTAGGTATCCTTCCTCATTTTGCTTTTACTTTGGGAATATAGACTATATATATCAATGTGATGGTAGTCCAAGGCCCTTTGGATTTTAATTTAATCCTTGGGCATGACTATGTTTATGTCATCGAAGCTCTTGTCTCTTCACAATTTCGTGTGATGCGTTTCCCACTTGACAGAAGAATATTGACCATTGACTAGATTTTGTTCGTTGGTCCTAATTTGACTCCAAATCAACCAACATCTCTAAATGGTCCTTACATGTAAGTGGTACCTCCCTCACCACATATTAATTATGTGGAAACCTGTTCCATGCTCGTGTATATTGATGATCTAGTAGTTGATGTAGTGGATCAATTACTGGGAGAATTTGAGTCTGATCTTTCCATTGTATCCTTTGATAACTTCCAGGGTGTTGTTCTCCCATATTATGTGAACGTATTGGAAGTCGTGGGCTTCTACGGGTCATGATCAAGGCACCTGAGCATAGTTAATTTTCTTTTTCCAAGCTCATTAAAAAATGAAAGAAGGTATCGAAGCAGAGTTCCTTGCCTTGTCTCAAGCTCGTTAAAAAATGAAACATTAAGGTTAGGAGAAAAGTTCTTTTATTGTGTCAAGCTCCTTAAAAAATGAAACAAGGTTTTCGGAGCAAAGCTCCTTTTCTTGTTTCAAGCTCCTTAAAAAATGAAATAAGGTTTTCAAAGCAGATTTTCTTTTCTTGTGTCAAGCTCATAAAAAATCAAACAAGGTTTCATGATCATAGTTATTCTACTATGCCAAGCTCATAAAAAATGAAACATATATCCCCTTAAATTTGAGTCTTTATTAGATCTCGTAAATTCCTAGTCGAGTCTTTCACTTGATCTCGTAAATGAAGCTTCATTCCATCCTCCTATTAGTAACCATTAGTCTACTTAGGTGAATGAAATGAAGCTTGGGGGACATGTACCTCGAATTGAGTCATTATGCTGGGGGAATGAAAACCTATTTCAAGCATATTTTTCCTCTATTTTAAGCTTGTGTAAAAATGAAACCAATTTCAGGCATAGATTCCCATGTTTAAAGCTTGTGTAAAAATAAAACCATTCTCATCCTATCCCTTGTGATTTCCATTTTTATCAACATGTTTCTACTAAATGAGTTTTCATTTTCTCATTCCATCGTTACCATGTTATTGGCCAATTATAAGCTTTAACTTGGTTGTTTCACCCTTTTCTGAGGAACCACTGTGATGAGTGGTCTTATTAGCCAGCCTCTTGACCTCTATGTCTTTTGAGTAGTTCCATCATGGCTAGAACTAGTTGTTACCCTTTATACCACTCATTCCTCCAGGAGGATTCCTATTTCATCTCTTTTCAAACTCCCTAAACATGAAAATATTATCGAGAAATTGTCTTTTTGAACTCGTTAAATTAAATTAAAAGATGTCTACTTAGTATAAGTTTAACTGTTTTCCATATTAAGATAGACTATTTACAAAAAATGAATACATTAGTTGAACATGGCTAACAGGTTCTCCTGAGCATCATTTTCTACCTTTTTAGACTCAAGGGACTATCTACGAAAATGAACCTTTAGAGTTTTATTTTTTTCCTCTTTTTAAAGCTCTCTAAACATGAAAAAGGCCGAACTGAGTTAGAAATTTGTTGGAATCATTAAAAAATCAAACATCGATGGACTCGTCAAACATGATGGGACCAAACTAATCATTCTCAGGGTTCATTAAAGATACTCAAAGGGATTCATCCGAAGGATGAACTTACAGATCAAGAATATGTTATCCTCCTCAATATTGTTAAAAAATAAAGAGGTATTGATAAAAAATGGTTTCAGAAATTGGGAAAATGGGATATTTCACCTATTAATGATAGTGATTCACTCTTGAACACGACACTCTTTCACTTCATCTTTGTGTCTTTCAGGTTGGGAAATATTGTTTTATTTTGGTTCATCACACCTTTTGAAAGCCTTCCCTTTTGGTTTTGGGTCAATGTTGCCAAATCCATTCAGTGTCATTGATGTGTTCAATAGAAGTCCTTTAGTTGATCTCTGATATGATACTCTTAAGCCTACATTCATGTTTGTCGTTTCTGAACTAGTTCCACATCAACATCATTCTTTCTCAAATCGTGATACCCGTTTCATGTCATTGATGGGAGATACATCAAGGGTCACTTCTTGTCGACATCAGCTCATTATCCAAGAAGTTGACTTAGAAAATCTTCTTTCTATACCTTGGGATGTGTATACATCAATGACAAGTTTCCTCACTGTCGACGATAGGTTTATACCATTGGCCTTCAATCGAAATATTGTGTATGGTGTTTGACTTCAGCTCATTCATTCACACCATACATATTGTATTGTTACAATTTGAGATCCATTAAAATCATCGATGGTTTCTCTTGCATCTATTAACAACCTACATCATTGGACGATAATCAGATGGTGTCTCCCATGTTCAACTTCAGATCACTATGTAAAATTCCCAAATTTTCACATGATATTTGGAATATTAGAGTTCTTAATTTTCTTAATGAATTAAGTAAATAAAAGGGTGGAGGGACCCATAATCCTCAAGATGAATAAATATTCACTTTTTATGTGTGAATGTGGATTGATTAAGCCTATATATACATAATGGGGTAGTGGAGCAACTACCAATGTGAATGAATTGGAGATCATGTCTCATTAATGAGATAGATCATGGAGGTTTAAGTAGTCAACTAAGATCATGGAAGGAAGCTAATGAAAGATCATAGAGAATTCATGATAAAGTGATGGAGGAAGTGGTTCAATTAATGCACACATGATGGAGAGGGTGTACAATGCATCTAGACATGATGTAGGACTTGGAGGGACAATGTAGTTAAACATGGAGGATTATGTCCACATGCACAGAGAAGTTTAGAGGGGGGCCAAGGCATGGCAAGAATCATAAACTATATAAAGGAGATGAAGGCAACAATGAAGGCATGATATTAATTATATATTTTGAGGTATGTTTAGATCTGGAATTTCCATTGACATTCCATGCTTTCTTTCACTGTTTAGCTAAGATTGCAAGTGATGTTTAGCATAGGGTGTTCCTGCACTAGAAAATTTGGCGAAAATTCTGACGGCCAATTCGTCACTATTCCGACACATAGTCGTCACAAGAGTGACAGTTCGAGGGCGGGAAAAGCATGGTTTGACATACCGTTGCAGTTCCGACACAATTAAAAATTCTCGCACTATCGACACTTTTTATGTCACTTCCAAACAAGTGTCATTCTTCCGACGTTTCCCAATCCGTCGCACTTCTGACCTTTGTAAACTGTCGCACTTCCGACGAAATGTGGTCCGACATTTTTAACGTCACTCTTCCGACGTTTTTAAACTATCACAATTACGACGAAATGTGGTCCAACGTTTTGAATGTCACTCTTCCGACGTTTGTAAACTATCGCAATTCTGACGCAATGTGGTTCGACGTTTTGGACGTCGCTCTTCCGACGGTTGTAAATTGTCACAATTTTGACGAAATGTGGTTCGACGTTTTGGACGTCGCTCTTCCGACATTTTTAAACTGTTGCAATTCTGACGAAATGTGGTCCGATGTTTTGAACGTCGCTCGTCCGACGTTTTTATACTGTCGCTCTTCCGACGTTTTTAATCTTTCACAATTCTGACACTTACAAGGCGTCGGTATAGCGAAGGTGGGTTCAATTTAAAGAAAAAAAAAATGAAACTTTAAAAGAGGAAAAACGTTGTTTAGAATATATTATATGAAGTAAAACAGTCCATGAAGTCATTACATTTTCACATCTGAAGATTGGAACCCAAATATCCATCCAGAAAAGTGGAAGTCCCACCCCAGACAGTGATAGAAAAATACCCCATGTCACATACGGGGACTTGATATAAAACCCAGTAACGGTCCACATGGAGATTATCGACAATCTGAGAAAGCATCCAAATATGCACGAGGCATCTATAAGAAAGTGAAATAGCAGTATGTAGAATAGTAAAGCAACAGATAGAGTACCGACGTCCATTGTTCCAAATACAAATTAAAGTACCCAAAATCCTTGAAGAGAGAAAAACGCTAATCATGTGAGGAGTGTGATATGTCCAAAATATAAAAAGACCATCAGACCATATCAATAAACCAGCAACATAGACCAGCATCGCTAGTTTTGAAGGCAGAGTGATAAACATTAATCATTTCTTTTTCACAAGAGAAAAAACGTTGTTTTGAATATATTATATGAAGTAAAACAGTCCATGAAGTCATTACATTTTCACATCTGAAGATTGGAACCCAAATATCCATCCAGAAAAGTGGAAGTCCCACCCCAGAAAATGATAGAAAAATACCCCATGTCACATACAAGGACTTGATATAAAACCCAGTAACGGTCCACATGGAGATTATCGACAAATCTGAGAAAGCATCCAAATATGCCTGAGGCATATATAAGAAAGTGAAATAGCAGTATGTAGAATAGTAAAACAACAGATAGAGTACCGACGTCCATTGTTCCAAATACAAATTAAAGTACCCAAAATCCTTGAACAGAGAAAAACGCTAATCATGCGAGGAGTGCGATATGTCCAAAATATAAAAAGACCATCAGACCATATCACTAAACTAGCAACATAGACCAACATCGCTAGTTTTGAAGGCAGAGTGATAAACATTAATCATTTTTTTTTCACAAGAGAAAAAACTCTTTTTTGAATATATTATATGAAGTAAAACAGTCCATGAAGTCATTACATTTTCACATCTGAAGATTGGAACCCAAATATCCATCCAGAAAAGTGGAAGTCCCACCCCAGACAGTGATAGAAAAATACCCCATGTCACATACAGGGACTTGATATAAAACCCAATAACGGTCCACATGGAGATTATCGACAATCTGAGAAAGCATCCAAATATTCCCGAGGCATCTATAAAAAAGTGAAATAGCAGTATGTAGAATAGTAAAGCAACAGATAGAGTACCGACGTCCATTGTTCCAAATACAAATTAAAGTACCCAAAATCCTTGAACAGAGAAAAATGCTAATCATGTGAGGAGTGTGATATGTCCTATTGTACATGTTAGCCCCTTCATCTAAATTTTTGGCCATTAGCCTCTCCATTCCAGTCTTTGGGCTCACATCTCTATTTAAATCCGTTTTGAACCCCTTTCGTGGCCTAAAATCTTCCCGTCCTACATCTCGTTATCATTTCTACCCACGAAATGCATTGAACATAAGGCTAAAATCTGTGCCTAAAATTATATTGGGCCTAGCCCCTTTGGTCTTAACCCTGGCACCTATCCCTTCCATACAACCTAGCCTTAAGACCAAACCTCAAATCCTAAGGCGCTTGCTGTATACGGCTATCGGGCGTGCTCTCAGCCGTCAGATTAAACAAAGATCAACGGTCTGCTGCCTATTGCCCTAGTGGTCCCCACCCCGTGTCCATCGCTAAAAAACCAGGCTTGTTTTCATCGCACAACTTTTCAGCAGCAGGCGGCATTCTCAAGATCCCAGCGATTCCATTAGGCGCCCGCCACGCGTCCCTGAGTAGGGTGTCAAAACTGCTCCTCATCACGCATTATTGACTGGACAGAACCACGCAACGAAACCGATATGAGCCATTTGATCTGCAAGGCATCATCCTATGGTCACCGTGCTACAAAGTTGTGCATGTGTTAAGCCCATTGTACAGTGTTTCGGGCTCATATTCCATCGCCCTCCCACCAAGTTTCAACCTTTGATCTTGTTCACAGATCGTAAGGCCCAGAATCATCCACGTGTTCCGTTGATCAACGAACCCCGCACCCACGTCATCCTATTACCAGTCTTTTGTACCTCCCTACCACATGCCCACGTGTCATTTACGTTTGCCTCCACCATTTCCATGCATTGTTTACGTGGCTATGTTTTCTGTCTCTGCCTCGTCCACACTTCGTCGTCCCACTGTGTTTCTCGTTGCCACCCTTCATTCCTCCATCACCTTGCTTCTCCTCATCATTTCGCTCAGTTCATATCGCCACCCCGTGGTCACTACCTCATCCATTACCCTGGCACCTGGTTTTCTTTAACCATTTTGTGGGTTTTTCAGGTTTATGGCGATGGAGAACCATCAGGATTTACATTCACCACCACAGAAGTCAAGTACACTCCAGAGGACCAATTATCAAATGCAGAGTTATCGAGCAGGGACCTGGGAAGATATGCTGACATGAAATTCATTAAAAAGCCAGGGTTTAAATCTATCCAACCCTCCAAGGTCATTCAAATGCACAGGTTGAGCAGATGAAGAATTAATGGCGCAGACAAAAAATATCAGTAAAGAGCAAGGGATGAAAGAAACGCATTTAAGGATTTTGGGGCTTCTACATACCCTTTTGGAGGCAAAGTACCAGATCAAAGACCTTGCTGATCACTAGAAATATTCTTTCACAAGAAATCATGCCCTCAAGGTTTATTTCAGCCAGATTCTCTGCAAGAAGGTACCGACTACTACATATTTTATTCTGCATGTCTTATCCCTGGAGAAATTTTCACCCACAGTATTTACTTCATGGAGCCGGCCTCAGAGTACCTATAGCTCAGCATATTAATTAAGCAACAAGGGCGCGAATGTTTCCACCATTTTGTTCAAGCTAAACAATTAAATGTTTCACCTACTTCTTTTATTAGTCTTTCTTCTTCTTCCTCTATAAAAAGGAGGAAAAAAGACATTGTAAAGGTTCCAGATTTTTATCAAAAAGCTGTGTTGTGAAAGAGACTTTTGTATACATCTTGTAAAGCTTTTGTATGAATGCTCAGAGCCCGTAGGGTCTCAGTGAGAAGGAATTATATCTGTCTTAGAGGATTCTGGTCTGTGGTATATCACACTATGTAACCTTTTCTTATGTGTTTAATACAACTTTCCATTTCACATATCTTCTTGTATCATGCTATTGGAATGCGAGTGGCTCACTGATTTTAGGTAAGGATTCATCTTAGTTGATGCCCATACTTGAATCAGTGAAGCGCTTTAAATAGGATCAGGCATGATATACTGTTTCATGCTCATTTCACTCATCTTTCTGCTATATTAGTTGCTTTGGGAGGGTGCTTTTAAAACGCCATTGTCATGTATGGATTCTTAGAATGATAAGCCCATATGTGGTTCTGTTGTGTATCTGGGTATCTAACCAAAGCTAACTAATATCCCCTTGCGTTTCTTTCCCTCGATGCACTTTCTGATATTGGATTTCTGTGACATATTATTTGAATCGGCCCTCTTTGCAGTAAATTGTCTCTTAACTGTCTGACGCTTTAATATTGGATCTTTGCATTGTGCCTCTGCAACATAACTTTCCCTGTGATAGTTTCTATAATTGCTGGTCCCATTTCAAATCAACTCCCTTTTTTATCAAGAGATAGTAGGAGAGCCTTTGGATTGACAACCCAACTTTATTATACACCTCCTGCTATGCTAAGATGTCCTAGGCACTAGTCTATGGCAGCTCTAGACTGTCTCTAGGGTAGACAACAATTGTCACCAACATCTTTCTGGTGCCGTTGCCGAGGATGGATTTAAGAATATCAGTTTCCCTGGGCCTCGAAAATATTTATTCACTCTCTAATCAGGTGAGCACAGAGAGTTGAAGAGTTGCATATCTCTCACCTTGGCGACTCCACACTGTTATTCATTTGATAAATCTATTGGTAGTCCTGGCTCCTCGAAAGCCACGTTTAAGGTCAGATACGTCCAAATCGAAGAGACCCTCTGTGTCTAACCCAGAGAAGATTATACACAGAAGAAGTTGGAAAAAGAGGAAATCAGCCCGTGCTGAAAACCCTGAGTTTTTCGAAGAAGATTGTCCATCTTCTTCTTTTCAAGAAGTTCCAGTAGGAAATCTTGACTCCACTGAAGAAAATCCTGAATATTACTCGGATAGCCCACCCAGGGGAAGTGCTAGAACCAAAGAGAACTTTTGTTCTACCCCTGAGGCTGAAGAAGTTAAAGAAGTTACAGAAGTAGCCCCTGTTAACCGTGAATTGTTTCCATCTATGCCTTAGGCTGCTGTACAATATATTCCCATCATTATCCATACTCCACTTCTGCCTACTCCTCTTCCTTCATTTTTACACCAGATTGTTGCACAACCCCCACCTCCTCCAATGGCTAATGTTCCTGCCTTTTTGCTCAATAAATATGCTCCCCTGGCATTACCTCAGGTGCTGAATGATATGCTACAGGATTACTTGAAGGTATTGCCCAAATTCACTGGAGAAAATGAAATCGATGCTCAGAAACACCTTAAGACTTTCTTCTCTTTTGCAGAGAACTTTAATGTTGAATATTTAGATGTGGTATTAAGGTTATTTGTGCAATCTTTGGACGGTGACGCCAAAAAATGGTTCAAGACATTGGGAAACCGTTCAGTAACCACTTGGGATGATATGGAAAATACTTTTCTCAGAAAATGGGGAGAAAAGAAAGATCACAGACAGTGTCTCACTGAATTCAATACACTCAAGAAGAAACATAATGAAGGGGTGTCAGAGTTTATTAAGCGATTCAATAAGTTATATCTAAACCTCCCTGCAGATATGAAGCCTCATCAGAATGCTGCTAAATTTGTTTTCATAGCAGCTTTTGACTCAGATTTTGGTTTCTCCCTCAGAGAAAGAAAGCCTGCCACCCTAGATGATGCTCAGTCAGATGCTCTTGAATTGGAAGAAAACTTTGCCTCCACTGGAAAATTAAAAGGAAAAGCTGAACAAGATACCAGAAGAAGAGGCAAAGAAGAAGTATCTACCTCTAATCAGGATAAAGATTTAGATAAAATGGGGGAAATAAGCAAGATGATTAAAAAGATGGTCAAGATAGAGCTAGAGGCCAAGAATACATCCCCCAAAAATTTTTATAATGCTCCAAACAGAGGTTACAACCCTCAGTATAGAAAGCCTCCTCTACAGATATTGCCAAGGGAAGCCAAGGAGCAAAAATATCAGGTACCACACCCATTGTACCTGGAAGGTCCAGTAGATGGCTCCACTAATGATGCTGCCTATGAGCTGCAAGATGCAAATCTTGCTTTTTCAAATAATGATGAAATAGAGTTCCCTTTGCAAGAAGAATAAGAAGCAGAGATTGATCATTATTGCAAGTAGTTTAATGATTTCATGCAAGCACATTTTAACAGAAAATATGATCTCAGATCTTCAAGGAAGAGGAATCGGACTCAAGATGAAGAACAGGAGCCATTTCAAAAGGAAGAATCTGCTCAAAAGGAGTCAACAATGGAGAAAGTCACAGATAAAGGTAAGAGTCCTCTAAACAAACCCCTGCAGTCTAATGATCAAACTCCTTCTTCTTCAAAGGTAGTCAGTCCTCCTAATGCTGAGCCTGTATCAAAATAAGTTAAACCTTCAGCTCAAAATAAAGAATCAAAAGAAGTTGTAATAGAAAAGCTCCCCCCTGCTTTCAATTTGCAAAAAGAACTTGAGAAAGTCAAAATCCCAGTCCCTTTGACTGAACTGTTAAGACAACCTGTATATCAATCTCAAGTTACGTCTTTACTACTTCCTCCTGAAGCACCAATAACTCCAAACAGTCTAAATCTTCAAGAAGAAAGACCCATGGTAGTCTTTGGCCCACATGTTGAGGAGATAGACCCCTCTACTCATCCTTTTTATGTGTCTTTAGTTATTCATGACCTGCTGTTACACAATTGTATGTTAGATTCTGGGGCTTCCCATAATATTATGCCTTTGTCAGTTATGGAACAACTAGGTCTACAAATCACACGTCCATATAAAGACTTATATTCATTTGATTCCAAAAGAGTTAAATGCTTGGGGATGATTAAAGATTTAGTGGTCAATCTGGCCCAAATTCCAGCAAAAAGTGTAGTGATGGATATTGTGGTGGCTGACATCCTAGCCCGCTTTGGCACACTGTTGTCAAGGTCCTGGGGAACAAAAATTGGTGGGTCACTCAAGATGGATTTAACATATGCTACTATTCCTGTTTTTGGTGGCCAGGAGAGGAGGTTATATAGAGAAACTAGATTTGTTAAGATGGTTACTAAAGCTAACAGCTCAGAATATTCACCAGTCTACGCTCATGAACCTTCCTTCTATCAAATCAAGACTGAGCAGCCTTTAGAAGACAATGGAGCAGGAGTATGGACCCTACATTTTGATGGAGCAAATTCAAGAGAAGGTAACAGGGCTGGAGTATTATTAATCTCTCCCACAGGAAAATGGGTACCACTGTCTTTCAAGTTGGAATACGAAGCTACCAATAATGTGGCTGAATATGAAGCACTGTTGCTAGGATTGAAGACAACCAAGAACATGGGGATACAGAGTTTAAAGGTGCTGGGAGATTCTGAGCTGGTGGTCAGACAAATCAGAAATCAATGTAAAACTAAACATCCTCAGCTGAGAGCTTATAGAAATGAAGTATGGGACATGGTGGATAATTTCTTCTCAGCATTTAATATCCAGTTCATGCCTCGAGAGTAGAACAAAATGGCAGATTCTCTTGCTATAGCTTCCAGTACATTTCATCCTCCCCAAAACCCTCTTTTAAGATATGAAGTGGAGGTACGTTATAGACCATCAATCCCAGATAATATCAAGCACTGGCAGGTATTTGAAGATGAGGAACAAATGAAGAGATTCCTAGAAACAATGGGGGAATTCTCCAATATGGAGATTGATGATTGTGAAGAAGATGAGGCTGAGAATGTCTCAGGAAATAAGTGGGAAGAGAAAATGGCAGGAAGTAAAGTGTTGCAATTGAAGGGAAATGTGATACCTAGAGGGCTGGTGCCTCTAGAGAGATTATTTGACAGGAATGATGTCCCTTTGCAGCAGAACAAAGTAGTTGAAGAAAATCAAATGGAAGATCTGAATCTGGGTACCAATGTTGGGCCTAAAATTGTAAAGCTATCTAAGAAGGTCCCAGAGGAATATAAAGAAAGATACCTGAAATTGTTTCAATCTTATAAAGATGTATTTGCATGGTCCTATCAGGACCTTAAAACTTTTGATGTTAGTATAATGCAGCACAAAATTCCTTCGAGGGAAGATGCAAAACCTTACAAGAAGAAGCTCAGAAAGATAAATCCTCTGCTACTTCCCTCCATTGAAAAAGAAATCAAGAAGCTTCTAAAGGCCAAAATAATAGTGCCGTTAAGGTACTCTGAATGGGTTGCTAATTTGGTCCGTGTCCGAAAGAAAAATGGAGAAATAAGGCTGTGTGTGGATTTCAGGAATTTAAATAGAGCATCATTAAAGGATAATTATCCACTGCCTAAGATGGACCACATCCTGCAGAAAGTGGTGGGAGCCTCTATATTGTCAATGATGGATGGCTTTTCTGGTTATAATCAGGTGGCTGCACACCCAGAGGATCAGAAGAAGACTGCTTTCACCACACCATGGGGTACATTTATGTATGCCAGGATGCCTTTTGGACTGATTAATGCAGGAGCTACTTTTCAGAGGGCGATGGACATAGCTTTTGTTGGGGAGCAAGATAAATTTATGGTGGTGTACCTTGATGATATTACAGTTTTTTCAAAAAATGATGCTGAGTACATTGAGCATTTACGAAGAAATTTTGAAAAATGCAGAAGGTATGGTCTTTCTCTTAATCCACAAAAGTCTTTATTTGCATTAGAGGAAGGAAAAATTTTGGGGCACATTGTAACTAAGGAGGGGGTGAGGATAGATCCCAAAATATTAGAGGGTATAAATAGTATCCCTTTCCCCAGGAACAAGGAAGAAGTGCAAGTATTTTTAGGAAGAATAAATTTTCTGAGAAGATTCATCCCTAACTATGCTGAAATAGTTAGGCATATAACTGATATGCTGAAAAAGAACAATGAGGTGAAATGGTCACAAGACTCATGGGAGGCCTTTGCTAGAATCAAAGTTGCATTTGCTGAAGCCCCTGTGCTGGCTAGACCTGATTATACTAAGCCATTTATGATCTTTTCCTTTGCATCACCTCACATAGTAGCTGGAGTATTATTGTAGAAAAATGAAGAAGGATATGAACAACCTATTGCCTTTTTCAGCCAAGTTCTCCATGATGCTGAATTGAAATACAACATATTAGAGAA
Source organism: Pinus albicaulis (assembly GCA_034641835.2). Lineage (NCBI taxonomy): Eukaryota > Viridiplantae > Streptophyta > Pinopsida > Pinales > Pinaceae > Pinus > Pinus albicaulis. The sequence goes on from CM076584.1 coordinate 473,853,801, forward strand.
ACAGGCATATGCCCTAGTAAATTCCCTCAAGGCCTTTAGAATGTATGTTTTGCAGTCCCACATTACTGCATATGTCCCCACTGCAGCTGTTAAAGACATTCTCATTCAGGGAGATAGTGAAGGGAAAAGGTGGAGATGGATTGCAAAAATACAAGAATATGACTTGGATATCAGACCTACTAAGCTGATTAAAGGGCAGGGGTTAGCCAAGATTCTATCTGAATCAAATTATCTAGCTTTAGGCATAAATTTTTCCATGGTAGCAGACGAGGAGTCTGAAAATGAAAAAGAACAGCAAGGATTGGAGATAGTCACTCAAAGAGCACACATAAAATATCTTACTAGTCCTTGGTACAAAGAAATAGTTGAATATCTTTTGACACTCAGCTGTCCTGCCAGCTATGATAAATCAAAATATAGGGCTTTGAGATTAAAATCACAAAAGTACATAGTTGCCAATGGTCAGTTATATTGGAGAGATCCTTCAGGCATACTATTATTATGCCTCACAGAAAATGAAGTGGAAAATATAATGATGGAATTTCATGAAGGAATTTGTGGAGGCCATTATAGCTGGAGGGCTATAGCTCATAAAATCTTAAAGGCTGGTTTCTACTGGCCAAAATTATTTGGATATGTTTTTACTTGGGTCAGAACATGTGATAGGTGTCAGAAATTTGCCGAGAGGCAGAAATTGGTAGCTTTGCCCTTGATTCCAGTTCATGTAAATGAGCCATTTCAACAATGGGGAATAGATTTTATTGGAGAAATACATCCCTCATCAAGTGGACAACATAAATGGATATTGACAGCCACAGATTACTTTACAAAATGGGTGGAGGCCATACCTGCAAGAAATGCTACTGACGCTGTCATCATAAAGTTCATGGAGGAAAACATTATATCTAGGTTTGGCTGCCCTGCCAGAATAGTGACTGATAATGCACAAGCCTTCAAATCTGCAAATTTTTTGAATTTCTGTCAACAGTACAATATTTCACTTAAGCACTCCACAGCTTACTATCCACAGGGAAATGGCTTGGCAGAATATTCCAACAAAACCCTGGTGAGGGCCTTGAAGAAGACTATCAATGAGAATCAGAAGAATTGGGATTCCCAATTGAAATTTTCTCTATGGGCTAACAGAATTACCAGCAAGAAAGAAACTGGGAAATCCCCATATGAACTCGTGTATGGACGAGTAGCTGTGTTTCCTGTGCAGCTGGCTTTGCCAGTGGCACGTTTCATGCAGGAAAGTCATGAAGAACAAGATGGCATGGTCAGAAGAATCAATCAATTAGTGGAATTAGAGGAAACACGAGACCAGGTGAACCAGAGGTTCGCTGAATATCAGGAAAAAATGGAAAGCCTATTTGATCAGCATGCAAAGGATAGAAAGTTCCAGGTTGGAGATCTAGTTCTCAGATGGGATGTCCGGAGGGCCGAAAAAGGAAAGCAGGCAAATTCGACCCCCTCTGGTTTGATCCATTTAAAATTGTGGAACAGGGAGGTAATAACACGTTTATATTGGAGAATTTACAGGGCGACGTGCTAGATACCCCTGTAAACGGACAATTTCTCAAGCCCTACTTCCAATTCTGATTCAGGCAGGAAACCCCTGTTGTACCATAATTGTATATGAGTTTTTGTTTCAGTTCTTGTTTCAATAAAGGGGGCATGCTGACGAACTATGTAGTAGAATGCAGCAAGGCCGAATAGCATAGCTAACAGAGAGATAAACAGACAGTCTGCAGGTTCTTGACATGTCCACGGAGGAACATGCCATCCCTAGATGGAGCTGATGTTGTACATGTTAGCCCCTTCATCTAAATTTTTGGCCATTAGCCTCTCCATTCCAGTCTTTGGGCTCGCATCTCCATTTAAATCCGTTTCGAACCCCTTTCATGGCCTAAAATCTCCTGTCCTACATCTCGTTATCATTTCCGCCCACGAAATGCATTGAACATAAGGCTTAAATTTGTGCCTAAAATTATATCGGGCCTAGCCCCTTTGGTCTTAACCCCGGCACCTATCCCTTCCATACAACCTGGCCCCGAGGCCAAACACAAAATCCTAAGGCGCTTGCTATATACGGCTATCAGGCACGCTCTCAGCCATCAGATTAAACAAAGATCAATGGTCCGTTGCCTATTTCCCTAGTGGTCCCCACCCTGTGTCCATTGCTCAAAAACCAGGCTTGTTTTCATTGCACAGCTTTTTAGCAGTAGGTGGTATTCTCAAAATCCCAGTGATTCCATTGGGTGCCTGCCATGCGTCCCTGAGTACGGTGTCAAAACCGCTCCTCATCGCGCATTATTGACCGGACAGAACCACGCAGCGAAACCGACATGAGCCGTCCAATCTGCAAGGCATCATCCTACGGTCGCCGTGCTGAAAAGTTGTGCATGTGTTAAGCCCATTGTACAGTGTTTCGGGCTCACAGTCCATCACCCTCCCACCAAGTTTCAACCGTTGATCTTGTTCACGGATTGTAAGGCCCAGAATCATCCATGTGTTCTGTTGATCAACCAACCCCGCACCCACGTCATCCTATTACTAGTCTTTTGTACCTCCCTGCCACACGCCCACGTGTCATTTACATTTTCCTCCACCATTTCCATGCATCGTTTACGTGGCTATGTTTCCTGTCTCCGCCTCATCCACACTTCGTCGTCCCACTGTGTTTCTCGTTGCCACCCTTCATTCCTCCATCACCCTGCTTCTCCTCATTGTTTCGCTCAGTTCATATCGCCACCCCGTGGTCACTGCCTCATCCATTACCCTGGCGCCTAGTTTTCTTTAACCATTTTGTGGGTTTTGCAGGTTTATGGCGATGGAGAACCATCAGGATTTACATTCACCACCACAGAAGTCGAGTACGCTCCAGAGGACCAATTATCAAATGCAGAGTTATGGAGCAGGGACCCGAGAAGATATGCTGACATGACATTCATTAAAAAGCCAGGGTTTAAATCTATCCAACCCTCCAAGGTCATTCAAATGCATAGGTTGAGCAGATGAAGAATTAATGGTGCAGACAGAAAATATCAGTAAAGAGCAAGGGATGAAAGAAACGCATTTAAGGATTTTGGGGCTTCTACATACCCTTTTGGAGGAAAAGTACCAGATCATAGACCTTGTAGATCACTAGAAAGATCCTTTCACAGGAAATCATGCCCTCAAGGTTTACTTCAGCCAGATTCTCTGCAAGAAGGTACCGAATGCTACATATTTTATTCTGCATGTCTTATCCTTGGAGAAATTTGTACCCACAGCATTTACTTCATGGAGCCGGCCTCAGAGTACCTATAGCTCAGCATATTAATTAAGCAACAAGGGCGTGAATGTTTCCACCATATTTTTCAAGCTAAACAATTAAATGTTTCACCTACTTCTTTTATTAGTCTTTCTTCTTCTTCCTCTATAAAAAGGAGGAAAAAAGACATTGTAAAGGTTCCAGATTTTTATCAGAAAGTTGTGCTGTGAAAGAGACTTTTGTATACATCTTGTAAAGCTTCTGTATGAATGCTCAGAGCTCATAGGGTCTCAGTGAGGAGGAATTATATCTGTCTTAGAGGATTCTGGTCTGTGGTATATCACAATATGTAACCTTTTCTTATGTGTTTAATACAACTTTCCATTTCACATATCTTCTTGTATCATGCTACTGGAATGCGAGTGGCTCACTGATTTTAGGTAAGGATTCATCCTGGTTGATGCCCATACTTGAATCAGTCAAGCACTTTAAATAGGCTCAGGCATGATATACTATTTCATGCTCATTTCATTCATCTTTCTGCTATACTAGTTGCTTTGGGAGGGTGATTTTAAAACGCCATTGTCATGTATGGATTCTTAGAATGATAAGCCCATATGTGGTTCTATTGTGTATCTGGGTATCTGACCAAAGCTAACTAATATCCCCTTGCATTTCTTTCCCTCCATGCACTTTCTGATTTTGGATTTCTATGACATATTATTTGAATCGACCCTCTTTGCAGTAAATTGTCTCTTAACTATCTGACACTTTAATATTGGAGCTTTGCATTGTGCCTCTGCAACATAACTTTCCCTGTGACAATTTCTATAATTGTTGGTCTCATTTCAAATCAACTCCCTTGTTTATCAAGAGATAGTAGGAGAGCCTTTCGATTGACAACCCAACTTTATTATATGCCTCCTGCTATGCTAAGATGTCCTAGGCACTGGTCTATGGCAGCTCTAGACTGTCTCTAGGGTAGACAAAAATTGTCACCAACATGTCAAAAATATAAAAATACCATTAGACCATATCAATAAACCAGCAACATAGACCAACATCACTAGTTTTGATGGTAGAGTGATAAACATTAATCATTTTTTTTTCCACAAGAGAAAAAACGTTGTTTTGAATATATTATATGAAGTAAAACAGTTCATGAAGTCATTAAATTTTCACATCTGAAGATTGGAACCCAAATATCCATCCAGAAAAGTGGAAGTCCCACCCCAGACAATGATATAAAAATACCCCATGTCACATACAGGGACATGATATAAAACCCAGTAACAGTCCACATGGAGATTATCGACAATCTGAGAAAGCATCCAAATATGCATGAGGCATCTATAAAAAATTGAAATAGCAGTATGTAGAATAGTAAAGCAATAGATAGAGTACCGACGTCCATTGTTCCAAATACAAATTAAAGTACCCAAAATCCTTGAACAGAGAAAAACGCTAATCATGTGAGGAGTGTGATATGTCCAAAATATAAAAGGACCATCAGACCATATCAATAAACCAGCAACATAGACCAGCATCGCTAGTTTTGAAGGCAGAGTGATAAACATTAATCATTTTTTTTTCACAAGAGAAAAAAACGTTGTTTTGAATATATTATATGAAGTAAAACAGTCCATGAAGTCATTACATTTTCACATCTGAAGATTGGAACCCAAATATCCATCCAGAAAAGTGGAAGTCCCACCCCAGACAATGATAGAACAATACCCCATGTCACATATAGGGACATGATATAAAACCCAGTAATGGTCCACATGGAGATTATCGACAAATCTGAGAAAGCATCCAAATATGCCCAAGGCATCTATAAGAAAGTGAAATAGCAGTATGTAGAATAGTAAAGCAACATATAGAGTACTGATGTCCATTGTTCCAAATACAAATTAAAGTACCCAAAATCCTTGAACAGAGAAAAACGCTAATCATGTGAGGAGTGTGATAACCATCTGCAGAAACCAAGGCTCGCTTGTAAGATCAAGCTCGCTTGATTCCAAAATTGGTAACCATCTATTGCATCCGAGATGTAAGGTTCAGGCTCGCTTGTTTCCATTAGTAGCCCGCTACATCATCCACCCTGTTCATAGAAAAAACGTTCCTGTACTAGATATACAGATAAAGAGTATAATACGTAGACCATATAAACATGGCTCTGTATTTCAAAAAACAGGTTTAAAATAGAAGCAGGGAAACATTTTTTTTTTCTAAGTAAAGTTAATCTATTAACAGTGGGAATAAAATTACACCGAAGTCAAAATCATTGCCCAGACTCATGGAAAATTTGTCATCAAAAAATCAAAAAATTAAGAAGACTGCCCTCATATGGGGAAACCAATCTTGAATGTTTAATTTACAGAATTCAAAAATATTACAAAGGTCCAGCACAGTAAAATAATCTAAAAGCAGCCCAATTAAGTGGGCCGCGAAGCAAGAAAAACAAATTAACTAAACTACTCCTCTGGCTCCTCGATGATTTGGAACCATCCTTCGGAAGGTCCAGGATCACTAGGTGCTACCTCAACATTCATGCCACGGCTCCCTTCCTGAAGGCCCGAATGTTGGCCGGCTTTTTCCGAGCTCAGACCTGCCAGACGGGTGCATTATTCCTCCGTTTGGGCCTCCTCACGGAAAACCACAGTGACTGAAGCTGTAATTCGTGGGCGGTTGAGAGAGAAATTAAAGGAAAATTTCACAATGTGCTTCGTGGGAGAAGGTGAACTAGTGGTGAGGAAACGACGAGCAGGGGAATCCATACGGTGGCCAGATCCTACAACCCGACCCCGCCCCCTCCTAGTATTTGGATAGCGATCTGCGTAATAATCACTGGACTGGCCGGAAGACAACTCAGTTGAGGGGCTGGAGGGAGCATGCAGGAGTTGACCTCTAGTGCTCCCCCTGCGGAAACGCATCCTTTGACGCATGCGAGGCATGGGTGCAGTCTCACTAGCAGTGGGCATAAGAGGAGACAGAGAATCAGAATTCCAAGAAACAGAGGAAGATAGACAAGGACCAGACCGAGAGAAATGCAGATATGCAGCAAGGTCTACGCAGCAGTTCAGCTGGCCACTTCTCCTTCTCATCACAGTGAGCAGGCAGTGTAACCCAGAAACCGGCTCGTCTTAAAAACCATAGCGAAATGCCATTTTATCGACCCGAATGTAATGCAATCGAAGGACACCCATCATAATTAATATCTGATCATTAATGAGAGCCAAAGGCCGAATCATATTGGAGCATGCAGAATCGCTAACAGGAGTGGAGGTCTGATCTTGAACAATGTTAAAACTTAATGCGATTAGATGTGAAAGCCTTGGAACTTAATTGAACAGTGTTAGAACTTAATGCGATTGATATGAAATTTCCACATCCATGTCCCATCACCTTAAACTCCATCGAATGCACCCGCAGCCAGAAGCAGGGCAAGTTCTGATTGAGGACACGTGGCAGAAATTGATTGGAGCGGATCTTTGTTTGGGTCGCTCGCGCAGTGGAAATCCAGACCCGAAAAAGATTAGGGTGAATTTGATAAGAAATTCGCATCACAACTCTCCCTCCATACGCCAACCCAACTTTGGACCTGAAAAAGATTAGGGTGGAATTCATTTGGTTTTCGCGTCACAAAATTGGCCGACGTCAGCAAGCTATTTTGAAACGCAAATTTGGTTTGAATTATGGTTTATCGCCGTTTGAAGTCCGGCGGGATCGAATTAAGAACAATTTTGTTTGATCCCATCTTATAAAATTTGTGTTGGTTTTCTTTGATAATGCACATATTTATAATAAATCATGGGAATACCACACTAGTAAACATGTGGAAAAGCTATATAAATTATTGAGAACAATCATTTTTATGTAAAAATATCCAAATGTGCTTTTGGGAAATCATAATTCGAGTATTTGATTCATATTGTTTTAAAGGAAGGCGTGAAGTTGGAGCCTCAAAAGATGCAAGATATTACAAAATGACCTATTCCTAATAAAATCAAGGTTCTTAGAAGACTTTTTAGACTTACATGATCAGCATGATGATAATTATGATAATTTCACAAAACAATCACTAGCTAGTTTAAGGGATGAGATATTAGAACTTCAGCTTGATGGGGATTTTTTAAGAGCTTTATTTCTCCTTTTGAAATCAAGAAAATATTCTCCCAAACTAAAAATATGTGTTCTTGAGATAATTTCTGAAAATTATGAAAATGAAATTAAACTTTTGCATTCTCAAATTCAGTCATACAATTTCCGAAATCCTAAAGAATTCTTTGAAAATCTTCCTTCTCCTAAGCAAGAGGAAATTGTACTATCTTTTGAATTGCATATTGACAGAAGACAGAAGAAATAGTTTCAAGGCTTAATATTCAGAATACAACTGAGCAACTAGTCATTGAAGGCCTAGAAGTAAATAACATACATCATACTTTTATTGATCCTATATCAGATTATATGGAGAATATTTTTAGCCCAAATCTGCAAACATGTTTTCTCTATAAGGATCAAATACATCAAACGTGGCCTTTACACATCATATCATTTATTATAAAGGCACATGATCATAATATAATTCCAATTTTGATCACCAGAAATCAAGTTATCCATTCATTGTTACAGCTACTTGATTGGCTTCATTGGCATTTTTGTATTACTCGATTCAATAAGATTTTTAGTAGATTGAGTAGGTAGATGAGTGCCAATAAGCTCAGAATTTTGAGCATTTTTTTTTAGTTTTTAATTTTCAGCTATTTTTTCATTAAGTTGGTTTTAAAACTTTTGTGTGTTGTTTTAGTTTCAGATCAGATTTCAGTTTGTAGAAGACAGAAGACATTTACAGGTTCACCAAGGTCAATGGATGAGGACAACTGACCTGTTGTTCTTGACTTTTCACCAGGAAAAGACATCCCCAAGTGGAGCCAGTGTTAGACTCCTATACCAATAGGTGTCATATTTCATGATTGAATTGATGGGCTATGTAATATTTTCATACCTTTTCTTGTTACAAAGGTTTTCCATATTATCAAAAAATAAAAAAAATTTAAAAAATGTAAAGAGGGTATACCCTAAAAGAAAAATCAAAGGGTAAAAATAATAAAAATGGCCAAAAAAGTAAAATAAAATGAACCCCACCAAAAGAAAGGCCAAGGAAAGTGTGCAAGTCTAAATGCCACTACCTTTTGCTCTTATGTAATAAATAAAATTGTGTGCAACTTATATCCTATGCCATAATTTATGAATAGTCAAACAGTTTAAGCTTGGCTATTTCATCTTTCAATTTCATGTTTTAGAGATAGAGAATAAAATCTGACCAAACTATTTAATCTTGGCAGATAAGTAGATAGGTAGAGTAAATAAAAGGAGCTCAATAGCTTAATCTGAGCCCTCGGATGTAATAAGGTTAGACTTAGATATATTTCTACATGTAAAAGAAAAGAAAGTGTGATAAGGGTTTGCCAGTCTAAGTGCACCCTAATAAAGAAGAAAAAATGGTAGAGTAAAGTAGGTAGGGTAGGTAGATGATGTTGCAAAATTTCATGTGATGGACAATGACTCTAAATGTGTTAATATTTACTTTCAGCGCAAAGTGCAAAGGTAGACACTATACTAGAAGAAATTCAAAGCAAAGCAAAGTCAAAGTTATTAACTTCCCTTCTCATCTTCCCCTAGAGATTTCACTAATTTCCCCTAAGTACTAAGGTATTTGAAAATTAGAGGGGCTGAAGGCATTTCCTTGACTTTTGGAGGGACCGGACCCTCGGCCCAATAATTGGAAAAGCCTAAGTACTTGAAGTCATTCTTCATAACATTCACTCATTTCTAAACATCTTTTCCTAAGTAAAATCCCATTTTACTTAGGAAAATTATGCATTATTTCATAAAAAACCCTCAAAATCACATTTTATTCCAAGTCTAAGTGATGAGGTGATTATAATGCAATTTGCTTTTAAATCTTCACTTTCTTAGTTATATTAATGTATTTTGAGTTTACATTGTCCCCTTGTCATATTAACATTGATTTTATGTATTAAATCCTTACAAAAATAGCCTTCTCCTATTATATATAACTCATTTTTATATAATATCCCCAAAAACCCATTAATAAATTTTAGCCAAAGTTATTTATTCCCACATGTTTAAATAAAAAACCCACTTTATGCCCCTTTTGGCTAAATATATCGTAATATTAAATTCCGCCCCCTATGGTAATTAGATTAATCTAATTTAATTATCATATAATAAAAGTATATTGAAAAAATTAATTAAAACATGTTTTATTATGTGTTTTAATACAAAAATAATTCTTCCCCTGTGTATTTTAATCCCTCGACTCCCTTTCCCAAGGTTAAAACTATAAACCCTTTGTAAAATCCCCAATACCTCCCTTAACCGCTAACCTTGGTTAAATCATTTCCCGATCACTTTCCTGCATTTTTATAAACAAATTGATTAATCCTCACGATTAATTAACTCTGCCAATCCGATTCCCCTCGATGAGATTAATTAATGTTTAATTGCGTCGGGCCCTCCATATTAAATCCGGAGTTGTCTACCCAGGCAACGAAATAGCCCGGACGACAGTTTCTTGCTGGAATCCGGCAAAACTAAAATTCAAGAAATCAGGTAGTTGGAGTGTTTGGAATCCATTTTTGATAGTGGAAATGGATTCACCACTACCAAAAACCCTTAGGGCACTCAAAATACTATAGTTTAACAACTGTAAACATGATTCTGATAAAATCTTTGCAGGATTTTTTAAAAATCCTTGCCGGATTCTGGGCCAAAATGTTGCCTGGGAAGACTACGGCTATTAAATCCCCGTCACTTCCACGTCCCCATTGCCGTTCGATAAAACCATCTGAGATCAACGGTTATTAATGATATCGCTAGCCATCTGCATCCGAAAAATAACGCGCGATGGCCCGACGGTTTTCAAACAGTGCCATGCCACGCGTCAATCATTCTATGGAATCGCTCGCCCTCCGCCCAAAACCACTTTTCCCCAAAAGCGGTGCGATGGGAACCGCTTACCGCTTGCCTCCCGTGACTCATCCTCCATACCTGCTGATGTCATCCATTAAATAAATAAAAAAACTCCCGTCACCCTTTGGACTTTGTGAATAAAACAATTTTGCCCGCGTCATTTTCATTATTCTGTGAACGACCAAAGTCTCATGTAGAGAATTTCAAAAACAAACTGTCAAGCGCCATCAACTGTATTTTGCTGAAGACAATTTCATACTAGTAATCCAGAGTTCGTACACCATAGCCTGTACCTGTTTAATCACTGTTCATCTCCCAAAAAACAGGTATTTACCCCAATTCCCGTTAAAACTCTGTGAAATCCTAGCTTTTGTTTTAAATTTTGCACGAAAGACAGAAACAAAGTTCAATTTGGTCTTGTTCAATCCCCAGAATTGTAAATTGCATTCCCAAAACTTGTAATTGTGTTTGTTCTTCACAAAAACCCAAAATTCATTTTTGAATCCACAAGAACCAGAAATTGAGGTTCCAGTGGCTCTGAACGTCGCACCTTTGAATGCCCCTCACAGAGATTTAGACTATCTTCCCCTAGAAGATAGAGATTTTCAAATTAAAGACCTCGTTCTTAGTGATAATCCTCTTCAAACCTTTTTCCGCTACAGAGATAACTTTATAAACGGTTCTGATATTATTGGATTATGGGAATCCAATCTCCCCATGTATCTTCTCCCCTCAGTCCATATTTTTCCTGAGTTAATTCATTACTGCCATGCAAAATATGACCTCAATCAAAGAGCAATTTTGTCCCTGAGTCAGAACATCCTTTTCCCAATCACTACTTAGTCGGTAAATGAAATGCTGTAATTTCAACCTGAACAAGCCCTCACTCCCCTGTCCATGGGAGAATTACTTGAAAAGTCTGCCAATTTGTCCCATGAAGAGTTAAATCGCATTTTTCAAACCTTCATGTTACCAGAGCATCAGCCCAAAGGCCCTCCCCCCTATGGTTATACTTTTTTCACTAATGTGGGCAGGCTTATTCTAAATATGATATCCTTTATCATGGGTTTCAATACTAGTGAATATGTTGATCAATTAACCCTAGTATTGTTGTCTATATTTACCCCTGGATAGTCCCCTGCTGTCAAGTATGATTTTGCATCCTACATTGCTGATAAAATCCATGATTAGTTCATGAGATTTGAGAATGAAAAAGTGTTCAAATATTCTTCTGTTATATATCATCTCATGATTTATTACCAATCAGAAAGTTTCCCTTTCCATGTTCAAAAACTTGATGCCAAAGGAAATCCTAGGTCTATGATATTTTGGTCTACCATCACCCATAATTCTTCTAATTCTCCTTACTCCTATAATGAGTTTATTGACCTATTTGTACACCCTGCAACCACTTTGTTAACAGGAGTTTCCCCTCCTAGAGTCGATAATGAAATCAAGAAAATTCTACATCTCTCAAAACAATATAGGGTAGGTGACTGGTACTTGTATCAAAATCACACTCAGATCAGAATATATGGATGTGAATTGTGCCCATTCAAGTTGCCCAAATATGTCCCCATGAGACTCTTTGCACTAGAGTATTTTAGGCAGATGATTAACTCAGATATAGTTCATTTCTGCAATGCAAAGAAAAAGGCTCAACTTAGGATCAAAAGTCAATTAGGTCCCTTTGTTTGTAACTCTAGAGATGCTGGAAAGGAAGTAGAAAAAATCTTAGAAGAATATCTCAGATTACAAAAAAGTTTTTACTGGGTGCCTTATGACCCAAATAGCTTTATCTGTGATAGAAGAATGAAAAATAAACTATCACCATACATTCATCACAAAATTCCAGAAATTGAACAATATGCTAATATGGATGAATGGATGGAAGGAACATTGGTAGAACAGGATAGTGAGCAGGTCAATGTTGAAAATGTAATGAAAGACCTTGAGAAAATACTTGACCTAGACTCTTTTGGACAGGTGCAGATACCAGGTATTGGTCCTCCTTCTGCAGGGACTTCTCAACAAAATTTACAGGAGATCAATGCATTGGCCATAGTACAATCTCTAATGAGTCTTCACATACTAGTCCTATCTACTGTATCCTGCAAGAAATAGGATAACATCGTCCACCAATAGAAGGTGTGTAGACAATAGTATATGTAAATGTGTGAGTGATCAAAATAGTAGCATTTCTTAATTTGTTTAGGCATGTATCTCTTGTTTTTCATTTCCATATTCAAAAACTAATCATAGATTTGGGTGTTGATGCCATGTATATTCTAAATGGATTGGTATCCATACCTTTCCAGATGCCCCCACACCTGTGACTGGGTAAATTTTATTTTTTTAACATACTAGTTAAATAAATATTGTTGTAATATATTTTCTAGTCTCTCTCTCTCTCTCTCTATATATATATATATATGTATTATTTTATATATAATTTGTTTTATTCTAAGTCATAGGCATAGCTACTGTAACTTTTACACCCAATTACTACAACTAGATACAAGCAATAGTTTTATGTAACCATTGTTGCAACCTTAAGTTACTGTTGTTGTTCCATTACTCAAATAAAATAATTCTCGTATAAAGGTTGTTGTCATGTATTTGTGCCTCGGCTTCAATATTTATAAGGACTTTTTAGGTATAATGGTCTCTTAATTTCCCATTGTTTTCAAAGTGAATATGGTTGATTGTAAATCTACCATTTTCCTCTCACCATACTTTCCACTATCTTATAAATTAGTTGCAGGGAAGGGATTATGTCACTCTTTGAACTTCCACATAATCCAGAAATTTAATTCAGCATTTAAAATTCCTGCAAGTTTTTTTTGTAGACGGCCACAACCATATTTCTGTACAGGATTGTATTTAAACACAACAACCAGCATTAACGCAATTCACCAACCAGAAATTAAACAAACAGAAATTTACCCCCCAGTTTTGTAAATTCAATCTATTCAGACTTTTGAAGTCCGACAGAAAGGGTTCTTTAATGTTTTGATAATTTAATTTTATGTATGCTTTAATATATACATATGTTTTAAACATATGTTATATATATCATATGTGAAATGAAAGGTGGGCCATAGAATTTAGTTTTAATTTTTTATTTTTTTTTAAGGGTTTATTATAATATGTTTTATATGTTATGGAATATAAAAATAAAAAGGACAAAAAAGCTTGGTAGTTATTTTTATAGACAGTACGTAAATGTTTTATTACACAGCAGTGTGTAAAAAGTGAAAGACTAAGTGTAACTTTTTAAGTGTGTATGCACAGCAGTGCGAAAGTGAAAAACACAGCAGAGTGTTTTAGAGACGGAGTATGTTTGTTTTGAACAGACAGTGAGTTGGTTTTATGCACTGCGTTTTGTAGCAGTCATAATTTTGTAATCCCTCTCAGTGAGGAAGTAGTGTAATAGTTTTTTTTGAGTTATTGAAGGGAATAGAAGTTTTTTTTCAAAGTATTGAAACTCTGTCTCCTGTCAAAGAAATTTTTATTTTCTCTGTGTTAGAGGAAGGGAGATTTATTCTCCATTCATTGTTATGGAATTTTTCAATATTCCAACATGTGCAAGAACAACAGATGTTGTGGTTCCATCCCCAGCTAAATCATTTGTCTTTGCCGCAGCTTGCCTTACCAACTTGGCCCCAATATTTTCAGCTGGGTCCTCTAATTCAACCAATAAAAAGGCCAAAACCATAGCATTGAGATACATTTCATTACACTGTCAATAACAATAAAATTTGACTCAGCCATAACCCTTTCCTTTTATTTTTGTGAAAAGCTTTATGCATTACTCTAATGTGGCTAGTCCATAGGCCAAGTAGACCATTGGGTAACAAATATGTTTCCTTTCACCTTTGAGTTTTCAAATTATGCCTACCAAATCTAAGACATTTAAGAGGGGGAACTAATACAACGTTAAAAAGAAAACCAGAGCACACATCTACAAATTAACTCCTTAGCTACTGTCACACCATCATTAACTATTTTTGGAGAACCATGCTTGCTCTCCAAGACAACATTTTTCCCTTCGCCCCAAGGGTGACTCCAACAAGATCAACAAGTTTGTTCACACCGCCTGCAAGACAAATTGACAATGCTTTTAGTAAGTGTGCAATTGAATGCCAGACCATATGCCAAAACAACCCTCCATGAAAAATTAAAATAACACATTAAAATCGAATATAAGTGGACAAGGAAAGATCCACCGCAGTGAAGTTTCACGTGCAGGTGACCTTCCTTTAAACATAATTTTTTCTCTGACCTGCAATTTTTTTGTCATTGAGCCATCCTTGTTGAAGTACAACTCCTTTTCCATAGCTCTTGTATTAACTACCTTCTCTCTGTCGCGTAATCTCAGAGTCCCTCTTCTGCTTGAGCGATTAAAGGAAATGGGTGAAAAAACTGAAAGAGAAGACAATTGTCTGCCATAATTATCAAACAGTGCACCCAACTTCTTCCCCTTTCCATTGTTACCCAATGAGGTAGATGTGGCAATTGTTGTCATACTGCCCAAAGCAGAGGCCATCTTCTCTTATCCTGAATATAGAATTACAAGATCTTCATATTAGTATGAACCTTAAAAAACATGACTCCCATTGCTAAAAACCACTTTTAAGTTGTAACAGGAAAACTAAAAAACTATTGCAACTTTTGGCAACTTTTGGAGCATTAAGAGAGAAACAACCAAAGAGAAATACAACCACAATCCTCATTTTAATGAGACCGGACTATATATTTTCATTAACATAATAGAAAGAAATAACGACTATATTAAGGCCAGCACAAAACAATCTTTAACCAGTGTCTCTCGCGGCCTTCAGGTTGCCATGCTAGATGTTGCATATTTTTAATTTAAATTCTTGACCTCTCTTGCCCATCTATGAATGCATCCAATGTTATATCTACATCAAATGCTCCTTTATATCCCCAAAAACAAATTCCCTACTACAAGAGCACTAGTATTGATGGATCACCCCACACCATCCCACCCACTAGAAACGGTGAAAAAGGAAACCCGAGAAAACTTCTGAAATATCTCAAGATGACTATATGGGTGGTTCTTATGAATGAACCAACCATTCAGAACATGCTCATCAATCCAAACCATGAGTATTATGTGACAATATTCAAGCAGGCACTGAATCAGATTTTTGAAGCTATGTTAGAGAAACCCTAAACTCTCACTGAAAATAGGTGAAATGTGGCACCACTCAGAGATTGACATGTGCCAATTGGTACAAGTGGTAGACAATTGGCATGCTCAAATAATGAGGTGATGCAGGAATGACATGAGGGAGAAAATATCAGAAAAGCCCCAAATCTGGAGAACTAAAGCTCATCACCAACCTGAGATTGACAACTTTACATGATGTAACCTATGAAATCGTAAATGGAGAAATCATAATAACAATAAAGTAACCTATGTAACAATAAATTTGGATTCATCCTGGGAGTGGTAATGGGAGAAATCATAGTGAACAACAGGAAACATGCAGAGTTTCTTACAATCAAATAGATGAAAAAACACATACAAAAACCTAGATAATAATCATGAACAAGCTTAATATTGAATTATGAACTGTAAAGGAACTTACAAAATGTGACATTACGAACCTGGTCAAGCGCACAAGCAAAAATATCCTGGACATGACCCTGGTTGACAAGTTGTATTTCTCATGATGCAAGAGGATTTGTACCTGCACTGCCAAGTCAATCAAAATACATCATTATCTATACAATAAATACAAGTAATTGATGTAGTATTTTTTACTCTAAGATGCATTCTTATGATAATGTTAGAACATATGTTGAAAATGTCAAAACATACCTGAATAATCTCCTCTTCATTTCAAGAAAAATTTATTGGAGTCACATGAACTTGGAACAAGCCTCCCACGATCTGAAAGAGTAGCAACTAAGTCAACAGTGACTTTTTTGTTGCACCTTGTTTGAGTCCGAGAGTTTGCTTAGTGTCAGCTCAGTAAATTATTCTCTACTAAACAGGGCCAACCACGTGAAGGTGGAAGCTCTTATGGCCCCTCCTCCCCCCCCCCCCTCACATCACTCTCAATTCCCCAATACCCAATCTATATTTCATTTTTTACTTTCATGAGCATAAAAAAAAATATTCAATAACTAATAAAAAAAACAATTCAACAAAAAGTACGCAAGGAAACATTGCAATTAATGCTTGACATAAAAATAGTATGATAAATGAGTTTTTTATATAACGCAAAAAAAATTCCAAGTATGGTAACGTTTGTCTTATAATAATACAATATTTTACATTATCGAATTTTATTTTTCTTCTTCCTATTTCTAAAGCTCCTAATTACATCATCAATATCATCATGCTCTGCTCCTGTTTCGTGCCTTTCGACCTGCACTGCTGACCTAGTTGCGTAGTCATGATGTCTGGTCTCATCCAGTGATGGGGCATCGCCTACAAAAACAGATAATATTAAATTTTAATTGTCAGTTTTTAAATATCATTGAACTAGTTTGGCAATATTAATAAAAAAAATTACAATGAAATTATTTACCTAGTGCACCAGTTGTCGCCGTTGACCTAGTTGCGTAGTCACGATGTCTGGTCTCATCCAGTGACAGGGCATCATCTACAAAAATAAATAATATTAAATTTTAATTGTCAGTTTTTAAATATCATTGAGCTAGTTTGGTAATATTAATAAAAAAAATTGCAATGAGATTATTTACCTGGTGCACCAGTTGTCGCTGCTGACCTAGTTGCGTAGTCACGATGTCTGGTCTCATTGACAGGGCAGCGCCTACAAAAATAGATAATATTAAATTTTAATTGTCAGTTTTTAAATATCATTGAACTAGTTCGGTAATATTAATAAAAAAATTGCAATGAGATTGTTTACCTGGTGCACCAGTTGTCACCGTTGGGACTGTTGCCCTGTCTTCCTCTCTGGTGGTAAGATCCTCAAGGGAAAAATTCTATGTCATTTAAACAAAAAACGTTATAAGGACAACCATCAAGGTATAATTAGAAAAAAATATAAGTGGAAATTAATTACCGTAATGACCCTCACTGATAGTAGCATTGTCGGCCTGGTCCCCACTACAATGATCAGGTTACACGTGAGGATCATCTACATATGGCTCTAAAATTGGGTTATTTGCCTCGTCGGTAGTGCTACTCCCCTGATTTAAACAAAGTTTTTAGACATTAAATTTATGGACGAAAACAAACATATTGAAAGGTTAATGTTTTACCTTATCAGGAATTCTGGATCTTGGGACCTGCCCCAAGCTTCTGCGACGTTCAACCACAGCTTGATAGCTGAAATGGAAAGCGAAATTTTTATCTTCCTCTATACTTTCTGTTCCGAAGTCATCACCCTACATTACATATGATTGTGTATTTTTAATCATATTTGATAGGATTACAAAAACATTGGAAGGTGATACAATTAATTATAAGATGTTTAGCTACTTAATTACAATTCTTGCGGCTAATTTCAAGTAGTCGCCCTGGCCTAGCTTGTGATGGCCCTTTTTTTCAATCCTAGCTTTGGTTGCCTTTGAGGTGTCAGGCAACCTAGCATCAAAAGATTAAAGTCAGATATGACGTAGCACACTTTTATTTTAGACATAGAAAAAATTAAAGCTATTGAATTAAAGTTGTAATTTACCTTGCGGGTCCAGTTGGCATTTTTCCTTCTTTCTTTGCCCTTTTCTCTTTTCCGTCATGGATGAGTGCTCTCCACTCACTCTCTGGAACTACGAGAGGACGCTCATATCTAGGGTTAAATTTCAATTGCATCCTATAGGTGTCCCTGGTATATTTCAAATATTTGTCGGCTACCCGAGCCACCGCTGTTCTGTCAAATGTGCCAACCCCAAAAAGGGCTTCTAGATAATCTAGAAGTTCTTTTTTCAGGTTGGAATTCTAGGAATTCCACCCTTTTCATATGGTTGGGCCAAAAATTACCAACGCATGGCTCTCCAGAAACCTGTAGAACTCATTTTTTCCTACACAGAAAAAAAATGATATTATCATTAATCTAAAAATAAAAATCATGATAAATATGTTTTAGATAAAGTACATGAAATAGTTAAAATATTAAAATTTACCTGGGAGTTGTACATGCTTTATAGGGACACCTTCATCGTTCACTAACAACGTGCCATTAATGGTCCTTGTGGAGCTGACACGTGTAGCTCCAGGAAATGCAATAATGTAGTTGGCCATATCAGCCTCATCATTTCCAACACATTCAGCGGTTGGTTGGGTGTCTGCTTGGGCAGGGTGTGTTTCTTGGCTGGCACCTAAAGGATTAGAAGGTGTACGAGAGGGTTGTTGGGCAATCTCTTGCCCTTGTGTCCCAATACCACCAACACTGGGCTCAGCAAGTGCCAGAAAATGCTACATACAAAAGAAATTTTTGTTAGTTTAGTCAATGTAAAAATTAAAAATCAAACTATCAGAATTCATCTCATGCAGAACAAAAAAAATATCCTTTTGAATTTTTATTATTACCTGATATCTTTCTAGCTGGCTCATAAGTTGTTTTATCCTCTCTTCTGTTTCAGGTGTTTGAGGTGCGTCTATCAAAGTATTAAATTCCGACCTTGCATCTCGTGCCTTTTTTCGCAACAAGAGCGTTGGAGATAGGGATGAAGAAAGCTCTTCCTCAAAGAGGGAATCATCAGGCGTACCATGGCTAGGTGTCTGCATATTTGAACAAAATTAATATTATTTCAATTATGTAAATAACTAAAATACCTGAAGATAGAGAAATGTTGGCACTTTACATGTTCTTCCGCTGGCCTCTTTCGGCGATCATCCCATCTCGGGGTTGTTCCTGTACTGCCATGATCAGTCTGCCACATTGCAATAAAATTATAAATGTAAAAACTTGAAAAAAATATCTAACTTGAAAACACAAAATGAAAACTGAAATAATTTCTAATAAGACACTAGACGACAGAGTTAGAGTTTCAAATATGCCTTGCATTGAATTCAGTCCTGGAAACATGTCATTGCACATTAAGGCACCCAAACAAGAGACGAGTTGACAATGAAGACCTTATTGAATATATTGTTGGAGCAACTTCTAGTAAAATTGTTGTGAAGACTTTGAGGACATTTTTGGAGCAACATTGTTGAAGCTGATGGTATAGCATTGTTGGAGACGATCTTGAAGGGCCTTGAAGTGAAGCTTTTGGAGCAACTATTGAAAAATCCTTAGAAACAAGAAATGACCTAAGAAACTATCGTGATGTAATATAAGAAACAACACGGTGCAATGGTCATTTTCAAAGCCAAATGATGTCCATTGAGGACATGGCCTTTATTTTGTTCCTGTTTCATAGGAGTTTTGGGTAGAAATGGAGCTTTGTTGTACCATTTCCAGTAGTAAAAAGGGAAAACCTTCTTTTTCCATGGGAAATAATTTACCTTTCCTTTTTCAAGATAATATAAATCACAAAAAATATGAACTATACTGCACACATTCTTAGATAATGTGAAAGTGGAAAAGGAATACCCTACACAAGTGATGCACACATGTACATTTGAACACTAATAGATTTTTGTAGTTGAAATGCAATGCTTGTTTCATTTAAATGTAGGGTTTTTAAAGCAGGGAGAAATAATGGCTGCCAAATTAATAAGCGTTTCTTTGGGAAAAATTTAAATCTTGTATTGGGTGATGAAGATAATAGAGGGTATTGAATCTTGATTCTTGACATCTAGAGAGAACCCTACATCCTAACACAATCCAATGGAATTGACCAAAAAAACCAAAATAGAGTCAACCCTACTATAGGAGGAAGGGCCTGTAGTAAGAACTTACCATTTTGCAAGAGCTGAGGGTGAATGTTGTTCTGCAAGAGCTGAGGGCCAATGTTGTTCTGCAAGAGCTGAGGGAGAATGCAGGGTGAATGCTATTCTGCAAGAGCTGAGGGCAAATGCAGGGCGAATTCTGTTTTGCAAGAGCTGGGGGCGAATACTGTTCTGCAATAGCTCAGGGTGAATGCTGAGGGCGAATGCTGTTCTGCAAGAGCTCATGGCGAATGCTGAGGGCGAATGCTGTTCTGCAAGAGCTGAGGGCGAATTCTGGAGGGCGAATGCGCACGTGATATCAGACGTTAATGTAGCACACATGTACATTTGAACAATAATATATTTTTTTAGTTGAAATGCAATGCCTGTTTTCATTGAAATGTAGGGTTTTTAAAGCAGGGAGAAATAATGGTTGCCGAATTAATAAGTGTTTCTTTGGGAAAAATTTAAATCTTGTATTGGGTGATGAAGATAATAGAGGGTATTGAATCTTGATTCTTGACATCTAGAGAGAACGCTACAGCCTAACACAATCTAATGGAATTGACCAAAAAAAAAAAATAGAGTCAACCCTACTATAGGAGGAAGGGCCTGCAGTAAGAACTTACCATTTTGCAAGAGCTGAGGGTGAATGTTGTTCTGCAAGAGCTGAGGGTGAACGCTGAGGGAGAATGCTGAGGGAAAATTCTGTTCTGCAAGAGCTGAGGGCGAATGCTGAGGGCGAATGCTATTCTACAAGAGCGGAGGGCGAATGCGCGCCTGATATCAGACGTTAATGTAGCTATTGCGACGGATACAAAACAATAAAATCATTTTTATGTCGCATATAAGTTTCGTATTTTTATGTAGCGTTCATATAAGTGTCATTATACCGATGGCAGAAAAAGCGTCGCTATTGTGACGGGTGCCTCCAAACGTCGCAATTGCGACACTTAGACATTGTGTCGCACTTACGACGTTTGAAGGCAGTCGTCGCAATAGCGACGCTTTGGGCCATAGTGTCGCAATTGCGACGTATTCCTCCAAACGTTGCAATTTTGACACTTTTCTAAGTGTCGGTATTGCGACACTTTTCTATAAACGTCGGTATAGTGACGGTTTCCAGCGGGATGGAAAAAATTTGGGGAAATTTCTGATATTTGGTCAAAAGCATCAGAACCAAGTGTCGGAATTTCCACCAAATGTAGTAGTGCTGGTCGAGAATCCCTCCTCTTTCATTGAGTAGCTCTTGGAAGAGGGTTGTACTTCATTCTACATCAGGCATTGGTGCCACTAATCTTTTCCATCATCTGCAGAGCATCAACCTTCAGGAATTACGCAATTTCTAAAGATTAGTTTGGAGGTGGAGGTTTTCTTCAGCATTTCAACTGGAGAACCGCTGTAGGATTATTCCTATCACATTGAGCTTGAAGATTAGCATTCCTAGGGCTTCATTTTAGATCTAGCATTAGGCCAAACATTATTTACCTCCTATTAGTAGTAGTCCCATCAAGGATTGCGCAGTCCATCATTGTAGATCCAAAGGAGGAAGGAAGTTACTAGTATTTCAGCTATTAATCCTGTGAGGGATCATCCCCTCACCTTGCCATCACCATTTCCATAACCCTGGAGGTTATTGTAGCACATTTCAGTAGGCATAGAACCTCTCTCTCTTGTACAATTTAGTTTTTGTAGCAGCTGCATATTCAGTTGTTGCAACTTGAAGGAGGAAGAAGAGGAGACAAGATCTCAAGCTCCTAGCTTGTAGATCTAAAGGAGGGATCATCCCTCAAAGCTCAGAAGTGTTTGTAGAACATATTGAAACCATATTTGGATTAGATCTAGCTTTAGATCTGTTTAACCCAGCAGTCAAAGGATCAAATCCTAGGAGGGTGAGTTTCCAAAGTTGTAGATCTAGAAAATCCTTTCTGGGTTATCTTGGGTTCCCATCACATTGGCCAGATCTTGAATATTGGCATCATCAGAGTTCCTGAGCTCCCTAGATCTGCATTTCCTTTTGCAGCAGTTTCATGTATATCAGTAGCAGAAAAAGCAGTGCAGTATTTCTTCCTATAAGCTCACCAATTACACAGTGCTAGTTGTAGCATATTTGCAGTGTGATTCTAGGCCATTTCTTTGGCTATATCTACTCATATTCTATACATTGTGTAACTGAATCATCTCTATATAATAAAATGGCTCAATTTATCTGTATATTATGATGTTGTCTTTAGATTTATTATTTTCTTAGTTGTAGTTCTTATATTGTGTTTTAGTATTATTTCTTTCTCCCTTTTTGGATATTACAGTGGTATTAGAGCATGATATTTGGCTCAGCTTATGGACACTTCATCTTTTGCATCAAAAGAAGAAGCATATAGATGAGATATATCATGAAGGAGGATTGTAGTTTTTCCGCTCCTCTCTTTAGATCCATGCAAGATCTATCCAAGGAGGTCAATCAAATGAAGAGGGAAAGGTAAAAGGAGGATCCAAGAAGAATATTTGATGAGGTAGGTCCAAGCACTTCCTATCAACAGAAAAGAAGACCAGAGAATCATAGATCTCCTCATAGATCTATTATGCCCTCTTTCTTTGAAGAAGGTGAGAGGTATAGAAATGAAGAAAGAAGAAAACCTGAGACTCATGAGACTCTCAGTTTGTATCTGGAAGAGTACAAGGAACAGTATAGAGACTTCAAAGAGAGTCTAACTCTACAAGAATTATTTGAACTCAAAGAATAAAGAAGATCCTATAGCAACAATAGAAGAAAGAGGAACACCTGATTTTATTTGTCCACATTTGATGGATCTTCCTCAAGCACTGTTAAGGCATAGAGGAAAGAGTTAGATACATTTTTCATGCTACATTATGTGGATGAAAAAGAGGTTGTCAAAATTGCAACAATTCATGTTTATGGTGAAGCCAATGATTGGTGGTTTGGTCACATGGAGCATGCAAAGGTGACTAAATATTTAGATTTATTTCACAAGTTAAGGAAGAAGTTTGATGTGAAGAAAGCAGTGATGTGCCACAAAGAGACATTTCCTAAGGAGACAAAGGAGGATGTCAATCTTGTCACTTTGGACAAGGAGTCACTACATTCACCACCTACTGCAGAAGTACTTGCATCCAGAGAAGAGGCGCTTGCACTTTTGCAAGATAGTCTTGAGCTCTTGACACATAGAGTCCCATGCATGATTTAGGAGACGCGTGAGGAAGAGGAGGAAGATTCCAGCACTGGTACATTGATAGAAGAGTAGCCATCACTCTTACCCACAGTTGGAGACATTATTGTCTCGATTGGAGGAGCTCTTGTGCCATTGCAAGAGGTTCCACCACATCAGTTGATCCATGGTATGCATACACATTCATCACATATTGTTTCAGTAGATCTTATTGAAACTTATGGGGACATTCCATCAGGTAAAATGCATAACTCGGGGTTAGAACAAAGTGCTGATTTGAAGTAGCAAACTATCACAGGGCAAAGGAAACTTGATCTAATCAAGGAGGAAATGAAAAGCTATCCCAGTTTGTCATTGATGGATTACATTCAACCCTTTGAGTTGAAATGTAGAGTTTCAGGAAATGGGATGAGCATGATCCTATGTACAATGACTGGTTATGAGATCAACATTGTGCCTTACTTTGAGACAACACAGGTACTACCATGCAGATCTACAAGGATGTCACTTAGTAGTAGTGATAAAGAAGGATGCCCATTATTCTTGGAGCATTCTGAAGGTACTCATGAAGCAATGGAGGTTAAGATGATAAATGGTAGACATCTTGAGATGAGAAATATTTTCTCCTTTGTTGATGGCACTTTCTCAATCAACATTTCATAGCTCAAAGAGAGACTTCTACCTGCAGCAGATCCAGAACCTCATTGGTTTTGGAAGGCCATGGATGAGAAGAAGGTCTCCTTAAGAGATCTCATTGGAGGTGCATTTCAAAATTTCATCGAGTGCAAAGTTTTTCATCAGTCTAAGGAGGATGGTATTCTACAAAGGGAGGATACCATGTTTATGCAGAACATCATTCATCATCCATATTGGGATGAGTGGGTGGGTATGATAAGCAAGGGGTTGCAAGACCACTTGAAAATGTATGACATGGGCCAACAATAAGCTTGGTTATGTTGGTTTCTCTTGGATGAGTTTTTTTACTACCTAAAGGATGTTATTCCTTTGATCCATGCTCTGAAAAACACTCATGTAATGAAGAAGGAGGCATGGCTGCGCTGGTTGCTCTTGGGTGAGTATGGTTGCTACCCAGAGGCTCATATTTTCTTATCTCATGCCTTGTGTATCAATGATAGTATGCAGCAAAGAAAAAAATGTTCATTTGGGTTGTCCTTAAGAGATTTTGGCCATCACATGCCATCTCCCATGTTTATGTGTTTTGTATTGTTGGTAATATGGCATAGTACTCTCATGATGTATGATAATGGAGTTGGTTTGTATTGGGATGATATGAAATTCCATATGTCCATAAGTATGTTGTTGTTAATCCATGATTCACATAATCATGTGAAGATGCAACAAGATCTCTTGTTGCTTTGGTTGCTTTTGGGGGAGTTTGGCTTGTCCATCTTACATGGAGGAGATGGAGGATGGCATCAAGAGGCCCTACTCCGGTGGTCACTATTGGGAGAATATGGTTTGACACTTTGTTCTACTTATATGTCTCTATTTATTATTTTTCATAGCATTGGATTGATGTTTGGAACCAACAAGGCCAACAGGGCTGAAGATGAGGGCATGTCAATGCTCAATGTACTTCATGAAGCTTGGGATGAAGAGATGTATTGTGAGATGGAGCTTTTCTTTTGTGGGAGGAACCACTATATTTTGTATATATAATGTATTGATGATGATGTTGGACATCATATGGTTGTAACTTGGTACTTCATGGTGGAAGGAGGACATCTAACCATACAATTGGAGGTCATTCTCTGCATTTTTGAAAGACAACTTTGGAACCAGACATGCATGACACATTGCAACAAATGGAGGAGGACTTCCTTATATGGATGCCATTTGGAGGGAAATGGATGTATTTTGCATCTAATTTTTCAGTTGCTTGAGGTCAAGCAACATTTTTCTAGGGAGGAGTGTAATATTCCCAAATTTTCGCATGATATTTGGAATATTAGAGTTCTTAATTTTATTAATGAATTAAGTAAATAAAAGGGTGGAGGGACCCATAATCCTCAAGATGAATAAATATCCACTTTTTCTGTGTGAATGTGGATTAATTAAGCCTAGATATACGTAATGGGGTAGTGGAGCAACGACTAATGTGAATGAATTGGAGATCATGTCTCATTAATGAGATGGATCATGGAGGTTGAAGCAGTCAAATACGATCATGGAAGGCAGCTAATGAAAGATCATAGATAATTCATGATGAAGTGATGGAGGAAGTGGTACAATTAATGCATACATAATGGAGAGGGTGTACAATGCATCTAGACATGATGTAGGACTTGGAGAGACAACACAGTCAAACATGGAGGATTATGTCCACATGCACAATGCAATTTAGAGGTGGGCCAAGGCATGGAGAGGCTCATAAAATATATAAAGGAGATGAAGGAAACAATGAAGGAAGGATATTGATCATATATTTTGAGATCTGTTTAGATCTATAATTGTCATTGAAATTCCATGCTTTCTTTGGTTTTTTATCTAAGATTGGAAGTGCTGTTTAGCACAGGGTGTTCCCGGTTAGGAATCCCTCCTCTTTCATTAAGTAGCTCTTGGAAGAGGGTTGTACTTCATTCTACATCAGGAATTGGTGCCAATTATCTTTTCCATCATCTGCAAAAAATCTACCTTCAGGAATTACGTAATTTCTAAATATTAGTTTGGAGGTGGAGGTTATCTTCAGTATTTCAGCTAGAGAACCGATGTAGGATTATTCCTATCACCTTGGGCTTGAAGATCATCATTCTCGGGGCTTCATTTTAGATATGGCATCAGACCAAAAATTATTGACCTCCTATCAACAGAAGTCCCATTAAGGATTATGTAGTCCATCATTGTAGATCCAAAGGAGGAAGGAAGTTACTAGTATTTTAGCTAGTAATCCTATGAGGGATCATCCCCTCACCTTGCCATCACCATTTCCCTCAGCCTAGAGGTTATTGAAGCACATATCAGGAGGCATAGAATATCTCCCTCTTGTACAATGTATTTTATGTAGTAGTTGCATATTCAGTTGCTGCAACTTGAAGGAGGAAGAAGAGGAGACAAGATCTCAAGCTCCTAGCTTGTAGATCTAAAGGAGGGATCAACCCTCAAATCTCAGATCTATTTGTAGAACATATTGCAACCATCTTTGGATCAGATCTAGCTTTAGATATTTTTAACCCAACAATCAAAGGATCAAACCCTAGGAGAATGATTTTCCAAATTTGTAGATCTTGAAAATCCTTTCTGGCTTATCTTGGGTTCCCATCACATTAGCCAGATCTTAAATCTTGGCATCATCAGATCTCCTGAGCTCCCTAGATTTGCATTTTCAGCAATTTCATGTATATCAATAGCAGAAGGGACAATGCAGTATTTCTTCCTGTAATCTCACTAGTTACACAATGCTACTTGTAGCATATTTGCAGGGTGATTCTAGGCCATCTCTTTGGCTAGATCTACTCATATTCTATACATTGTGTAACTGAATCATCTCCATATAATAAAATGGCTTAGCTTCTCTATATATTCTGATGTTGTATTTAGATTTATTTTTTACTTATTTTTAGTTCTTATATTATGTTTCAGTATTATTTCATTCTCCCTTTTGGGATATTACACACTAATTCACATGGTTAGACTCATACATTTCATCCAGTGGATCAATAAAGTGCTCAAAATTCAAAGTGTTCAAAAGTTCTTGAAACCAGTTCCAAAATGTAGATGTTGGTGCCCTAAATCCAACACAAAGTGAATCACTCAAAAATGATATCATATGCTCCTGATATCGCGTTCTGATCATTTTCCTAAACAAATAAAAAATTTGCAAGTCGGATGGAGGACAACTGACTGGGCAGTCCATACGTTTACTAGGTAGGGTGACTGGGAAAAATGACTATACTTCATAGGAAAATGGAAGCCTTCCAAGTGGCCTCACCGTATTGTTTTGGATTTGGTGTGATTTTATTGCTCTAACGACTATTTTTGTTGGACCTATGAATGGGATCCATGTGGCCCAATGGTAGGCTATCACGTTACCTCCCAAGGGTGGTGTAAAATTTTGGTTAAGTACCAACTAACCTCCATAGGGATCAAACATGATACCAAGCATAGGATAGGGCAGTGCTCTATTGTAGTGCCATGGGTGTTGATTAACCCATATGGGTGGAAACTCGTATTTAAAGTTTTATGTATTGGGGTATGGCGGACGGGGCTAGGGCTAAGCCTTGGTCCCCAATCACCTTACAACCCATGAGACTATAGATAGAAGGGAGCTGAGGTCTCAGACTTATACCCAAAACAATGTTCCTGTACTTCCACTTAACCTCACCATGAGCACGGGTGTAGTTAAGGGCCACAAACTGATGCAAATTTTTGGGCGTAATGCTAGGAGAATTGCCGATGTGGCTCATTTTTTCAGCTCACAAGGATCATTGTACATTTAAATCAAGCGACTATTAGCACCCAATTCTACGTGAATATCATCGACATGGGGTAAAATTGTAGCTTAGCAGTTCTAGAAAATGCGTATTTGTAGAAAAGTTAGTAGGGGAGTCCAGTTTGTAGAGAAATTAGGAGTAAAACTTCACTAGAGCATAACTTCTTCAGTTTTTGACCAAATTGAGCCCAACAAGAGCCCAACTTGGTGCTTTTTACTATCTTGGGGCCATTGGAGAAATTATTTTTGCATTATGAGCACTCTAAATCCATGAAATCATATATTTGAGCACTTAATGAAAGAGGCCCATCATTGGAAGCTAGACTAGGAGATGTAGCCGAGGAGGGGTGAACTCATTTATCATTTTGTTATTTTGTGTTGTTGAGTATGATATTATTGTATTTTTTTTATGATAAAAAATGAGTTAAAAACCTTTAATTTGTGTTATTTTTAAAATTGGTCAATTGCTTAAAAGACATAAAATTTAACTTGCACATTTCATAAAACCTTCAAGTTTACAAATACAGATCAGTTTGGTATCATAGTTTTGGTTTTTTTGAAGGTTTAATTTTGTTGCAGGTGTTTTTTTATGCTTACAAGGTTGAAGCTCAAAAGACAAGAATGAAAGATTGTGGGAACAAGTCCTCAAGCTAGTTCAAGGAGAGCACATTCAACTCAAGTTTCACCTCAAGTGTCACACAAAGCTTCACCAATCATGGCACATGAAGGGGGATCTGATGTTATGTTTGAGGATGATAGGACTTTCAGAAAAAAAAATCTTTGAATGAATGAAATGGTGAAATTTTTTTATGAGGAGAGGAACTCAAGGTTGCAAGGAGAGAGCTCAAATACTCCAAAGGTAAATGGAGAAAGTGGTGATAAATATCCTCCAAAAGGGAATGGAGGAAATGGTGACAAACGACCACCTCTACCTCCACATTTTCCTACACCTCCATCTTCACCCTCATATTCTTCTACATATACCCCTTCACAAAATCCTCCAATATCTCCAAAGGGACATGGTAAAACTCCTTTGTTAAAGCTTAACATAAAATTTTAATTTCCTATGTATAATGGAGAGGTAAATGTTGATAAATTGGATAATTGGGTTCATCAGATTGCAGTATATTGCGGGATACAAATAATAAAGGATGATGAGACCAATATTCAACTTGCTTCTCTAAGGTTGGAAAGTGAAACACTCATTTGGTGGGAGGCCAAAACTCAAGAATATCTCAAGAAAATAGGTAAGATTATAACGTCTTGGAATGATTTTGTAGCTTAATTAAGAAGACAGTTTTATCCATAAGCACACATGAAGAAATGTATAATGGATTGGAAAAACTTTAGGCAAGCTAAGGGTCAAAGTGTGCAAAGATATACCCAAGATTTTAGAAGAATACATTTCATTTTGGGTGTAGATTTATCCTCTCAAGACACTCTACTCAAATACATTGGAGGTTTTCATAGTTATTTGAGACACACAATTCTCATTTAACTCTACAAAGCTAATGAAGTTTGTGTACAAGAAACTCATTTATAAGCAAGATGGAAGAATGTTCCATAAGAAAATAACAACAAACCATTCAGGAGTGGAGACAAAGGAAAGGGGAAATTCAAAGGCAAGGGGAAAAATAATTCTTCCATCAAGAAAGAGGGAGAAAATCTCACATTTAAGAATTTTTGAAAAGAAGACCATGATGGAGACTATTGTTGGAAACTTCATCCTGAGATGAGACCCAAAAATTTTAATAACAAAGGAAAACAAAATACTTCTGCAACTATACAACATGATTTAGGATCTGATTCCGGAGATGAAACAAATATCATAGCCATGGGATTAAAAGGTAAGGATTATCTTGCAAGTACTAATTCTTCTAGTAACCTCAAAGAAACTAAAAATGATAAAGAAATAATAATGCTTTTCCATATTAGACTCATATAAAAAACATAAAAAATAGACACTTTGTTTGATAGTGGATCACAAGGAAACCTTATTTCAGAAACAATTGTCAAGAAACTAATTTTGGAAACCATTCCTAATCATAGACCATATCCTTTGGGTTGGGTATGTGACAATGTAAAGTTGCAAGTGAAAAGAAAGTGAAAACTGAAATTCACCATCACTGCAAACTTCATTGATGAGGTAGAACTTAATGTAGTTCTTCTTGACATATGCAGTATTGTTTTGGGAAGCCCATATCTTTATGATAGGAAAGAAAATTTTCATTTCCATAAGAACAAGTATCATTTGTTTAAATATGGGATTGATATACTGTTAGAGCACATCACAAGAAATTAAATTTATATATTGTGAATGTTGGAAAAATGAAGAGTCTTGTTAATGCTAGAAATAATCTTTTACTTTTGATGATCAAACCCAAAGATGATGTTGAGAATGAAGCCTTCCAAGGATGTGATGTAAAACGAAAATCTGATTTGATTGAGGTTGTTAACACACATGATAAGATTTTTCGGGAACCCAAGGGATTGCCTCCTAAAAGAGTAATCAAACATGAGATATAATTGCAGTAGGATGATCCTCTTCCAAACATTGGCATGTACTAGATGTCATTCATGGAGAATGCATAAATTAAGAAAAAAAATCCAAGAGTTACTTGATAAAGGGGTTATCAAACCAAGCACATCTCCACCCGGGTCTCCTATTGTTTTAGTGCTAAAGAAGGATGGAACATGGCGCATTTGTGTGGACTTTAGAGCCTTGAAAAAAATCACATTAAAGAACCATTACCCTCTTCCTAGAATTGATGATTTACTTTATCAATTGAAATATGTTGTTTATTTCACTAATTTGGACTTGACGAGTAGTTATCATTAGATTATGATTGTTGAAGGAGATATTTGGAAGACAACCTTAAAAAAAAAAAGGTTTGTTTGAGTGGTGGTTGGTTATGCCATTTGGGCTTTTTAATGCTCCTAAAACATTCATGAGAGTTATGAATGATGTTTTAAGACCTTCTATTGATGATTTTGTGATAGTTTGCTTATATGACATACTAATTTTCTGCAAGGCTCGTGAAGATCATGTCAAAAATGTTAGGAAAGTACTAGATGTCTTAAAGAAAGAAAATTATTTTTAAATATGTATAAATGTGAATTTGGGAAAACCTCTTTAGTATATTTGGGTCATATTATTGGAGGGGGTGAGTTGAATATAGATACCTCAAAGGTCGAAGTCATTTTGAATTAGTAAAACCCTAAGAATGTAACATACGTTAGAAGATTCTTGGGAGCAACCCAATATTGGAGAAATTTCATTTCTAAATTTTCATCCATTGCAGCTCCATTAAATGATTTGAAAAGTGTGAAACAAGTTTTTCAATGGGGAGGCAAGAAACAGGAAGCCTTTGATGCATTGAAAGAGATAATCATTACAACACCAGTGTTTTCATTTCCATATTTGAAACAATCATTTGAGATACAAATCGATGCAAGTGACTATGCCATGGGAGCAGTATTGATGCAACATGGTCAGCCCATCTATTATCATTTTGAAATTTTTAATGCTGCAATGATTAAATATCCTACATATGACAAAGAATTGTATGCTTTGGTGAAAATTTTAAGAAGATGGAAACATTAATTTATGGGTAAGGAAACTATCATTCACATTGACCATCAACTGTTGCAATACTTGCAATTACAAACCAAACTAAAACAAGTGAGGCACTTCAGATGGATGTGTTTCTTACAATAATTCTACTTGGTGATAAGGTATAAGAAATGTATCTATAACAAATTTTTTGATATGCTATCTAGTCCAATTGTTAGTGCATCCATTATTCTTAATCATAATTCTATCATGCATGAGAGCTATGTTGAGAAATATGATTTAAATGGGGATTTTAAGGATGTATATGCAATTTTGTGTCAAGGTAACATGTTCATGATAAATTGTATTATCATCTTGGAAAGATATGTACTCTACAGGGAGAAAGAGTCAACATCATAAGGGAAGCACATAATTCTATTATTTCTAGTCATTTTGTTGTAGGCAAGATAGTGGCACAATTATAGAGGTATTTCTACTGGCCTCGTATGAATGAAAGTGTGTCACAATATGTAAGAGGATGTTTTTTATGTGCTATCAGTAAGCCTAGCAATATAAATTTGGGATTGTATACTCCACTTCCTGTTCCTTCCCGTCCTTGGGAAAGTGTTTTTATGGATTTTGTGGGAGGTCTACCTATGTATTGGAAAGGTCATGATTATATTTATGTAGTTGTGAATAGTTTCAACAAAATGTGTATTTTTATGCCCTGTAAGAAGCAGGTTAGAGCTAAACAAATTGCGCAGTTGTTCTTTCAAAATGTATGGATGAATTTTGGGTTTTCCACATCCATTATTTCTGATCGAGATTCTCGATTTTAAGGAAATTTTGGTCAATTTTATGGGGACTCATGGATACCAAATTTAAAAAGATCACAACATTCCATCCACAAATTGATGGCCAAACATAATGGTGAAAAAAACGGTAATACATATTCTTCTGGCTATTGCAATAAGAATCCTAAATTGTGGGATGAAAATTTGCACTACATTCAACATGCTTACAACCGGGTCAAGCATTCATCAACTCAAACATCTCCATTTGAGGCATGATTGGGATACTTACCAAAATTTCCTCTAGATTTTATTTTTGTGAAAGATGTTGCCATTGATGTACATAGTGACATAGACAAGTCCAAGAGATTCATTGAACGCATTCAATTGGTGCATCAAATGGTTCAATAATAGTTGGAAAAGAGTCAAGCCAAGTGAAAGACAAGAAATGATAAGCCCCGTGTTGAACATAGTTTTCAAGTGGGAGATGAATTTTGGCTTTATATTAGCAAGGAAAGACTCTAAGGAGAAGGTAAAAAAACTTAAACCAATCAGATATGGTCCATTCAATATTTTAGAAAAGATTGTTAATAATTCCTTTCGGTTAGATTTTCCTCCATATATGAAAATATATGCAACTATTAATGTTAAAAATTTGAGACTATATGAGCCTCCTTTCACTAAATATCAAGGAGAGAATGTTCAAATTCCTTAAATTGAAGATTTATCTCTTGAATATCTTAAATAATTGCAGCAAGATACTATTCTTAACAAAAAAACAAAATGAGGGAATGTGGAATACCTTCATGTGGGGCTCAAAGTTACTAATCCAAGCAAAGCCAAGTGGATTAAGATTGGAAGGGTAAAGGAAATTTACACTCATATATGTTTTGACTGAAAATGATCTTTTTGAGGTCCAAAATCTTCTAGTGGGGAGGAATGATCTAGTGGATTAGTAAAGTGCTAAAAATTTAAAGTGTTAAAAAGTGCTTGAAACCAATGCCAAAATGTATATCTCATCGCATTGAATCCAATGCAACTTGAATCACTCAAAAATGATATTGTATGCTCCCGATATCGCATTATGATCGTTTTCCTAAATAACTAAAATTTGTATAGGTTGGATGTAGGACTGCTGACTAGGAAATTCGCATGTTGACTGGACAGGGTGACTGGGAAAGCTGAATCTACTTAATGGGTCAATGGCAAGCTTCCAAGCGGCCTCACCATATTGGTTTGGGCTTAGTGTGTTATTAGCCCCTATGGATTCCTTGACAAGCAAGCAAGGGGCTAGTTTGTTTTATGAGCCTTCAAGGAATGCATTTCCCGTGAAAACACATCATCCTTGAAGCCTTTTTATGTTCCCTGCTTTTGACTATTTCCCTCTGTTGATTCTTGAGTCAATGAGCCTCACTGATTGCTAAAAATCCTGCTCCAAAAGGCCTTTATTTGCCCCTTGAATCTCTGCAGAACTCCCCTTTTTCCTCTTTTTCCCCTTTGTCAAAATTCCCCTCTACCCTCTAAATCATATCCAAAATCCCCTTGGATTTCTTCCCTTACCCCTTGCTTGGCCAAAGTCCCATTTTCCTCCCTATCGTTACCCATTCCCAACCTTAAATTTCATTAAAGATGGGCAAAAACCCACTTTCAACCTTATAATAGGGCTTAGCCCCTTTCCCGCCAACCCCTTTCAACAACTTCCCCACATATACCCTTGCGCTAAGACCAAGCGCTTAATGCCTTAAGGGTTAGTCACAATCGCAACTTGCAAGCAAGCGAAACTCTTTGTTAACGTGAAAAAGTCCGATGCGATTGGGTTTTAACAACAAGTCCTGCGATATGTTATGCACCATCGATCTGCTGTTCTGATCCGACGGTGGAGCGCCAATCGCACCCCCCGCATAATTGCAATCAGAACTTCCAGTAATGCTGCCCTTTGTGTTCCCCGATTGCGATCTCCTAACTTCATCCTTCACTGTTGATCTACCACGTAGATCGGACGACCCGCACTAATCAAAAAAAGTTTCAATCGCAGTGTTTATGTGGAGTGCTCTGATTGGCCCATCGCAAACATTTGCGATGCGATTGATCGCGACTTAACTCCGATCATCGAAATCGCATCTTCCCTCCGATCATTCCATTCCCGATTGACCCAATCGCAGTCCCTCTTCTGATCCGCCCGATCACAGTTCCTCTTCCAATCCATCCGATCGCAGTCCCTCTTCCGATCTGCCTGATCGCAAGCCCTCCTCCAATCGCATCGCAACGTTTGAAATGTGCGTTGTGATTGCCTCCTCTCCCGATCTCTGATTGCGATTGGCTTACCGGGCCCACCATACAGAATTTCCACCCGTCCATACATAAAAGGGGTTTTACCTTTGTTAAATCTGAATTTTGGTTTTATTTCATATACAAAGAGTTTGTACCAATCACATCGAAAATATTGTTACATATATATATATCTCCACCCCGCTCCGATTGCGATTGCAATTTCCATATGGGTCCCATCTCATACGATCATTTCCGTTGCATTTCATTGCATTTATGTGTATTTCTGCATAAGTCCAAAGTTTCAGATTTTACACTAAAGTCTTATGTTTCATAGTTATTCCACCCAACGTTCATAAACCATTCCATGGACTAATCTCTGTCATTGATCTTCGTCTCCGGACCATGATTGAACGGTCCACGCGTGTTCTCCACCAAACCCTATTATTCGTTGTTTATACCATAAAATTGCATTATTCACCACTATTTTAGCCAAGAACACCATTTCTCCACCGCCACGCTACCACTCTTCCCGTCCTCCGTGACCATCCACCTCCTCCATGCATGGATTTCTTAACACAGATATGGGTTTTTGCAGGGTACAGGAAGTGAAACGCTGCCATGATTACACAGTTTTGATACAGCGACAAGTTTTCACCGACAGAGATATAAATGAAGTGGTAGAGAGTTCCAGGCACCAAAACAAAGATCTTTGAGCCTTAAACCAAGTTTTTCAAGGCAAGCTACCAGGTCAAAGACATCATAGACCACAAAGAGGATACGGATGCACAGAAATTAATGAATAGCAAAATGTTTTTCTCCATGGAAGGACGAGGTGCCCATACTGTTTTTAGTCTATGCCGTGTTCCTGAAGAAAGTTCTGCCCTGAGTACAGTCCCAAGCTATCAGAGCATTTGTTTCACAAGTATGGTGGAATCTTCAGTAATTTATTTACCTTTTTTTTATTCACCAAAGGTACTACAGAGTACTGCAAACTAGAGTGCAACAGAACCATACTGGAGTAAATGGAAGCCTGAAGAAGATCGTTCGTTCACTCAAAGAACGCCAGAGATAAATGCACAGAGATTAAAACTAAATGGGCTTCAGCCTTTCTTTCTGATCAAGTTTTAATTCTGCATTTAGTTTTCCACCTACCTCCTCGGCTCATCTTTCTGCTATAAAATTCATACAGAAATATTGTAAAAGGTTGTTGATGAGATATCTGAGAATTGCAAGCTTTTCTCTTGAGGCATGCTCACTGTGTAAAGTTGTAATATAGGCCGAGGAGTATGTTTTCAAACTGAATTTCAAGCTATTGGCAAATGCTGTACCTGATTGGTGTTGCTCTTAATATGACAAGCACATTTCTTTGGATCCTGATCTAAAGTTGCGGTGATGTTTTTTTGTCTCTGTGTTTTATTTCATTCCATTTTAGTTCTTATGGCTTGCATCAGAAATCTAGCATAGGATTTTCCCTTGTTAGGCACCCTATGTTTCTCATCTCCTTGCCTTAATGTTTTCTACTAAATGTGTTATCTAAGAATTAGTTTCAGTTAATTTAACCAATGTAGTGGATGTTATTTCCTACTGGCTGATGTATGAGTTAATGAATCTGCTTCTTAGATGTTCTTGTTAGAGTTTAATTAAATGAATTGGGAACACTGGGAATGTGGAACTCTATCTCTATCTCACTACGATCCTTTTCAGTTAATTAAACCTATCTAAGTTTCCCTCAAGTTGTTCCTTGCCCTTCTTTGAGAGTTGCCTAAGAGTATTTCTAAGCAGGTCTGGAGTTAAATGACCTCTGACCTGATCTATAGACAGAAATTGGTTTACCCTCGTTCTTTCAATTTCTTTCCTCATTGTTTCACTCCACCTATCATTTTAGGATCCAATGCTTTAGATGACTAGCCCAACTGAAAGCCTGCATATTGAACAACAAGTAAACCCTTTCTTGACTCCATTTGCCCAATGGTCTTGAATACTATCTGAATTTATCTCTTTGCCTAAAATATTCTTTTCCTTGCCTTGTCTTATATTGAAACCTTCATTCTTGATTCCCAACAACCAAATCAAAACAAATAAAAAAAACAAACCTTGTGCCTATAACTAGCCTAACATATTAAATTTGAGCCTCAAAGACGTATATACTTTGACTATTATAGATAGATCCCTCTCTGGACCTAGGAGGGGTAGATCCTAGGGTCTGAAAGTGGTTCTATGTTGTCTCATCTTTTGGTATTGCCAAACTTTCCAAAACATGGGAACCCCAACATAATGGCGACTCCGCTGGGGAAAATCTGAGTACCATCCATCTTACTACATCATAAGAACCTCAGAAACCTACAATCTCTGGTTAGGTTGGAAGTTAAACATCCTTATTCACAGATAAACCTCTATAACATTTGTTGTGTTCTCCCACACTCTTAGACAGAGTCTGGAAAGGGCTAGGTAGCCTCCAGATCTCACACTCTTTCAGAGGTGACATATCTGGTAAATGCCCTCCCAGTCAATCTCTAGTGAGAGTTTGCTGTGTTTGGAAGATACCCCTGAAAAGGGACATCTCATAAGCACTGTGGTAGACAGTGTACCATTCAAAAACAGCCTAAACCTTTCCACCTGGCGACTCCACAATTCCTAAATGATTTAAAGACTCCATTGGTGATCAGTAGGACTGCTGATTATCTTGGTATCGCATAAGACTCCATTGGGAGACCAGAATCCCATTACAACATCAACCACAATAGAAGTAACAAGTAGGGTTAAGCTGCTTGGTTAGAAAATAACACTCTGGCTTTCAGAACCATTCATACAAGATCTTACCCTAACCCAGACCCACCTGAAATAGTTGAAAACCCTGAGAGCATCCTCAAGAGATCTCCTACGCCTAAACAATCAACTATTTCCAGACACATCCATAGAGCTAACTCTACACCGGAAAACTTTACAGCTCTATCAGACCCACTTTTTTACCTAGGCACTCAAAATAGTTTGCCAAGAACTAGGTCATTCAGTGTTCTAGACCATCCATACCTTGAGTTTCCTGTTTCACCACCTCAAAGTGGTAAGCACCTTGGGAATAGACAGTCCCCTCGATCTACACCTCCTGATATACACTTTATTCAGAACTTGGGGCTCAGTCACCCAAAATCTACTCATCAGTCTTCTTCTGGTCATAATATCCCTGTCATCCATATACCTGCTACCCAAGTCAACCCTTTACCTCATCAAAACATCATCATGGCAGCCTGGTATGCACCTCTGGTTTTACCTCAGCCTCTAGTACCCTTACCCAATGACTATCAATCAAAAATTCCACACTTCACTGCAAAAGAGTCTACCACAGCCCAACACCATGTAAATAGGATGGAAGATTATTTTGACTACATGGAGATAGATGATGATACAGTCAAAATGAGAATCTTTTCCCAGAGCTTAGGGGGTGATGTGAAGAAATGGTTTAAGGGCCTACCTCCGGGTAGCATTAATGATCTTCCATCTCTATATCAGACTTTCATAAACAAATGGGAAGCTAAGGCCAACCCTCGCCAACTCCTAGCTGAATATATGAGCCTTAAAAGAAACGTAGGGGATAGTGTCCATGATTACACAATGAGATTTAACAGCATTTACAACGCTCTTCCTCCACACATGAAACCTCCCCAAGGTATGGCTCTAGCGAAATACCTCGAAGGCTTTGATACTGACATGGCCTACCAGCTTAGAGAGAGAGATTACAACATGTTGGAAGACATGCAAAAAGGTGCAGTGAGTGTAGAGGCTAATCTGATTGAGAAAAGAGCAAGATTAAGAGCTGAGAAAAGGGTAACATATAGAGATGACAATATAGCTTCCACGTCTGACCCAAATTATGACCGCATGTCCAAAAACATGGAAAATCTATACCAAATAATGGAAAAAATGGTTTTCACAGTTAGTAATCAAAACCAGAACCAGAACTTTAGAAGAAACAACACCACTCCCAACAGACAAAGAGAATCGGATCAGCAAGTTATTCCCCCATTCTAAGAGAACTTTTTAGATGAAGATGAGGGAATCATAGAAGAGTCTCAAGGGAACACAATAAACATGTTTGAAACAGAGGATTCAATCCATAACTATTACACAGAAGAAGATCAACTCTTACCCTCATATTGGGATGAGGAAAGATCAGAATTTGATGATTACAGAATTGGGTTTGAAGATGCCATCATGCAGGTCAGACATTATGAAATCAGGAGCAAAAAGAGCCAAGAAACTCCCAAACCAAAAGCTTCTAAGGTCACCATCAAGAAAAGACCTGAGAAAACTTCTAAAGTGACTGCTGAAAGTAACAAATCAACAGCTGAGAGTTCTGGAAAGGACAAAGAAAAAGATAACCAAAACACTGATACACAAGGTAAACCAACTAGCAGCACTAGCACTGTAGTTAGTGCTCCTGATAAAACTGTCACAAACACTATACATAACAGGAATCAACACACTGATTCAGCCACTAAGGCAGTGGCTGAAAAAACAGAGTTGAACATTCCAAAGAGTCAGTCCAATTTCAATTTGGAGAGTGAGATTGAAAAAATTAAAATATCTGTCCCACTCTCTGAGCTGGCCAATCAGGATGTATATAAAGGACAAATTTTGAAAGCATTAAATTTAGGTGAGAAAAATGACACTATAAATCTGAGTGATGATCAACCTGCCCTTCTGTTTGGTCCAAAGATAGAAGGAAAGTTTCAGGAGGGGGTAGTTCCACCTTTTTATATCAATCTCAACATTCATGACAAGATTCTTCATAATGCAATGCATGATTCTGGAGCATCACATAACCTAATGCCTAAGGTAGTCATGGAGAGGCTAGGCCTGGAGATAACCCAACCTTACAAAGACCTATATTCATCCGACTCTAGCAAGATAAAGTGCCTTGGCCTGATCAAAGATTTATGTGTGAGCTTGACCCAAATCCCAGCTAAATGTATGGTCATGGATGTTGTGGTGGCAGATGTGCCACCTAAGTATGGCATGTTACTATCTAGATCATGGGGAGCCAAACTGCGAGGCACAATGCAGATGGATGGGGCATATGCCACGATCCCCATTTTTAGCCAACTTAGAAGATTGTACAGGGAGGCACAAATGAAATTTCTGGTTAGTAGCCTTGAAAAACCTAATAATTCTCCTCTATATTCTGTGCACACATATCTAGACTCTTTCATCTTCTGCAATGATGAATCCTTGGGAGAGCCAGCACCAGAAAGAATAGATACAAACAAAGGAGTTGATAACATATATTTTAACATAATGGCCACCCTGGATTTAGAGGAAAATGAAGAAGGAAACTCTAGACAGCTCACTGAAACGGAAGATCAGAGTGAGCAAAAAACAGAAGGTAAACAGCTAGCTAGTCATCCCTCACAAACTCCTACATCACATGAAGAACTAAACAACCCACAACCTAGTGTAGACCCTATAGAACAACGTAACGGAAAACCCAACCATAGGGAAATAAATGATAACAAAACTGAGAGTGAACCCCTGTGGGAGATGAGTTTCGATGGGTCCTGCACAAGAAGAACTGCCGGAGCTGGGGTATGGCTACGTAACACAGAGAGCGACTACGCGGAGAGCCATGCCTGCAATCTGCATTTCAAATGTACCAATAATATTGTAGAGTATGAGGCCCTTATCCTGGGTTTAAATCTGTTGAAGAAAATAGGAGCCCGTAGAATAGCCGTGCAGTGAGACTTTGAATTGGTTATAAAACAGGTGAACGGTGAAGACACAGCCAAACACCCTAGGTTGAGAGCATATAGGAACAATGCTGTGGATATATTGAAAACATTTGTTGAATACAAATTAGTGTTTGTTCCTAGAAATCAGAACGCCATTGCAAATGGATTAGCTTGCCTAGCCATTTCATACCCTAATACTCCAAGCGACCAACAAATCATAATACAAACCAGATTCAGACCTACAGTGCCAGATAACGAAAAATATTGGTAGGTCTTTGAGGGCGACAAATAGATTGAAGATTTCCTGATAGGCATAAACGAGTTTGAGTTTTACGATTCAGAATTTACGTCTAGTGATCACTGCCTAAGTGAGGAACCCTCAGATGAGGGAGAAACTCCACCCCGCGATGTAGAAATAAACGCTTTAAATGAAAAAAATGGAAATTCAACCACTGAATGTGAAAACGCAGACAATGAAGAAATAGAGGTGCTATGGACCAAAGATAGGAACATACCTCGAGGCCTGGCGCCTTTATAAGACCTTTTTGACTTTGATGACGTAGCAAAAAAGCCTACCATAGAGCATGCAGACTCTGACGTTAAAGAATGCAACATAGGCACAGAAGATAAGCCCAAAATGATTAAATTGGCTAAGTCTCTTCCTGCAAACATGAAAAGGAAATACATCGACCTTTTCAAGGAATTTGTAGACGTGTTTTCTTCGAGCTACGAAAACTTAAAGGCCAATGACACGAACATCATACAGCAAAAAATACCTTTGAAAGAAAATCAGAAGCCCTTCAGGCAAAAAATCCGCAGAATAAACCCAAAGTAATTTCCTGTAGTTGAAAAAGAAATTAAAAAGATGTATGAGGCAGGCATAATT
Source organism: Pinus albicaulis (assembly GCA_034641835.2). NCBI lineage: Eukaryota > Viridiplantae > Streptophyta > Pinopsida > Pinales > Pinaceae > Pinus > Pinus albicaulis. The sequence goes on from CM076584.1 coordinate 473,894,738, forward strand.
GTACCTTTAAGGTTCTCTGATTGGGTATCCAACCTAGTGGTTGTGAGAAAGAAAACAGGGGAGATCAGACTGTGCATTGATTTCAAGAATATTAATAGAGCCTCACTCAAAGACATTTACCCTTTGCCAAAAATGGAACACATCCTTCAGAGGGTAGTAGGCTCAAAAAGGATCTCCTAGCTAGATGGGTTTTCAGGTTACAACCAAGTCTTAGTAATCCCAAAAGACCAACTCAAGACAGCCTTTACCACTCCATAGGGCACCTTTATGTATGTAGAAATTCCCTTTGGACTGATGAACGCTGGTGCAACCTTCCAAAGAGCCATGAATATGGATTTTTCAAATGAGATAAGACACTTCATTTTTATTTACTTGGATGACATAACAGTCTATTCTAAGACTGAAGAAGAACACCTGAAACACTTGAGAAAAGTGTTTGAAAAATGTAGAAGGTTTGGTCTGTCATTGAATCCTAAAAAGACTGTATTTGGGCTGCAAGAAGGAAAGCTTCTTGGCCACGTTATATCAGAAAAGGGAATTAGGATAGACCCACAAAGATTTGAGGGAATACTACAAATCACACACCCGAGAAACATCAAGGAATTACAGTCCTTCATTGGGAAGATTAACTTCCTTAGGAGGTTTATTCCCAACCTAGCTGAACACCTTAGGAATATGACCAACATGCTGAAGAAAGGTGTAGGAGTTAAATGGAATGTTGGAGCTAAAAAATCTTTTGAATCAGTAAAAATTGCACTCACCCAAGCTCCTGTTCTGATTAGCCCTAATTTCTCTAGAGATTTCCTGATCTTTTCATTTTCCTCTGAGCATACAGTGGCTGCAGTCTTACTGCAGAAAAATCCAGAGGGAATGGAACAACCAATTTCCTTTTTCAGCAAAGCACTAAGGGATGCACCCTTGAAATACAACATAATGGAAAAATAGGTTTATGTCTTAGTCAAGGCCTTAAAATACTTTAGGGTGTACATATTGCATTCCCACACCATAGCTTACGTGCCTAACATAGTGGTCAAAGATATATTGTCCGAAGACCCAGATGGGAAAAGGGGAAAATGGATTGTTGTGATCTTAGAGTACGACCTTGAGATAAAACCCACAAAACTAATCAAAGGTCAGTGCTTAGCAAAGTTAATGGCTGAATTGAATCTGCAAGCCCTTGAAATTAATATGGTAAATTCCTTGGGTGAGCAGGAAGAACTGCTTAATCCCACTGTTGAGGAGAAATTTCAGAACTCTCCTTGGTACTCTGACATCCTTTATGTACTCACCAACCTCAATGCTCCACCTGAATTGTCAAAGACCAAGGCCAGATTCCTAAAACTAAAATCCAGAAGCTATTGCATTCTGAATGAAAAATTATATTGGAAAAATCCAAATGGCCTTTTGCTTAAATGTTTGCCTGAAACTGAAGCAGAAAGGATTAAACAAGAATTCCATGCAGGAGAGTGTGGAGGCGACCTGAACTGGAAGGCCATTGTAAACAAAATACTCAGGGATGGTTATTATTGGCCCACACTTTTCAATGACATCCATAAGATGGTAATTGCCTACCACAAATGCCAGATTTTTGAAGGCAAGAGAAAACTCCTTCCCCTCCCTTTACAACCCATCACTGTTGAAGGTCCTTTTATGCAATGGGGCCTATATTTTATTGGAGAAATCCACCCTGCATCTTCTTCACAACACAAATGGATCTTAACAGCCACAGACTACTTCACTAAGTGGATAGACGCCATACCTACGAGGAATGCCACAGATTTATTCATCATTAGGTTCCTAGAAGGTCATATCCTCTCTCGGTTTGGCTGCCCAAGGAAAATAATCACTGATAATGCTGCTGCTTTTGGATCCAAGAAAATGGTTGATTTTTGTCATAGGTATCAAATAGCACTTGGTCATTCAACTGCCTATTACCTGCAAGGTAATGGCTTAGCTGAATCATCAAACAAGAGCCTAGTGGCCATCATCAAAAAGCTATTAGAAGAGAACAAAAATTCATGGCATAACAAGTTAGTGCATGCATTGTGGGCTGACAGGCTTACAACAAAGAAATCCATTGGCATGTCACCATATCAGCTTTTCTATGGTACAGATGCAGTTTTCGCTACCAGCCTTTGAGTACCAATGATTAAGCTGGTCCAAGAGATTCAGAAAAAAGAAGACAGTATGGTGAGAAGGATAAACCAAACAATTCATCTCCAGCAAACAAGGGAAGAGGTCTATAACAGAGCTATGAAAGTTCAGGAAAACATAAAGAATTTGTTTGACAAGAGAACCAAAGCTGCCGATTTCAAAATTGGAGATAAGGTTCTGAAGTGGGACTCAAGGAGAGAGGATAAAGGAAATCATAGCAAGTTTGACAGTTTGTGGCAAGGTCCATACATCATCCAGGCCACTGTGGGTCCAAATTCCTTTTTTATACAATATTTAGATGGCACAAAGCTGTTTGGGGGTCCTGTCAATGGCAGGATGCTCAAACACTACTTCTGCTGATTTCCAATTTCTAGTTTCCACTTCCATTGTACATACCATTGCAGTTTTTTGTTTTCAAGAAAAAAGAGAAAATGTTCCAAAAAAAAGAGGAAAAAGAGAGGTTCAGACATGCTCAAAACATGAACCTATGAAGTACAAATATTGGCTCTAATATGATCAAAACCTGAGCCAAAAGAAGCAAAGTAGCTGGTCCTAACATGCTCAAAATCTGGACCAGTAAAGGAAAAAGAAGAATCAACTCTAACATGCTCAAAACCAGAGCTGAAATGAAGAAAAAGAGTGACTCTAACAAGCTCAAAACTTGAGTCACAAAGAGAGGAAGGATACTCCAAGCTTCAGATTTCAAGCCTTCAAATTTTATTTTTTTTCAGTTTTCAGCAATTTTATGTCCATGTGCAACTATCTTTATGCCTTGGATATACAACAAACTAGACTGTCTAATCCTAGTTTGACTGTTTTTAAATTTCTGTTGTAGAATGTAGAGAAGAAATCTGCTGGATAGTTTAATCCCAGCAGATATTAGATTAGGTAGAGAAACATGTGAGACCAACATTATAATCTGGTCTCATGGAGCAATAAGGGTAGATTTAGAATAGGTTTATTTTCTGTTATAAAAATAAATGATGTAAAGGGTCTGCTAGTTTAAATGCACCCTAGAAGAAAAAATGCTAGGATTGTAGGATGGGTAGGTAGATTGTTTGGGAATTTATCTGCTGACCTACCATATTTGTGGCAGCTAAAAATCAAAGAAGAAAGATGGCTTAAGCAGCAGGCATCTGGCCTACAACAAAGATCATTTTCTGAATTCTTGACTCCTACAAGAAGAAGCCATCCCCATGTGGAGCCACCGTTAGCCCCTATGGATTCCTTGACAAGCAAGCAAGGGGATAGTTTGTTTTATGAGCCTTCAAGGAATGCATTTCCCTTGAAAACACATCATCCTTGAAGCCTTTTTATGTTCCCTGCTTTTGACTGTTTCCCTCTGTTGATTCTTGAGTCAATGAGCCTCACTGATTGCTAAAAATTATACTCCAAAAGGCCTTTATTTGCCCCTTGTACCTCTACAGAACTCCCCTTTTTCCTCCTTTTCCCCTTTGTCAAAATTCCCCTTTACCCTCTAAATCATATCCAAAATCCCCTTGGATTTCTTCCCTTACCCCTTGCTTGGCCAAAGTCCCATTTTCCTCCCTATCGTTACCCATTCCCAACCTTAAATTTCATTAAATATGAGCAAAAACCCACTTTCAACCTTATAATAGGGCTTAGCCCCTTTCCCTCCAGCCCCTTTCAACCACTTCCCCACATATACCCTTGCGCTAAGACCAAGCGCTTAATGCCTTGGGGGCTAGTCGCAATCACAACTTGCAAGGAAGCGCATCTCTTTGTTAACGTGAAAAAGCCTGATGCGATTGGGTTTTAACAACAAGTCCTGCGATATGTTATGCACCATCGATCTGCTATTCTGATCTAATGGTGGAGCGCCAATCGCACCCCCTGCCTAATTGCAATAAAAAATTCTAGTGATGCCGCCCTTTGTGTTCCTCGATTGCGATCTCCCGACTGCATCCTCCACCATTGATCTACCACGTAGATCGGACGGCCCGCGCTAATCGCAGAACGTTTCAATCGCAGTGTTTATGTAGAGTGATCCAATTGGCCCATCGCAAACATTTGCGATGCGATTGATCGCGACTTAACTCCGATCATCGCAATTGCATCTCCCCTCTGATCGTTCCATCCCCGATTTACCCGATCGCAGTCCCTCTTCCGATCCGCCCGATCGCAGTTCCTCTTCCGATCCGTCCGACTGTAGTCCCTCTTCCGATCTGCCCAATCGAAACCCCTCCTCTGATCGCATCGCAATGTTTGAAATGTGCGTTACAATTGCCTCCTCTCCCGATCTCCAATTGCGATTGGCTTACCGGGCCCACCATACGGACTTTCCGCCTGTCCATACATAAAAGGGGTTTTACCTTTGTTAAACCCGAATTTTGGTTTTATTTCATATAAAAAGGGTTTGTACCAATCGCATCGGAAATATTGTTACATATATATATATATATATATATATATATATATATATATATCTGCCCCGCTCCGATTGCGATTGCGATTTCCATATGGGTCCCACCTCATACGATCATTTTTGTTGCATTTCATTGCATTTCTATGTATTTCTGCATAAGTCCAAAGTTTTGGATTTTACACTAAAGTCTTATGTTTCATAGTTATTCCACCCAATGTTCATAAACCATTCGGTGGACTAATCTCTACCATTGATCTTCGTCTCCGGACCATGATCGAACGGTCCACGCGTGTTCTCCACCAAACCCTATTATTCGTTGTTTATACCATAAAATTGCATTATTCACGACTATTTTAGCCAAGAACACCATTTCTCCACCGCTACGCTACCACTCTGCCCGTCCTCCATGACCATCCACCTCCTCCGTGCATGGATTTATTAACAAATATATGGGTTTTTGCAGGGTACAAGAATTGAAACGCCGCCATGATTACACAGTTTTGATATAACGGCAAGTTTTCACCGATAGAGATATAAATGAAGTGGCAGAGAGTTCCAGGCACCAAAATGAATATCTTTGAGCCTTAAACCAAGTTTTTCAAGGCAAGCTACCAGGTCAAAGACATCATAGACCACAAAGAGGATACGGATGCACAGAAATTAATGAATAGTAGATTTTCTACATCAGCAGAATGTTTTTCTCCATGGAAGGATGGGGTGCCTATACTGTTTTTAGTCTATGCCATGTTCCTGAAGAAAGTTCCGCCCTGAGTACAGTCCCAAGCTATCAGAGCATTTGTTTCACAAGTATGGTGGACTCTTCAGTCATTTATTTACCTTTTGTTTATTCACCAAAGGTACTACAGAGTACTACAAACTAGAGCGCAACAGAACCATACTGGAGTAAATGGAAGCTTGAAGAAGATCGTTCATTCACTCAAAGAACACCAGAGATAAATGCACAGAGATTAAAACTAAATGGGCTTCGGCCTTTCTTTCTGATCAAGTTTTAATTATGCATTTAGTTTTCCACCTACCTCCTCGGCTCATCTTTCTGCTATAAAATTCATACATAAATATTGTAAAAGGCTATTGATGAGATATCTGAGAATTGCAAGCTTTTCTCTTGAGGCATGCTCACTGTGTAAAGTTGTAAGATAGGCCGAGGAGTATGTTTTCCAACTGAATTTCAAACTATTGGAAAATGTTGTACCTAATTGGTGTTGCTCTTAATATGACAAGCACATTTGTTTGGATCCTAATCTAAAGTTGTGGTGATGTTTTTCTGTCTCTGTGTTTTATTTCATTCCATTTCAGTTCTTCTGGCTTGCATCAGAAATCTGGCATAGGATTTTCCCTTGTTAGGAACCCTATGTTTCTGCTCTCCTTGCCTTAATTTTTTCTGCTAAATGTGTTATCTAAGAATTAGTTTCAGTTAATTTAATCAGTGTAGTGGATGTTATTGCCTGCTAGCCGATGTATGAGTTAATGAATCTGCTTTTTAGATGTTCTTGTTAGAGTTTAATTAAATGAATTGGGAACACTGGGAGTGTGGAACTCTATCTCTGTCTCACTAGGATCCTTTTTAGTTAATTAAACCTATCTAAGTTTCCCTCAAGTTGTTCCTTGCCCTTCTTTGAGAGTTTCCTAAGCGTATGTCCAAGCAGGTCTATAGTTAAATGACCTCTGACCTGATCTATAGATAGAAATTGGTTTACCCTAGTTCTTTCACTTTCTTTCCTAATTGTTTCACTCCACCTATCACTTTAGGATCCAATGCTTTAGATGACTAGCCCAACTAAGCCTACATATTGAACAGCAAGTAAACCCTTTCCTGACTCCATTTGCCCAATGGTCTTGAATACTATCTGATTTTATCTCTCTTTTCCTAAAATCTTCTTTTCCTTGCCTTGTCTTATATTGAAACCTTCATTCCTGATTCCCAACAACCAAATCAAAACAAATCAAACAAACAAACCTTGTGCCTATAACTAGCCTAGTCTAAAATATTAAATTTGAGCCCCAAAGACATATATACTTTGACTATTATAGAGAGATCCCTCTCTGGACCTAGGAGGGCTCGATCCTAGGGTCTGAAAGTGGTTCGATGTTGTCTCATATTTTGGTATTGCCAACCTTTCCAAAACATGGGAACCCCAACATGTGTTTTGATCAATTGAATGACAGTTTTTGTTGGACCTATGAATGGGAGCCAGTGGCCCAATGGTAGGATACCACGTGGCCTCCCGGGGGTGGTGTAAAATTTTGGTTAAGTCAAAACTAACCTCCAAAGGGATCGAAAAGGAAACCAAGCACATGACAGGGAAGCGCTCTACCATAGTGCCACAGGTGTTGCTTAACCCACATGGGCGACAAACAATATTTAAATTTTCATGTATTGGGATATGGGGGATGGGGTCGGGGCTAAGCCATGGTCCCTGGTCACCTTACAACCCACGAGACTGTAGGAAGAAGGGAGCTAAGGGCTCGGGCTTAAACCAAGCCAAAGTTCTAGTACTTCCACCTAACCTCACCACAGGCACGGGTATAGTTAAGGGCCACGAACTAGTGCAGATTTTTGGGCATAATGCTGGGAGAATGACCCACGTGGCCTAATTTTTTCTCTCACAAGGGTCATTACACATTTAAACCAAGAAAAAATTTGCAACCAATTTGACATGAATCTCACCAATGTCGGGTGAAAATGTAGCTTGGTGATTTCGAAAAAGGCGTATTCGTAGAACATTTAGCAGGGGAGTCTAGTTTGTAGAGAAGTTAGCAACAAAACTTCACTAGAGCATAAATTCTTTATTTTTTGAATAAATTGAGCCCAACAAGATCTGAACTTGGGGTTTTTTACTATTCTGGAGCCATTGGAGACATTATTTTTTCATTCTAATCACTGTAAATCCATGAAAACATAAATTTGAGCACTTAAGGAAAGAGGCTTAACATTGGAAGCTGGACTAGGAGATGTAGCCCAGGAGGGGTGAAATCCTTTATCATTTTATTATTTTGTGTTGCTGTGTATGGTATTATTGTCTCTTTTTATATGCTACAAACTAATTTAAAACCTTTAATTTGTATGATTTTGCAAATTTATCAATTGCGTAAATACATAAAATTTAACTTTCTCATTTCATAAAACATTCAAGTTTACTAATACATATCAACATTGGATGATCAAGTGAACAAGATAGAAAACCCTAAATCTCATTCCATCCATTTAGGTTGTGATTTTAGGATTAAAGCAAGATTACAAAGCATGATGGATATGATCATACAATATTCCAATCATGGGTCGAAATTTTATCATAAGTGGACACGAGTTCTTGATAATTGTACATGTAATGTTAGCTTATCTACTGAGCATGGGTATGTCTCCCTCAACATATATATCATGATAAAAATGTATTGTAACAGATGATGATCAAACTGGTTGTCCTTGATATGAACTTGTCACAAGGTAAAGCACTTCAATCATCATCTGTCATTTCTGACTTTTCTCTTTAGGGGGCAATCTGTTATAGGCCATTTTGTCACATCTGGTTAATAAGCCTAAAAAATGGATCAATCAAAATTCATGAACACCTTGTCATCATCCCTACACAAATATTTAAGCATTACTCTTCCAAATCCCTAACTTTTTTACCTTGATTGCTTCATTCTAGTACTTTTAAGGCCCAACACACCCTGCACCTTTAGGGACTTGCATTTGGAAATAGCTTGCTCAGTTTTGCACCTGCTCTAATCATAGTAAGTTTTCCCTTGTTGGGGGTGCGATGATTCTATAAATTCAGGAAAAATAAAAAAAATTACCGAAGCTTCCTCTTACACAAGCTTCCAGGAATCGTTACAATCATTTACCTTGGATAAGAACTTCGAATCCTAGCTCATCCTACCTTGGAGATCTCACCTCTTATCCATTGAGATCATCCTCCCATAAAGAGAGGATATCAATTATATATTGGTAAAATGGATAATAATTCCTAAGCTTCCATCCTCTCCTATATATTTAATGCCATCCACAAGTTAGGGGTTGGATTTTTGGATACTAGTCATACCCTTATGATGCTGCTTTGATCATAAGAGAGTTATCATTCCCATGCATTAGGTTGACTTTGAGGTGTACATTGTGGAAAGGAAGGACAAGTCAACTTGGGGAGATATCTACAAGATCAACTTCCACTTTTGGTTGTAAACTCTCTCCTTTCATATTAATGCAAAGAGTATATTGATTTCCTATATGTGTTATGTTATTTTTACATTCATATATTTCAATGTTATGCTGATCCATTCAATAGAGTGATTGGATAATGATACATAGATGTCTTATATATTTGTCTTGTCTTGATTATTTATGTAGGATATAATTATAGCAATCAAAGCTACAGTTGGAGCTTACAAGCCAAGAGGAGAGATGATCTTGTGACAGATCATAAGTAAGCATCTTTCCTTTCTCCAATTTCTCTAAGAAGAAATTTATAGTGTTTTATTTTTTTGTTCTAGACAAGGCCACTAGGTCTAGGGAAGATACTTATTTCCACATTTGTATATTCCACATAACACCTATGGCAACAAAATTTTCTCATTCCTCCTCTAGTAGTAATTTCTTTTGATTGTAGCACTAGATAATTACTCATAGTTTCTTGTCCTCATCTTTCGAGTACTTAGTGGAGTTCCACCTCTCATTGTATCCTCACTTGCTTGCTTATGTATTTTCTTAGATTTTCTACCTTTTGCACCATTAGTCCTCAATTCATGCTTCTAAAGTCGATATGGACTCTGCTTGGATTTTTTTCTTCCTAGGTAGCTCACACCTAGCTTATTCTAGTTTTGTCTCTACAATTTTGACATGCTATGCAGTATAACTACATTTACTTCTGCTTGATTTTCCTAAGCTTGGAAAACATTTTCATTGTCTACTTTGAAACCTTGTAGCTCAACTCTTAAAATTTTTATGGTTTCCATCCAATCAAGAGATTCTTCCTCTTTCCTTTTCCCAACTAAGTCTTCTTCTTGATAATGTTGGTATCTGTTATTGTTCTACTACACCATTCTAATGGTAATTACTAGGTTTTCCTATTCTTCCTTGGTGTCTTCTTATGTGTTGTTACACACACATAACTTTTATTCAAATAAAAGAAAAAATAGACATATTTACCCATCATCTCGACATGTTTTCAATATTTATATTGATGTGAAACCAACTTAAACATAAAATCTTAGGTTATTGTTCTAGTTAGAAAATAAAAGAACATATCAACAATCTATCATGCCAAAATTCACAACGGTTAACATTATGAAATCAAAACACATATGCACACACAATAAATTGTCAAAATAATCACAATTCTCTATGATTCTCTACAAATATTGTAATCATTATCTATCTAGTCCCATTTATCCTGAGCATTAAGCCTGAGAGATCTATCATGCTTTGATAGGTATTCCAAATTTCATCTCCAACAATCTAGTGTAGAAACTTCACTTTGATACCACTTTGGAATACTCCATCCCACCCCCTTGTACCTTCATAGGTCGAAAGAGATGCTAATTTTTAACTAACATAACCCTCACAGTCTATGGTGAATATGGGGTAACATAAATACTATATTTCCAAATTAATTGAAACTCAAACCAATTTCCACCATCTTGTTCGACTCATCAAGATATTTTTGGTGATATAAATGTTATCTCAATCCTACTTCTGAATTGAAATTTATTCTCTTCCAAAGTTCAACCAATTAACTCTTGCCCTGTTAGCAAGGCACTACCACGTGTCACCCATGTGTTTTCCCTATGTGTCCCTAACACATCATCATGGGAAGTTTCATCTCACTCATAACAACAACATGGTGTCCTCATGAATATAAGCATGCATTTATGGAGCCTGCCACCTAATTATAGTTTGTGGCCCCCACCAAGCAAACATTTCCATGCATATTAATGAAATAATGTGATATTCAGTCTTAGGGAAAATTTTGGTGCACACAAATTTTCCAAAGTGACACCCTCCCTAAATCCCTGAACCTTTGGATACAAAATTAATTAGAAAACCTATATGGCCTTACGCCTATAATCATCTTAACCAACCCCACTCTAGATGCTTCTACTAGTCGAATATATATCTGGATTCAACAATATTTTCCCAAACACGCCCCACTTCAGATGCTTCCACTAGTAGAATAGATATATGGCTTGACCAAGATTTTCCCAAATGGGCCCCAATCTAGATGCTTCTATTGGGAATGTGAAAACGTACTCGGTGTAGATATGTAGTTCATACAAGAACCCATCCATCCCTGAATACAAGTTTAGAATCTATTCTACACTTCACATAATGGTCAGTTCAGGGAATTATTCTAGAATTTCTTCAAGATAGGGTGTTGCCCAGATCACCAAGATTCCAGGATAAATTCCTAGATCCACAGTAAATCCTTCAAGGGATTCTATCATGACCTTGAAAATATCAAAATCCCTAGTGATATTGCAATATATCAAGTTCTAAATAAAGGTGAGAAAATAGCTCCAAGGCCATATTTCATAGGAAGCCACAATCCTACCTATTCTATGAAACTAAGGAATTTTGCTACAACATGCAAGTCTACATGACCATGAAATCTCATGGTGTTCTTAAACATGTGACTATCATGTTTAAATGTGTTCTCATGCATCACATAATGTTTACATTTAATCCTTATCTTATAAGTACTCTACAAAATTGAAGTAGACAATGAGCCGTGACATTCATAACATATCAAGTAAATGACATCACATGCTATGCTATATTAGTTGAGTGACTTCAAGAAACCATGCACATTCTTGTCAAACACTTTGTAAAATCATGAAAATATTAGAAAAAATATATCTCCATAAATTTAACATCACAATGATAGCTTATAAATCAAAGAATTCACTATGAATATAAAGACATCTCAACAACCTTCCATCAACAATGAAATTTCATACATTTATACATCATCCATGGTACAAAGGAATGAAAATAAATATACTTGCATGTATAACTTGCAATGGATGAAAATTGAGGGAGGGACTTCAACTCTCCACCCAACCATAAGCCAACTACGTTGAAATATTTTTTTGTAGTTGACCACCGTCGAGATGGATTCAGAGTTTGAGGAGTTAATTGCTCAAGGGAATTCACACTAATATTCATTCAAATAGATGATCAGGAAGAAGATTAAACCATATAGGTGTTTTTGCAACTGTCTCTAGTAGTAAGCACCACAATCATCTTCTACCCCAAGAAAAATCAATCACAAGGATTCACCCAAGGCTCAGTGAAGTACTACTCATTTCTAGGAGAATGAAAACACTATATAGGCCATTTATCCACTGAATTTTCAAGGAAAGAATTGTAGGAGTCTAGAGTCCACTATTTGGATGGTTTATCAAATTTTTTAGTAAGAACATAAGTGCTTTATCAACCCCAAGACAAGAAATTAGTGGTTTACCATCCCATTTTTAGAAAACACCTTGGCGTCTCAACCTCCAAAGTGCTTTATCACCCTTCAAGAAAGCACCCTAGTGTTTTATCAACCCAATGAGAAAGAAATATGTAATTCATCTCTATACTAAACCTTCATTAGCCAACCAATCATAGACAGACACAACTAGCATCAAAAAAATCATTAGGAACATTGTCCCAATTAGATAGTACAAATCCCTGCTCACCACCCTCTTGCATTTTGTGTTGTGTGCCCCTCTTTCTTCCTTCATGTATTACCCTTTTCTTATTATCCTCCCCACTTGCATGTTGAATAATTTTCAACACATCTCATAAGAATAATAGGAACAACATGGGGCCTCATCCTCTACTCATACACCCCATACTCCTCTTTACTATCAATTATGCAAATCATTAAATGTTTCCCATAAAGTTTCTTAGGATTCCAAATAAATGAAGTGGTGTATTTTGGGTTAAAAAAAAAAAAAACCTATCCTCCTCATATCTCTAAATATATGTCCACTCCTATAGCCCATCCTTAAGTATATTTTACATAAACTCACATAAACAAGTTCATATAATGATATTTACATAAGGGGTAGAAAACGGGTTGTTATGGGACATATTTTGACATATTGGCTCTGAAACATTTTGATATAATTTTGAGGCATCAAACAATTATTTTTGGGGGTAAAAATTTATGACTTTAGTGCCATGCCTTTTCCTCCTATTCTACAGACAAAGACTTGTCCAATGGTTCAAGAATTGCCTCAATTAGAGTATGCATGAAAAATTTATGCCACTCAAAAGTTGACCTTCTTTTTTTGGCCACCATAATTCAAGAGGATACCACACCAACCCTCATTATTTATGGAAAATGGGCTAGCCATGTGATCATGATGAATAATACTATAAAAGAGTCGATATTGTAACTCTAGTTAATAGTTGAGGGAATAAATTCTAATCACTAGTAGGCTATTGGGTTTTGTTATAACCAGGCCACTAGGAGGAAAAGGGGTTCCATTTTTTTCAAGTGCATTTGTTCCATAGATGATGTCGGAGTAGTGGTTTGGGTAACAATTTTATGGGATCAATGTAAAGGATCGATACGCAAGAAGGTCAATGAAGGGTCATCACTTGGCCCATATGAAGAATAAGGAAAGTATCTAGGATTGTTTTTAATGTTTTACCCCATAGTAATGTTTACCACCCGTAGTAAAATTTTACTATTAAGGGTTTTGTGGTCGACTTGTGCCAAAATGTAAACTTATAAATAAATAAAGTCTGAGGGGTAAAAGGACATATTTGAGGATATAATTGAAATATGATTTGGTAGATATTGGAAAATATGAGACATAGTTTTGTGTTGTAATGATGATTTACTATGTTGGTGAGCCATGAAAAATCTGATTGTAATGAATTCTTTTCAGTTATAATAAAGAGATTGAGTTTTGTCCTATTTTTCATGTTTTTACGTTATGCGATGGATTGTCCATTTTTCATAATAATTTTCTATTAAACATATGGATGATGGGGTTACTTCATAGAAAAGGGTATACCTCATTTTATTTTTTGAATGATAGTAAGTAATAATATGTTGAATATGGTAATGATAGTGTAAGGTATCCTTCTCCTTCATAATTGTATAATTTTTTAGGTTCCTGTAATCCCCATTAGATGCCTTGGGTGAGAATTTACATGCTTGTCAAAATGGAAAATGTTTGAAGAGTTTTTATTGGCTTATTCATGTTAAGCCCAGGTATGCCCCTTATACACCAACAAATGGTTCTGTTGTCGGGACCAGGATCTGCGTCTAGAGGGGATGTGTAGGCCTATTAAGAAAGAAATGTAACAATGGGTAGAAAAAATGACCATGATTTTATTGTAGAATAGACCAAAAAGCGACATATCAACCTTGAGAAATGGGTGTAAAGTTATGTCTTTATGATTTTTCATAAAATTTGTCTTGGTCGAGTGGTTGCAAATGTTGGTAGAAGAAAACTGAACTTCGAACTCTATTATACTTTGCAATTGGATTCTAGAATTGATTCAAAGGGTGAAATCTATAAGTAACAATATTTCTCTCAAAATTTACTTTTGGTTGAATACATTGTTGGAAGGTTATGTCATTGAGTTTGATATAGAGGGTACTTAGTCATACAATGTAGATGAAAGAGAATTATTTAAGGGACCACGAAGAAAATATCTGAGATTATTGTTTACCTAGATAAAAATTTATATTGTGTGACAAAGGAATTATGTTGTTGAAATATGATACAATTAGTAGCTAAATTTATTTGTGTTTGATCGGGATACTGGGGATTGACTAGAGGATGGCCTGAGGGAATAGAGTCATGGGATATAGTAAAGAGTGCATAAATACAATATGAGCTAACGATTCTTAGGCATCGACGAGACAAAAGTGAGGAAAAATTGATAAGGCTAAGAGTGCACACATCAACAAAGGGGGAAATTGTGATGGAAGAAGTAAGTGGAGTGTTGCGAAATGGAACGAGATTTCAACGCAATAGGGGGAAAAGGAAGAAATCTATGTCAAAACCTACAAGTGATAGGAATGTAACATCTCTTCCCAAATTTACCGAATTTTACAAGTTCACCAGGGTAAATTTGAGACGAGTGTCACTATGAAATGACTTGACCTCCAAGTTCCAGTTATGGAATTGGAGCCCACATAACAACATCTTGCAAGCATCCCTCAGGGACTACAGACCAATCGGGAGCTTGAAAACCACCCTAGGTGATTAATCCCTAAGATGGAGCTATTTTCACAAGGGAAACTCCCAAACCACACAAACAACACAACATTAGTGTGGTTATGAGGTCCCAATCACACACATAGGCCTACTTCCATGTGGTTATGACCCAAAAACTCTAGTTTTGCACCAATGGTTCTGAGATTTGAGCCACTTGTTTAAGCTAGCCTCTAGAGCACTTCTTAGAAATGCGTGTATCTTTCCATAAAAATAAAAAATATGATAAAAATTATAATAATTTATAATGCCCTCATGTACCATGCATTCACATCTCAATTAGGAAATAACGCATGCAACATTTTACCTACAAAATCCATCTTCTAAAGTTGTTGATCCAACCTTCCCCTTGCTTTCCCTTGGTTTCCTTTGCTCGTCCTTTGCTTTACTTTTCTTGCTTTCTTTCTCCCTCCTCTTGGAGCTCTCTCTCTCACTCTCTATCTTTCTCTCTCTCTCATTTGATCCAAGAAAAAACTAACAAAAATCTAAGCCAAAAGCTGTGAATTGTTTCTTTGATGCCTTTTATTATTGATGACTCATTTTTCTTTATTTTCCTTCATTTTCCCTCTAATTTCCCTTGCATGCTATTTTTGTCTCTTCACCTTCCTTTTCTCCTATTTTCCTTTATTTTCATAATTAAATGCTAATTAATGCCTCTTTGACTTTTCCAATTCCTTTGTCAATTTCCAAAACCATAATAAACTAGAAGGAATTCCCACTATAGTGCTTGTCAAACATTTGACTTGGAATACAAGTCCCATGACCTTGGTCTTATTCTTTTTCCTTTATTATCTGTTGTTACATGAAAATTTCACTCCAATTTTTTACAAAACCCTCCACCTTAGGGGAACACCATCCTTGATTTTCTATGACACCTATGACTAGCAAACCATTGAAAATAAAACATACTTCCTATGGAGTTATCCAAATGCAATATTTATAGTGAAATACTACTGAAAGAAAAACAAACATACTAATTATTGGAGATTTATAACACAACTCAATGTTGTATTTTCTTAAACCAACAAATAATAAAGGATACAAAGCCAACATTTGATCGACCATATACCATGTAGCTACATCGAGCCCAAAGTGCTTCCAATGCACTTTAACTTTATCTATTGTTGGGTTCCAAAGCATGAGTTCTTTCTATTGCAATATGCATTGAGGTTCTGGCTGGAACTCTCCCTCTGGTTCCACCTACACAGAAAACCAATCAATCACATGATCAACATCTTGGAAACATATCTTAAGCAATGAAATATGGAAAACATCATGGACTTTCACTTTCGATAGTAGTGCAAGTTTGTAGGCCACTAATCCAATCCTCTAAAGGATCTCAAAAGGCCCACAATATCGAGGTGCCAACTTGGTACATGAACCAACCCTCAAGGCGCTCCTCTTGGGCTTGATGCATAAGTACAAATGCTACCCAACCTAAAATTATTTGAGTGTTATGTGATGATCCACATAACTCTTGTGTCTATCCTTTTGGCCTTCAAATTTTTTTTGATAACCTACATCTCTTGCTCCATATTAGCCAAAATGTCTAGTCCAAACAACACCATGTTCATTGGATCAGTCCAGCTGATTGGAGTATTAAAAATCTACCTATAAAGAGCCTCATGTTAGTCATCAGTATTTTTCACCTGTTTTGATGACTATATGCTTTGTCCAGGTTTTCTAGAAACCAAATTCAAACAATAATTTTGTCCTCTAGAAATCCCCTCAAATAAATTTTTCACTTTTCCCTCCTCTCTTACCTACTGTGATTAAATTGGTAATCTTGTCAAAATCCCATCTTAGACTGATAGGCTTTACTCTGTCCATAACTGTCATATCTGTGTAAAACTTCTTATCTCTGATGCCTAAAATCCTCCTATTTCACAAGTTGTCTGTCCAGCATAACACAAGTTTTTCCATTGTACCCTCCTACTGCCCAAGTTACTATTGATGACCTGAGTATGTTTAGAAAATCCTTCAAAGTAAGGACAAAGTGTCTAGGTTATAGGTGATGGTGCTTAGGATGAATATCTAAAAAAACTGTGTCTTGTTAAAGACTCTATTTTCTAACTATCAGTCAAGTGCCCTTTTCCTAAAAAAATTGCAAACAAAACGATTATTCCTCCCTAAGTCATGCACCATCATGTCTGTCATATGCATTTCTACTTCAGCAAAGCTCAAAGGTAAAATCCAGAAAATAGAGTAAACATGGTCATATTTCTAAAAAGAAGGCAATCAAGCAATCTCCAAGGTCTATCCTCCTGGTTCAACAGTAAAATTTGCCAAAGACCAAGCCACCTTATCAAAAAACATATCTGCAGGGATGTCATGATGACTGGTCCTAATCAAAACCTGGAAAAAAGGCAAACACCAAATAGAACTTCAGTCAAAACAGTCGACTGTTTAAACTAAAGGAAACAGAGAGCTGGAGAACACAAGAAACACAAGTTTTTCTCTATAAATCAAAGATGCCTAAAGTGTCAGAAAATCATCTATCATGGAAAATAAGCACAACAAATTGGAGGATACTACAAAGCACTTTATGTCACTTTAGGAGGTAATTTTCTGCTCTTTCAAAGTTTCTGGGCCCAAACTCAAAAAATCAGTAGCATGTCAAACAAACATGGCGCAATTCTGGAAAAAAGGCCATTAGAATAGTTTTTATGGCTCAAAAAATCATGGGAAAGGGACAGTTTCCTTTTTACATGCCCTTGCAGACAAGAAAACAATCCATCAGAGGCGCCATCAGAGGAAGACTAAAACTGCTGCATAAGGACAGTCACACTAAAAGGAAGCAAACAACAGGTATGTTTTACTTTGAAAAATACAATTTGATTGATTATCCTCACAGCAGTGGAATGATTTAAGAGAGATTTTCAGAAGCTTGAAGAGATAAGTAAACAAGCTTGAAACACCTCCTTCATTAACAGTAGAGGGTGTAAGCATTGTAATGAGTTATCTTTCAAAAATGAGTGAAGGTCACTTTTTATGGTTTTCAAAAAATAGAGAGTGCCTTTGCACCAAAAAGAAAAAATCAAAGTTTGAAGGAAAGAGGGCTGCATAGAATAAAACAGTCACCTACTTGTTGATAAGAAGAAGGCTTTTTGTTTGAGAAGTCCACCTTGCAAATGAAAAAAACATCTTAAGCCCACTCATATGCTCCAAACAGCTAAAAAAGGTCATAACATTGAAAACAAACAGTGAAAAGGGAAAATAAGAAATATGTTTTGAGCTAAGGGAGAGAAGACTTGCCCACTAAATCATTTGAGAAAAGGGATATAAATACCCCCAATGGCCATCTCTCCATTCATTTCGTTTTTAGCAAGAAGGAGGAGAATGTTTTCATTTTCGAAGGGAAGCCTCGAGCATAAAAACGAAGGAGCTGCACACCTATACACTAGTGTTGCACGCCTATAGTTGCATACAGTGTAATTTTGCACGAGACGCTGCATGTTTGTGTAGAGGTGTTGCATGTTCAGTCGTTTTCCCGGCGTGCAGACAGCGCCCACCACTGCCCAGTGTGCAGACAGCACCCACCATGGCCCGATGTGTAGACGCTACGCACGTGCCACAGCCTCTGTCGCAAAAACACCCATTTCTGTGGGCAGAAGCTGCCTAGTGTGCAGACGCTGCGTGCCTGAGTAAGAAAGTACAACATTACCACATTTTCACCAAAAGTCCAAATTTGCCTATTTTCACCTAGTTTTGGTTCTTTGTCATGGAGAAGAGTTTTCTCAAGGTATTTTTCATCAAATCCATATCTCATCATCAAATTTTGATCTGCGAAAGTGCCAGTAAAGGTTAGAGCTGAATCTAAAGGAAATTTGAGGAAAAAAATTAAATGAAAGCATAATCTTTTCTCTTTTGAGTATTTAGCTTGGTTTTGAGGTCCTAAGGCTCCTGAAAACTTTCCCTCACTTTCATTTCATCTACAAAGGGGTTTTTATTTGAAAAAAGAGATAAAATAGTCCTCATGTCTCAAGAAAGAAGTGATGAGCCTCAAAGGCCAAAAAGAAAAGCTAAGAAAGGAGGCAAACCCAATAGGTTTGAGCCTGCAGACATCCAAGAACTGACTATTTCCCCCTCTGTTTTATCCTATTTTCAAGAATTGGGATGTTTTGACTTCTGCAATAAAGTACAAGAAATTGGCAGCCATCCTCATTTAACTAAGTTTTTTGCCCTAAGATTGCACATGAAAAAGGTTCACATAGCAGGTTTAAATTTTGAATTGACTCCTAAAGATGTTTCTAAAGACACCAAGATCCCTTGTATAGGAGAGAAATGGTTTGAATAGACATACCTTGACTTAACCCATTATCAGCCTTTTCTAAAACCCAGTTATCAAGCTACATGTAAAACCATTTTCTCTTTTTCACATCTGCTGGATAGGTATGCCCTCGTCATGAAAATTGTCATGAAATATTTTACCTATGAAGGAAGGTTCTCTCGAGTCTATTCATATCACATTAGGCTCCTTATGCACTTCACCCGAACCAAGTTGCTGAACCTACCTTATTTCCTATGCAAGAGTATTGAAAATATGTCCACCATTGTAAAAAAGAAACCTCTAGCTCAGCAAAGGGCAAGCTTATTCCATCACTCCCTTGCCAAAGTCATTATCACTCAAAAACTAGAGCAAAACAGTATTTCTTGGGAAACCTTTATCACGCACAATGATTTCACCTCTTCATCTTCCATTCTATTGCAAATTATTCCATCCTCATCTCAGAATCCTCCTCATACCCCTTCTTCACCCTCCGAACACTATGTCTAGCCTTCCTCTCATGAGTCACCCTCCCAAGCAAAAGCATCCTCCATGGATGAAAGTGAGCAAGAAGAAAACAGTCACAGTAAGGATGAAATTGATGATGAAAAGGAACAAACTAATGAAGGAGAAAAGGAAAACAGTGAAGAAGGAGGCAACAAACAAGAAGACAGTGAAGACAACAAGAATGATGAGGACAGCCAAACAAAAAACAGTGAAAAGGAAGAGGAAAATAGCCCAAAGCATAGTAAGGATAGAAAAATTAATGAAGGCAGCAGTAGGGAAAACAGTAAAAACAGTAAAATCCTAAACAACAATGACAGTGGCACAGATAAAGACCAAGGTCAAGAAAGAAGCAGTCAAAGCAAAGAGGAAAGTGACAAAAATAGTCAAAACAATGAAGAGATGGATGAAGATAGAGATAGCCTTGAAGAGGAAAAGACAACAGACCTAGGCATTTCTCACCAAACAAAAAAAGAGCAGGACCTTCCTAATTATCCTCCTAGTGTTGAGATCATTGCAAACATTGACATTAATGATCAGGGAGGCTTCCCACAGCAAAGTGGCAAAGAAATGAAAACAACAATTGTTGATGAGGAAAAAGACAACCCTAAGGCTGTAGGTGAACAAAATGAACAAGTCCAAATGTTGGCACCTTTTACCATTTCTCATCAGAAAGGTAAGGAGCATGTGTTTACTGCCTCTCCAAGGCAAGGGGCCATGCATCCTCCATCACAAACAGTGAGAGGAAAAACCACTCAAACAATGTAAAGAAATGTCACTAGGGAATGAAGAAGCAGAGGTAAATTTCCAAACAAGGATAAAAGTAAGTTGCCAAAGAAAGCTAAGGGGGAGAAAACCAAGAAAGACAAAGGCAAGGAGAAAGTTGAAGAACAAGAAAGCAGTCATGAAAAGGAGAGGGAGTTTGAGCTAATACACTTGGACAGTGATGATGACGAAGATGAGGCAAGGATTATTAGATCCATCTTACACGACTGATATGCACATGTTAGAGATTTTGTGAATGATTTAGTAATATCAAAACATATCATTCATTTCCTACAAACACAAAACATGCAAATGAGTGGCCAACTTGCCATTTATGAAGCCCGGGCACTCAAGTACAAAAGAGAGGCTCAGAAATCACAAGTGAAGCTAGAATATTACATGGGTGATTATGAAGAAGATAATGAAGAAGAAGGGCCAGTTGGGAAGAGGCCTAAGACTATGGGTCTTAGGAGAGCATTAGAAAAGCAGAGAGAGGAAGAATCAGCCGAGGCATAGCAATTCCCTCTCACAGAGCTACTTGCCTTAGAAATTGAAAATGACAAAGAATCTTGGTTAGAAAGGGAAAACCTGAATTTAGAGGCCAAATTGGACAAAGAAAACAAGGATTTAGGCTTACAAAGGAAGATGTTTCAGCATTATAAAAAGCTAAATCAATTTTCTAGAAAAAAACTCAAAGTTGCCCTTGCCCAAAAGAGGCGCCCGGCGCGAAAATATGGAAAAGGCCAAGCTAGACTTAGAATATTGGCCCAATATTGACTACAGGTTTCCAAAAACCCTTGAGGGAGTTACTCACCAAATTTGGGCAAAATAGGACACCTTTTTGTTTTTTGTGAAATTTCAAGCCTAGGAGCGCAACACCCTGGACGCTGTGCTTTTTCTCAGAGCATCTGCTAGCCACCTATGAATTTTTTTTCAAGAAAACAGGTGGCTAAATTGTTTCTGAGCCTTCAAGAAATACATTTCCTATGAAAACATATCATATTTGAAGTGCTGTGTGTCCTTTGCCTTTGAAAGATCTTCACTGTTGTTTCCATCCAAAAAGCCTCACTGTCTGTGAAAAAATTATGCTCAGAAAAGCCTTCATTTGTCCCTTTGCATCCCTGCAAATTTCCCATTTTAAATCCTTGTTCCCTTTTTTCAAATTTCCCATTTTAAATCCTTGTTCCCTTTTTTCAAATTTCCCCTTTAACTCCCAAAATCTCTTCCTAAGTCTTCTAAATCATTCCATCTCCCCTTTTAATCTTACGAATACCCTTTGTTTGGCTTAAAACTCCATTTTTCAATTTATCGGAAGCCTCTTTAAAGCCTTAAAAACATTGTTTTTAAGTCAAAAACACATTTTTATTATAAAACAGGCTTAGCCCCTTTCATCCAACCCCTAACCACTTCCCCTCCATGAACTCAAGCACTAAGACCAAGCGCTAAAGTATATGGCGCTTATCGGAATCAGAAGATGTCCGGGAGCGCATTTTCTTTGTAAAGTTAAAAATCTCCAATGCGATTTTGTTTCTTCTATTGAGTGTGGGTGCGATATCAGCCGTCGATCTATAAGTCATCGATCTATACAGATCTGATGGTCTGTGATTATTTCACCACGCCCCGCTTGCTCCCTTTGTTAACCCCTCGACAAAGATCTCTGTCGTTTATTTGCATATAAATCCAACGGTCAAGCACTAATCTCTTGATCACCGATTGAAACTTTTTATTGTTGTGCCACCCTATGCATTCCTCGATTTCGATCTTTCGATGTAATCTTGGCCGTTGAATCCACAAGAACCAATGGCTAGGATTTTCCCTCGCTCCGCCCCTGTGTCCCCGATTGGCCGCCCCCGATCCAATCACAGCCGTTGATCTGAAACCAATCCAATGGTCCAGATGCAATCACTTCATGACCCCATTGGAGTTTTAGCCCCTGCCTCCTCCAGTTCTGATTATATCCTGACCATTCATTCCTTTTGATCCAACGACCAATATTACTCTCGACCACTAACCAACTCCTCTGCCTTTGTTTCTCCCTCTCTAGATCTCAGTCGTTCATTCACAGATCGGACGGCCGGTATTGAAATCGCCTTCCACTTGACCCCACCTTACTGATCATGCACGTTATCATATCGTATTTCATCCATCACTGTTCGATCTCATGCTCTCAAAGCTGATGGGCCACATCAATATCATGTTGTTTCCTCTTTCGAAGTTTAACAGTCAGAATGTACACAATATGGGCAGTTTCTGAAGGCCACGTGTTAGCCAAAGACCTATATTGCATTCGAAAATTGAAAATGGCCTTCCTCAATTTTAACCATGTGAAAACAATGGTTTTATCCTAAAAACCACTTCCCCACTTCCATGCCTGAAAGTCTATCTACAGATCTCGACCGTTGATCTATATAGATCAACGACCCACACTACATTTCGCATTCCATGCATATTTTTCCATCGGGTGACCATTGAACTTCATCGGATCATCTCTACCATTGATCTCCTCCTAAGATCTGACGGTCCATATCAAATCGCCCTTTCCCATACTAGTCCCACCATTTTATCAACCCATTTCATTGCATTTCCATTCAATTCTTTGTATTTTGCCAAATTTCAAACTTTCACGATTTACATTAAAAGATCATTCCTTCCGCCTACATTAAAATTTTAATGTTTTACATTAAATTTTATGTCATTTCACCCAACCTTCTAAAATTCATTCCATTGGTTAATATCCACTGTCGATCATCACCTCCAAATATGATTGGATGGTCCACATGCATCCCTCCACCAAATCTTCATCAGATCAATTTTCTGTCGTTTCACTGCATTTTTCCACCGCTTTCCATTGCATCCACAGCATTCACCTCTGTTGTGATACCATTATCACAGCCTTCCACATCATCCATCCCCCCTCCTGCATGGATTTCTTAACATATTTGTGTGTTTTTGCAGCGAATACAGACGATGAAAACCATTTTGTCCTACACAGTCACTGTTAGTGACACAGTAGTGCAGAGGAAGCATTTTCAGGGCCTGAGATTACATAGAAACACCTGGGAAGGTGTTAGAACTTAATTTTTTATTAAAAGAATAGTGTTCAACCTCTCCAGTGCCATTAAAGCTCAAATTTCATAGAAAGAGACAGTCATGAAGCAGCAAAGAGTATCAGTACAAGATTAAAGAGTTTTAATACCTAGTATTGAAGATTTTAAGCCTTAATCCGGTGTTTAAAAGGCGACTGTACCAGACTGAATACCTTATGATTAACATAGAAGGCCTAATGAGGCCTAACGCACAGAAAAAAATATTATCAGTGTTTCACATCAGCAGAAGTTTCCCTCCTGAGAAAGGACACAATACTCGTAATGTTTTTATTCTACATCATGTTCCTGAGAATATTTCCACCCTGAAATAAGTCCTAATGCTACCAGAGAATTTGTTATGTAGTATGGCAGACCTGAAGTCATTTATCTGCCTTTTTTTTTATTCACTAGAGTACTACAGAGTACTACAACCTAACGTACAACAAATAACATACCTGGAGTTTAATTTCAGCCTATCGAAGACCACTCTTTCATCCAAAGAGTACCAAAAATTAATGCATTGATATTAAGATAGAATGGGCCTTGAGCCCTCTTCTTCTAATATGTTTTAATGTTTCATTTAGTGTTTCATCTACCTCCTCTGCCTCTCTTTCAGCTATAAGAACTCAAGAAAAACACATTGTGAAGGTTTTTGGTTGTTGATCGTATATCTGTGAATTGTAAGTTGTTTCTCCTGAGATATAGTTCTTTGAGTAAAGTTGTAAGATAGGCTGAGGAAGATGTTTTCAGACTGAATATCAAGCTGTTGGAAAATGTTGTACATGACTGGTGATGCTCTTTAATATGACAAGCACATTTCTTTGGATCATGATTTAAAGCAACGGTGATGTTTTCTGCCTTTATCTCTGTTTTCCTTCTGTAATTCATTACATTTCATTTCTCTAGTAAGCATCAGAAATCTGGCTTAGGATATACCCTTGCATGGTACCCTAATGCTTTTGCTCTCCTTACCTTTTATGTTTTCTACTAAATGTTTTATCTAAGTACCAATTCAATTTAATTTAACCAGTGTAGTAGTTGTATTTCACTACCAGCTGATGTATGAATTAATGAATCTGTTCTTAGATGTTCTTGTTGGGTTTTAATTGAAAGAATTGGGATACTGGGAGTTTAGAATACTGATTCTATCTCACTATGGTATTTTTCAATCAATTGAGCCTTTCTAAGTTCCCTTAAGTATGGATACCGAAGCATTGAAAGTTCAAAGCCTTTCTCTGATCTCAGGTTTTCACCTTTACGTTTAAATCTTTAATGTTTCCTTATCTGAAGAGTTAGCCTTTTAGGAGTGGATCATAGGTGTTTAATGGCATTTCCTATCCCTAGATCTGCTTCCTAAGAGGTCACCTTGGAGCTTTTCTTGTCATTCAACTTCTTTCATCATCATTTCATACCACACTATCATCTTTAAGATCCAATTCTTTAGATGACTAGCCCAATTGAAAGCCTTGAATACTTAATATCAAGTAAACTCTTTCCTAACTCCATTGCCCAATGGTCTTGAGTGTTCTCTGAATTGTCTCTCCTTTTCCTAAAGTCCTCTTTACTCATCCTTGTCTTATATTGAACACTTCCTTCCTGATTCCCAACAACCAAACAAAAAAACAAAACAAAACAAACCTTGTTCCTTATAACTAGCCTAATACCTTCAAATCAAGCTTCAAAGACATATACCCCTACCTTTATAAAGATATCCCTCTCTTGACCCAGCAGGGCTAGATCGTGAGGTCTTAAAGTGGTTTTTATGTTGTCTTATCTTTTGGTCTTGCCAATTTGGCCAAAACATAGGAACCCAAACATAATGGCGACTCCGCTGGGGATCGAACCCAGAATCTCTGGTTAAGTTAGCAGTTAATCAATGTGGTGGAACAATATACCCTCTTGAAACATTTTAAACCTTCCACCTGGAAACTCCATAGTTCGTTAATGATTAAAGACTCTAATGGTGATCAGTAGGCCTGCTGATTATCTTTGTTTTCATAAGACTCCACTAGGAGACCAGCCCTCATAACAACATCAGCCATATTAGAAGAAACAAGTAGGATTAAGCTTCTTTGTTAAAAGACAACATACTAGCTTCAAGAACCATTCATACAAGATCTTATCCTAACCCAAACCCACCTAAAATAGTTGACAACCCTGAGAGCATCCTTAGAAAATCTCCTACACCTAGAAGGCCAACTATTTCCAGACACATCCATAGAGCTAGTTCTACACCAGAAAACTTTATAGCCCTACCAGACTCTCATTTTGACCTAAACTAACCAAGAAATCTACCTAGAACTAGGTCATTCAGTGTTCTAGACCAGATTAACCTTGAGCTTCCTGGTTCACCATCTCATAGTGGTCAACACATTAGGGATAGAGATAACCCTCCATCTACACCTCCAGATATTCACTTCATTCAAAACTTGGGGCTCTTTCATCCTAAATCAGCTCAGCAGAGTGTTGCTGGTCCAAGTATTCTTGTCATCCACATACCATCTGCCCAAGCCAATCCTTTACCTCCTCAGAACATCATCATGGTAGCTTGGTATGCACCTTTGGTGTTACCACAACCTCTAGTTCCTTTGGAAAATGATTATCAATCAAAAATCCCACATTTCACTGCAAAAGAGTCTACCATAGCCCAACATCATGTAGATAGGATGGAAGATTTCTTTGACTATATGGAGATAGATGATGAGACAGTCAAGATGAGAATATTTGCCCAGAGTTTAGGAGGAGACATGAAGAAATGGTTTAAAGGCCTACCTCCTAATAGTATCCCTGATCTTACCTCCTTATATCAATCCTTCATAAAAAAATGGGAAGTTAAGACCAACCCTCTCCAAATCTTAGTAGAATACAAGAATCTTAAAATAAATGTAGGAGAAAGTTTCCATGACTATTCTACAAGGTTTAACAACATTTACAATGCTCTTCCTCCACACATGAAACCTCCCCAAGGTATGGATTTAGTAAAATATCCTGAAGGCTTTGATGCTGACATGGCCTACCAGCTTAGGGAGAGAGATTACAACACATTGGAAGATATGAAAAAAGGAGCAATGAGTGTAGAGGCTATTGAGAATAAATCTAGAATGAGGGCTGAGAAAAGGGTAACATATAGGGATAACACATCAGCTTCCACATCCGATCCCAAGTATGACAGTCTAGCCAAAAACGTGGAAAGGTTAGAGAAAATGATGGAAAAAATGGTTGTCACAGTTAGTAATCAGAACAGAAACCAAAATCATAACCAGAACTAGAACTTTAGGAGAAATACCCCTCCCAACAGACAGAGAGACTTTGATCAACAAGTCATACCCCCATTTTAGGAGAATTTCCTTGATGAGGATGAGGGGATAATAGAAGAGTCCTAGGGAACCACAATAAACATGTTGGAAATAGACAACTCAATCCACAACTGTTCCACAGAAGAAGATCAGACCTCACACTCATATTGGGATGAGGAAAGGTTGTACTCTGAGGATTATAGGTTGGGATTTGAAAATTCCATCATGCAGGTCAGAGAACGGTATGAAATTAGGAGCAAAAAGAGCTTAGAAAATTCCAAACCAAAAGCTTCTGAGATTACCATTAAGAAAAGACCTGAGAAAACTTCTAAAGTGACTGTTGAAAGTAGAAAATCAATAGCTGAGATTTCTGGGAAGAAAAAAGAGAAGGACAGCCAAAATAATGATAAACAAAGTCAACAAACTAGCAGCACTAGCATTGCAGTTAGTGCTCCTGATAAAATAGTCACAAACACTGTACATACTAAGAATCAACACACTGATTCTGCCACTAAATTAGTGGCTAAAAAAATAGATTTAATTCTTACAAAGAGTCAGTATCCCTTCAATTTGGACAGTGAGATTGCTAAAATTAAAATCTCTGTCCCACTCTCTGAGCTGGCCACTCAGGATGTATATAAAGGCCAAATTTTGAAATCTTTAAATCTAGGTGAAAACAGTGACACTGTCAATCTGAGTGATGATCAACCAGCCCTTCTGTTTGGTCCAAAGATAGAAGGAAAGTTTCAGGAAGGGGTAGTACCTCCTTTTTATATCAGCCTCAATATCCATGACAAGATCCTTCACAACACAATGCATGACTCTGGGGCATCACACAACCTAATGCCTAAGGTAGTTATGGAGAGGTTAGGCCTAGAGATAACCCGCCCTTATAAAGATTTATATTCATTTGACTCTAGCAGAGTGAATGCCTTGGCCTAATCAAAGATCTATGTGGGAACCTAACCCATATTCCAACAAAATGTATGGTTATGGATGTTGTAGTAGTAGATGTGCCACCTAAGTATGGCATGTTACTATTGAGGTCATGGGGAGCCAAGCTGCAAGGTACAATGCAGATGGATGGGTCATATGCCACAATCCCTGTCTTTAGCTAGCTTAGGAGACTGTATAGAGAGTCAAAAATGAAGTTCATGGTTAGCAGCCCTAAAAAGCCTAAAAATTCACCTCTATACTCTATACACATAGATCTGGACTCCTTTATCCTTTGCAACGATGAATCCATAGATGAGCCAGAGCCCGAAGACAGAGATGCAAGCAATAGAGTAGAGCCCATAGATTTCAACATAATGGCCACTCTAGACATTGAAGAAAACGAAGAAGAAACCTTTGTACAATGCACTGAATCTGAAACTCAAAGTAAACAGAACCAAGACTACAAACAGCCGACTAGTCATATCTCGGAACTCCATGCACATCAAGAAGAACAAAACACTCCACGCCACGATGCAGACCCCATAATACAACAGTCTAGTGAAACCCAAGTTAGAGAAGGAAAATGATGATAAACCTAAAAATGATCCCTTATGGAGAATGAATTTTGATGGGTCTTGCACTAGAAAGACTGTAGGAGCGGGAGTGTGGTTACATAACACCAAGGGTGACTATGCTGAGAGTCATGCCTTCAATCTGAAATTCAAATGTACAAACAATATCGCAGAGTAGGAGACTCTCATCCTAGGCTTAAATCTGTTGAAAAAACTAGGAGCCCGAAGGATAGCTATGCACAGAGACTTTGAGTTAATCATAAAACAAGTGAATGGAGAATATACAGCTAAGCACCCTAGATTGAGAGTATACAGGAATGATGCTATGGATTTATTGAAAACCATTGTAGAATATGAACTGGTGTTTGTTCCCAGGAGTCAGAGCATAATTGCGAATGGATTAGCCTGCATAGCTAGTGCATATCATAAGTCTCCTAGTGACAAAAAAATCATCATTCAAACAAAATATAGACCTGAAGTGCCTAATAATGAGAAATATTTCCAGGTCTTTGAGGGCGACAAGAAGATAGAGGATTTCCTGATTGGCAGGAATGAGTTTGACTTCTCTGATTCAGACTCTAAATCCGATGAAAACTACTTGAGTGAAGAGCCCCCCGATGACGAAGGATCACAACATAACATAGAAATAAATGCTTTGACTGAACAACTTGGAAATCCAACCGAAGAATAAAAGAATGCAAAAAAAGAGGAAATAGAGGTGCTGCAGTCAAAATATAAGAATATACCTGGAGGACTGGCACCTTTAGAAGACCTTTTTGATTTTGACGACGTAGCGAAGAAACCCACTATAGAACACTCAGAATCTGATGTCGAGGAATGCAACATAGGCACTAAAGATAAGCCTAAGATGATAAATTTGGCTAAGTCCTTGCCCACGGACATGAAAAAGAAATATACTGACTTATTTAAAGTTGTTAGAAAATTATATATTATGGAGCAATGCAACACATAAAATATGCAAAAAATACAAGCACACAAAACACATAAAGCCAAAGAGACACAGATATATGTGGTTCACCCAGTTTGGTCTACATTCACCTCGAACAGCTAGTCCTTCCTTTATATTATCCAGCAAAAATTGAAGAGACAAAACCTACAGCAGATTTGTTGTAATATCCTCTGTTCTCTCTCATAGTCTCCCTATCTATTTCTTGCTCTGAGAATACACACATAATACACAGCCACAATACAATACCCTCATATATACAAGGGGGTTGCCTTCCAGGGCAAAAAACCCTAAACTAAACATAATTTCTACCATCAGATCATCCGCCTATGAACGGCCGAGATTGACTAGAAATTACTATACTTTTACAAGGCAATTTTACATCTGTTTTTAGCTTCGAGGGTGCTGCCCCCGAAACCCCCCGCCACAGGGGGGCTCCGAAAAGCGCTGCTGCCCCCCCCTGGACCCCCCATGGTAGAAATTAATTACGGGCGGCGTTGCCGCCCCTTTTAAGGTACAGGGATCCAATGCTGTGATACAAAATAAGCAACATAATCAGGCTCCACACCCAACAAAAGAGTTCATCGATGTGTTTTCCTAGAGCTATGAATAATTAAAAGCCTACGATACAGACATTATATAGCACAAAATCCCTTTGAAAGATAACTAAAAACCCTTCAGACATAAACTTCGTAGAATTTACCCGAAACAACCACCTCTAGTTAAAAATGAAATCAAGAAGATGTACGAGGCAGGAATTATAGTGTCTGTGAGGTTCTCTAATTAGGTTTCCAAACTTGTAGCTGTGAGAAAGAAAACAGGTGAGATTAGACTGTGCATCTATTTCAGGAACCATAACAGAGCTTCACTTAAAGATAATTACCCTTTACAAAAGATGGAACACATTTTACAGAGGGTAGTTGGCTCAAAAAGGATCTCCCCGTTAGATGTTTTTTCAGGCTATAACCAAGTGTTAGTACTCCCAGAATACCAACTCAAGACAGCTTTCACCACTCCATGGGGCACTTTTATGTACGTAAAAATGCCTTTTGGACTAATGAACGCTGGAGCAACCTTCCAACGAGCAATGGACATAGTCTTTTCAGAGGAAATAGGGCACTTCATTGTCATCTATCTGGATGACATAACAGTCTATTCCAAGACTGATGAGGAGCACCTAAAACATCTGAGAAGAGTTTTTGAAAAATGTAGAAGGTTCGGTCTATCTTTAAATCCCAAGAATATTGTGTTCGGGCTTCAAGAAGGTAAGCTTATTGGCCATATTATATCAGAGAAGGGAATTAAGATAGACCTGCAGAGAGTTGAGGGAATACTATAGATTACACACCCAAGAAACATAAAAGAGTTACAGTCCTTTATTGGGAAAATTAACTTCTTAAGGAGTTTTATTCCCAACTTAGATGAACACCTCAGGAATATGACAAACATGCTAAAAAAGGTGTAGGGGTTAAGTGGACTATAGAGGCTAAAAAATATTTTTAATTAATTAAACTTGCACTCACCCGGGCTCCTGTCCTAATTAGCCCAGATTTCTCAAAATATTTCTTGATATTTTCCTTTGCCTCAGAGCATACAGTGGCTTCAGTTCTACTGCAAAAAAATCCAGAGGGAATAAACAGCCCATTGCTTTCTTCATCAAGGCTCTGAGGGATGCACCCTTTAAATATAACATAATGGAAAAACAGGCCTATGCCTTAGTTAAGGCCTTGGAAGACTTCAAGGTGTATATACTACATTCTCACATCATAGCCTATGTGCCAAACATAGTGGTGAAAGACATTTTGTCCCAAGATTCAGATGGAAAGAGGGGCAAATGGATCGTTGTAATATTAGAGTATGATCTGGAAATAAAACCCAAAAAACTGATCAAAGGTCAGGGTTTAGCTCAACTAATGGCTAAATCAAATTTACAAGCCCTTGACATAAACATGGGAGATGCCCTGCATGAACATGAAGGAGTGCCCGATCCTGCTGATGAAGAATAATTTCAAAATTATCCTTGGTATTCTGATATCCTGTATGTGCCCACAAACCTGAATGCTCCTCCTGATTTATCAAAGACTAAGGCTAGATTCCTAAAGTTAAAAGCCATAAACTATTGCATACTGAATGAATGTTTATGCTGGAAAAATGCAAATGGTCTATTGCTTAAATGTTTTCCTAAAACTGAAGCAGAGAGGATTAAACAGGAGTTCCATGTAGGAGAGTGTGGAGGCCATTTAAACTGGAAAGCCACTGCTAACAAAATACTCAGAGTTGGCTATTACTGGCCTACACTTTTCAATGATATCCATAAAATGATAATTGCCTGCCATAAGTGCCAGATTTTTAGGGCAAAAGAAATCTCCTTCCTTTACCATTACAACCCATTACAATTGAGGATCCCTTTCAAAAATGGGGCCTATATTTCATAGGAGAAATACACCCTGCTTCTTCCGCACAACACAAGTGGATCCTTACAGCCATATACTACTTCAAAAAATGGATAGAAGCCATACCTTCTAGGAATTCCAAAAATTCTGTTATCTTTAAGTTCCTAGAAGACCACATCCTCTCGAGATTTGGCTGCCCGAGAAAAATAATCACTGATAACGCTGCTGCTTTTGGATCCAAGAAAATGATTGATTTTTGTCACAGGTATCAAATAGCACTCGATAATTCAACTTCTTATTATGCACAAGGTAATGGGTTAGCTGAATCATCAAACAACAACTTGGTGACCATTATCAAAAAGCTGCTGGAAGAGAATAAAAATTCATGTCATAACAAATTAGTGCATGCTTTGTGGGCTGACAGGCTAACAACAAAGAAATCCATTGGAATGTCACCATATCAGCTTGTTTAAGGGACAAAGGTAGTGTTTCCTACCAGCCTTGGGGTACCAATGATTAAACTAGTCCAAGAGATTCAGACAGAAGAAGACAGTATGGTAAGGAGGATAAATCAAACAATACATCTCCAATAGACAAGAGAAGAGGTCTATAACAGAGCTCTAAAGGTACAAGAAAATATAAAGAATTTGTTTGAAAAGAGAACAAAATATTGTGACTTCAAAATTGGAGATAAATTCCTTAAGTGGGACTCTAGGAGAGAAGACAAAGGAAAGCATGGAAATTTTGACAGTCTGTGGTAGGGTCCTTACATCATAAAGGCCGTTGTTGGTCCAAATGCCTTTTTTCTGCAAGAGCTAGATGGTACAAAGCTGTTTGGGGGTCCTGTAAATGGTAGGATGCTCAAGCATTACTACTCCTGATTTCCAATTTACAGTTTTCATTTACATTGTAAATACCATTGCTGTGTTTTATTTTTAGAGAAAAAGAGAAAATGTTTCAAAAAATAGAGAAAGAGAGGTTTAGACATGCTCAAAACTTGAACCTCTGAAGTGAAAAATATTGGCTCTAATATGTTCAAAACCTGAGCCAAAGGAAGCAAAAAAGCTGGTCCTAATATGCCCAAAATCTGAACCAGCAAAGAAGAAAGAAGAATTAGCTCTAACAAGCCCAAAACCAGAGCTGAAGTGAAGAATAAAGTGACTCTAACAAGCTCAAAACTTGAGTCACAAAATAAAGAAGGATGCTTCAAAGTTTCAAGATTTCAAGCCTTCAAATTTTTTTTTAAAGTTTTTGCAATTTCAGTCCACGTGCAGCTGTCTGTATGTCATGGATCCATAGCAAACTAGACTGTCTAATCCTAGTTTGATTGTTTTTAAATATCTGTTGTAGAATGTAGAGAAGAAATCTGCTAGACAGTTTAATCCTAGAAGATATTAGATTAGGTAGAGAAACTATGAGGCCAACAGTTTAATTTGGTCTCATGGAGTAATAAGGGTAGAGTAAGACTAGTTTTTTTTCTGCTTTCAATAAAAAAATGATGAAGAAGGTCTGCAAATTCAAATGCACCTTGAAGAAAAAATGTTAGGACTGTAGGATGGGTCGGTAGATTGTTTAGGGAATTTTTTCTACTGATTACTATCCATAATGTTTGTAACATCTGGATCAAAGAAGAAATATGGTTCAAGGGTTGAGGCATCTGGCCTACTCCAAATATTATTTTCTAAATTCTTGACACTTTCAGGAAGATGCCATCCCATGTGGAGCCACTGTTAGCCACCTATGAATTTTTTTTCAAGCAAACAGGTGGCTAAATTGTTTCTGAGCCTTCAAGAAATACATTTCCTATGAAAAAATATCATTCTTGAAGCCTCTGTGTGTCCTTTGCCTTTGAAAGATCTTCACTGTTGTTTCCATCCAAAAATCCTCACTGTTCGTGAAACAATTATGCTCAGAAAAGCCTTCATTTGCCCCTTTGTATCCCTGCAAATTTCCCATTTTAACTCCTTGTTCCCCTTTTTCAAATTTACCCTTTAACTCCCAAAATCCCTTCCTAAGTCTTCTAAATCATTCCATCTCCCCTTTTATCCTTATGAATACCCTTATTTTGGCTTAAAAATCCATTTTCCATTTACTAGAAACCTCTTTAAAGCCTTAAAAACGTTTTTTTAAGTCAAAAACACATTTTTATTATAAAACAGGCTTAGCCCCTTTCGGCCAGACCCTAACAACTTCCCCTCCATGCACCCAAGTGCTAAAACGAAGCGCGAAAGCATATGGTGCTTATTGGAATCGGAAGATGTCTGGGAGCGCATTTTCTTTGTAAAGATAAAAATATCCGATGTGATGGTGTTTCTTCTATTGAGTGCGGGTGCGATATCTGTTGTCGATCTATACAGATCTGACGGTTTGCGCTTATTTCACCGCACCCATCTTTCTTCCTTTGTTAACCCCCTGACGAAGATCTCCGTCATTGATTCGCATATAAATCCAACGGTCAAGCGCTAATCGCTTGATTGTCTATCGGAACTTTTAATTGTTGTGCCACCCTCTGCATTCCCCGATTGCGATCCTGCGATGCAATATTGGTCGTTGAATCCACAAGAACCAACGGCCAAGATTTGCCCTCGCTCCGCCCCTATGTCCCCTATTGGCCGCCCTTGATCCAATCACAGTCGTTGATCTGCAACCAATTCAGCGGTCCAGATGCAATCGCTTCATGACCCCATCAGAGTTTTGGCCCCTGCCTCCTCTGGTTTCAATTAGATATTGACCGTTCATTCCTTTTGATCCAATGGCAAAGATTACTCCCGACCACTAACCAA
Organism: Pinus albicaulis; assembly: GCA_034641835.2. Lineage (NCBI taxonomy): Eukaryota > Viridiplantae > Streptophyta > Pinopsida > Pinales > Pinaceae > Pinus > Pinus albicaulis. Next base: position 473,929,089 of record CM076584.1, read on the forward strand.
CTCCTCCACCTTTGTTTCTCCCTCTCTAGATCTCAGCCATTCATTCATATATCGGATGGCCAGTATTGAAACCACCTTCTGCTTGACCCCACCTTACTCATCGCGCATGTTATCATATTGTGTTTCATCCATCACCGTTGGATCTCATGATCCCAGATCCGACGGCCCACATCAATATTGCGTTGTTTCCTCTTGAAGTTTAACATCAGAATGTAAATGATATGGGCGGTTTCTGAAGACCACGTGTCAGTCGGAGACCTATATCATGTTCGAAAATTGAAAATGGCCTTCCTCCCTTTTCACCATGCGAAAACAACGATTTTATCCTAAAAACCACTTCCCCACTTCCATGCCCGAAATTCTATCAACAAATCTCGACCGTTGATCTATATAGAACAATGGCCCACACCGCATTTCGTATTCCATGCATATTTTTCCATTGGGCAACCATTGAACTTCATCAGATCATCTCTACCATCGATCTCTTCCTGAGATCTGACGGTCCATATCAAATCGCCCTCCGCCATACTGGTCCCACCATTTTATCAACCCATTTCATTGTATTTCCATTCAATTATTTGTATTTCGCCAAAGTTCAGACTTTCACGATTTACATTAAAAGATCATTCCTTCCACCTACATTAAAATTTTAATGTTTTACATTAAAGTTTATGTCATTTCGCCTAACCTTCTAAAATTCATTCCATTGGTTAATCTCCATCATCGATCATTGCCTTCAAATATCATCGGATGGTCCACATGAATCCCTCCACCAAATCTTCATCAGATCAATTTTCCTCTGTTTCACTGCATTTTTCCACCACTTTCCATTGCATCCACAACATTCACCTCTATTGTTCTTCCATTGTTACAGCCTTCCACAGCATCCATCCCCCCTCCTGCATGGACTTCTTAACATATTTGTGTGTTTTTTCAGGGAATATAGACGGTGAAAACCATTCTGTCCTACACAGTCACTGTTAGTGACACAATAGCACAAAGGAAGAATTTTCAGGGCCTGAGATTACATAGAAATGCCTGGGAAGGTGTTAGAATGTAATTTTTCATTAAAATAATGGTGTTCAACCTCTCCAGCTCCATTAAATCTCAAATTTCACAGATAGAGACAGTCATGAAGCGGCAAAGAGTATCAGTACATGATTAAAGAGTTTTAATGCCCAGTATTGAAGATTTTAAGCCTTAATCCAACGTTTAAAAGGTGAATATAATATATTGAATACCTTATGATTAATAGAGAAGGCATAATGAGGCCTAACACAGAGAAAACAATATTATCAGTGTTTCACATCAGCAGAGGTTTCCCTCTTGAGAAAGGACACAATACCCATACTGTTTTTATTCTACATTATGTTCCTGAGAAGATTTCCACCCTAGCAGAAGTCCTAATGCTACTAGAGCATTTGTTATGTAGTATGGCATACCTGAAGTAATTTATCTGCCTTTTTTTTATTCACTAGAGTACTACAGAGTTCTGCAGCCTAACGTACAACAAAGAACATACCTAGAGTCAAATTTCAGCCTGTCGAAGACCACTCTTTCATCCAAAGAGTACCAAAAATTAATGCATTGATATTAAGACAGAATGGGCCTCAAGCCCTCTTCTTCTACTCTATTTTAATGTTTCATTTAGTGTTTCATCTACCTCCTCTGCCTCTCTTTCAGCTATAAGAACTCAAGAAAAACACATTGTGAAGGTTGTTGGTTGTTGATCGTATATCTGTGAATTGTAAGTTGTTTCTCTTGAGATATAGTTCTTTGTGTAAAGTTGTAAGACAGGCTGAGGAAGATGTTTTTAGAGTGAATATCAAGCTGTTGGACAATGTTGTACATGACTGGTGCTGCTCTTTAATATGACAAGCACATTTCTTTGGATCCTGATTTAAAGCAGCAATGATGTTTTCTGCCTTTGTCTCTGTTTTCCTTCTGTAATTCATTACATTTCATTTCTCTAGTAAGCATCAGAAATATAGCTTAGGATATACCCTTGCATGGTACCCTAATGCTTTTGCTCTCCTTACCTTTGATGTTTTCTACTAAATGTGTTATCTGAGTACTGATTCAAGTTAATTTAACTAGTGTAGTAGTTGTATTTCACTGCCAGCTGATGTATGAATTAATGAATCTGTTCTTAGATGTTCTTCTTGGGTTTTAATTGAAATAATTGGGATACTGGGAGTTTATAATACTAATTCTGTCTCAGTAGGGTCTTTTTCAATCAATTAAGCCTTTCTAAGTTCCCTTAAGTATGGATACTGAAGCATTAAAAGTTCAAATCCTTTCTCTGATCTCAGGTTTTCACCTTTACGTTTAAATCTTTAATGTTTCCTTGTCTGAAGAGTTAGCCTTTTAGGAGTGGATCATAGATGTTTAATGGCATGTCCTGTCCCTATATCTACTTCCTAAGAGGTCACCTTGGAGGTTTTCTTGTCATTCACCTTCTTTCATCATCATTTCATACCATACTATCATCTTTAAGATCCAATGCTTTAAATGACTAGCCCAATTGAAAGCCTTGATTACTGAATAGAAAGTAAAATCTTTCCTGAATCCATTTCCCAATGGTCTCGAGTGTTCTCTGAATTGTCTCTCCTTTGCCTAAAATACTCTTTGCTTGTCCTTGTCTTATTTTGAACCCTTCCTTCCTGATTCACAACAACCAAACAAACAAACAAAACAAAACAAACCTTGTGCCTTATAACTAGCCTAATACCTTAAAATCAAGCTTCAAAGACATATTCCCATACCTTTATAGAGAGATCCCTCTCTTGACCCAGGAGGGCTAGATCCTGAGGTATTAAAGTGGTTTTGATGTTGTCTTATCTTTTGGTCTTGCCAATCTGGCCGAAACATAGGAACTCCAACAACATATTTAATAGGGGAAGTTTATATTTTTGGATTACTTGGCACTAGGGGAGTATGATCATATATTTTTAGATCATTTGGAGCTATTTTGGTCCCTGAAAAGGTCCAAAAAAAACCATTTTTTCACATTTTTGCAGCTATTTTTGAGCTGGTGCTGTGCTCCTGGGTTTTTTCACCTTTTCCACTTTTTGATAGGCTTATATAGATAATATTTAAATCACTCAATTATATTTGGAAATTATACATCCATAGCTTTCAAACGGGCCATCATGGGACCTTTTTCGACACTGGGAAGGCCTCCAAAACCTCGCTGCAAAAATGCCTATTTTGGTGTTGCGCGCCTGGAAATTCTACTAAAACAGAGATAGTTTTCTGCATTCCCATGTGATGATTGGGCCAAATGTGCGTTAGGAAATTTTATCATGTATGTCAGATCCTAAAAGATATTCTTTTTTGCTATTTCGGTCCAAAAATATATTTTAGAGAGATATTTTGTGCCTTGGACCTTGTAACGTCTCAAGGACAGTTTTAGATATTTTGTTTTGGCCAATGGCCTTCTAGTTGCTCTCGTGAGCTCTTTCTCCTCTTGGATTATATAAAACTTGAGGATTCATTGTGAAAACTAGGGAGAAATTTACATGTTGAGAGCAATACATAGTTTTATGATCTTGGAGAAAATATTGGTTTAATGAAGTGGATGAATGTCTTGCTTGGCTTGATGGTGGACGAGCATTGTGTGCTGGATTCCATAGCTTGGTGAATGGTGATGTGTCCCTAATTTTTTTTATGTCTTATTGTTTCCATTAATGTTCCATTATTCTTGTTTGATGTAGATCAAAAAAGTATAGGTTGAGATATGCTCATGGAAGCACGTCAAAACTCCTGTTTATTACAGCTTTGATGTTTTCTTCTTCATGGTCATTATAAGGAATTCTTAACTACTCCTTAGGTCCACTAAGAAATTTTCATTTGTTTCGTTAATGGTCCATATGTTAGCTATCAAATCTGATTGAGGGTATGACCTGCTTATTTGAAGTTCTCAAAACTCTATTTCTGAAATCTTTCTATGAAATATTGATTGATTAGGTTACGTCAAAGAGTTCTCGTTCGATCTTGACCTTTTTCCATGCTTACCAACTTGTTTCAGAGTTCCCAATAGTTTGATATATGTTTTTTAGGAGTTCCCTCTTTATATATTAAGTTATTTTTTTATCTTATATGTTTTCCCAGCAGCTGAAGGTGAATTTATAAAGTTAGGAGTTCTTATATTTCTATGTCTCACCTAAATGTTTATCTTTCATGTTTATTAGTTTGAGTATTGTTCATAGAGATTAATGGTTTTCCCTACCTCATGAGTATTTTCTTTCAAAATATATATGTTTAAGACTTCTTCATTTTTCACAAACTTAATGTTCATTTCACCTCATACCTCGCCCAAAGGATCCATTGACCTTGCTAAATCGGCCCCGCAGTACACATTTTCCATCATTTAGACATCCTTGACATTATTTAACCCCATATCCTTGTTGATTTGATGAACTCTCTTTCTATTTTTTCTACTTCATCAGTTTTACCTCAAAAACAAAACAAACCGAAATATACTTAACAACTAGCCTAAAATCAAACACATAAAGTGAACAAGTTCACATCCTTCACACCATAGAAAGAGCCCTGTCTAAGTCCAGGAAGGATAGGTCCTAGGAATCCAAAGATTGGTCTGATGTTACCCTATCATTTGGTTTACCAATCTTCCAAATTACGAGACACTAACATAATGGTGATCACGGTGGGACTCTGAGTAAAAAACAAACTTAGACTTCCTTAAACATTTCAGCAGCCCTTAAGAAAACTATCTTGTGGATTTATCCCACCGCTCACTAACATAATGGCGATCACGGTGGGACCTTGAGTCAAAAAATTCTAGGTATCCCTTAGGAACTCTCAAAGTCTTGGTCAAACTTAGAAAACTCAAGTGTTGTCTGAAGAGTAGAAACTAGCTCTTTCACCATCTTAGCAAAATGATGATTCAGCTATAGGAAACTCTTACAAACCTCAGGGCCATATATAGGAAACTCATAAAACCCAAAAAAACATTTCTATATTGGTTTTTTGTTAGTATTGGTGGTGGAACATAGACACTTATCTTCAAAACAACTAAAAATATCCACTTGGCGACTCCACTAGCCTCCAGTAGGCCTATTACCCCACTAGTTCTTATAAAGTCCCCTGGGAATGCATTAAGCAATCCCAATCATGCTGATGGTAGAAAAATAAGTTCAAATATTCCACCTGGTGACTCTACAACCCTCAATAGACCTAAATACCACAACGGTAGAGAAATCTAGTCTGGTTGAAAAGATGCAGTGACCTCTTTCTGATAAACAAAGATGGATCCAAGTATGAACAGAGAGGCAAAACTAGAGATATTGATAAAAAAAATTAGCAAAATAATGCATCTACTTGACAGGAAAGAGGAAAGGTATAGGGTTAAGGTTGGTGCTTCATATTCAAAACAACATATACTTCTTCCTCGGGAAAAGAAAACTAAATAACTACAAACAAGAACAATAAACAAAATATGCATGATGAGAAAGACTGCAAAGAAGAGAGTAAAGAAGGCTACCAAGTAGGTACTAATTACTTTCCTACATCTTGTGCTTCATTATTAAGAGAGAATTACGAGCAAGTTTCAAATAAAAACAGAGACAAGTGCCCTAAAGAAACAATCATCCAAGATGAAATCAAATCTGAAATAAAGGAGGAGATAACACATTTAGAGTCTCTACCCTTATGCTTCAATTCATTTCAGATTTTAAAAGGAAATTGGCACCCTGAGAACCTATCAGAGGCAACTTATGAATCTCATGCTTGAAGTAACTATCAAAAAAATCAAGAAGAGTTAATAGAGGATGAAACCAATCAAAAAATGAAAGAACACCCACAGGAACCCTCTAAAAATACAAGTGATGATTCATCATCTCTTCTAGGTGAGGCTCAAGAAGAAATTCAGCCTCTAAATCAGCCTTCACAAGAGAAAGAGGACTGTTGTAGTTATTTCCAAGGAAAAATAAAAATGCCTCCTTTTTTAACTGAAGAAGAGATAAATCAACTTCTAAAGATGAAGACAGCCTCTAAAACTTCATATGACCAAAACTTTTCTGATCATTCTCCTTCTAATCTTGCATACCATAAGTTAGAAAATAGATTTGTAAATCAATTCGAAGAGAAACAATATGATATTCCAATATTTATGGCTGGTGACATTACTTATATTAATGATTCTCCAAGGTTTGATCAATATATTGATGATTATGATAGCCAAGCAGAAGCTAACCTTGCAAAGCCATCGGTAGTTGGTTTGTGGGAAGAAGATCAAAATCATCAGCTTGAAAAAAGTAATCAACCACTACAAGTCACCTATGACACTGATGAGGAAAGCCTTGAAAGTTTAGAAGTAAGTGAAGAGTCTCTAAATCTTTGCTCTACTTCACTTCAGTCCATCAGAAATAGTTTTCATGTGATTGGAAATCAACAGTCTATCAGTTTTGCTAATGAGGTTGGGAAAGCTAATGAATTTCTTAAACCAGTTTTCAATAAGAATCATTTTCCTGAAATGGTTGAGGAAATCATTTGGGACATGAAATCCTCCTTAACTCCAGATTTGCAGCCACCAAGTTACATTGAATTAAAAATTGTAGATGAATGCAGAGAAGTTGATAATCACATGATCGTTGTTGCACCACCTTCTCAAGAGGATTTACTTCTAAAGAGTATCCCTACTCATCAACATGATGACCTTCACATAGATTCCAGTCCACTCAATAAGAGCACATCAGCTTGGCAAGAGAACTACACTGCAATATATGATGACTCTGATAGTTCAGGTGATCATGAGGAAGAGGAGGCATTTTTTTCCCAAAAGAGCCTCAGGTATAGCCAAGTGGAAGAAGGAGTAGTCTTGGATGAAGCTTATGTCTCCAGTCCTCAAGATCAGATATCATTCCAAGATCCATTTGTTGTTTTCCTTGAGAAATATAAAAGAGGACTATTTTCTGCCAAGAACAATTTGATGCAAGGTTTAAAGAGAATTTTAGGCACTATTGTTCAAGCACAAGTGAGGTGCAAGTGGCCTTTTGATTTCTTCAGCATCCTCAAAGAGCTTAAACAAGATCACCCGTGAAATCATCTACTTGACTAGTTATATTGGAAAATAAAGTTCACCAAATAAATGTTTATCATATATAGGTTATATTAGGATAGATAGGCATGAAAAATAACCTCAACCCTATGAGCATATTTTTATTTTCAGATTGTTTTGAGAAAAAATGAAAAACACAAAAAGACACATAGAAATAGAAAAAGAGGGCAGATTTGAAAAAGGGTACAGCCCCATGCCTTAAAAAATAGTAATAATGAAAGTGTGCAAGTCCAAATTCCACTACTAGTGCAAAATGATGTCTTGTTAAGTTATCTAGCCTAATCATAGCTGAACATGCTTTAAATTTATTGTTGATAAGTTAGTGAAAATAATGTTGGTCAAAATATTCAAGCTTGACTTGTTAAAGAAAATAGATTAGGAGATAAGATACTGGTTCCACATGCTCAAAACAGAACCAAAGAGGAAAATAGGGATGAATATCAAACTATGTATCCTAGCCCTGATTTTTCTAAATATTACTTTGTACAAAATAACGTTTGTGTGCAGCTTGTTGTTATGCCACAAACCCATGATAAATCAAACTATCTAATCCTGATTTAGTCATGTTTTGAATTTCTTGTCAAATAGCTTAGAGAATGAAGTCTGTCATATTGCTTAATCTTGACAGTCAAATAGAATAGGTAGAGAATCAAAGGAGTTCATCAACATAATTTGAGCTCCGGGAAGAAATAAGGTAGAAATAGATAGTTTATTTTTCTTTCAAAAAAAAGAAGATGTCAATGTTGCTAGTCCAAATGCACCTAAAGAAGAAAAAATGTTAGACAAGTAGGTTGGGTAGGTAGAGATGGATTTGAGCTAATCATGTCTTTCAGATTGTTGAGATCATAGCTTCAAAGCAAGAATCATCAAGAGAAAAGAGGTAAAAATATGCCCAATGAATGAGGCACTGGTCTCCATCAAGCCAGAGATCTGCAATTCTGGACACCTCTCGAAAAGGAGCTTCCCTCCCCAAATGGAGCCACTGTAGTCATAATTATTTTTCACCAGTTTTGATGACTATATGCTTTGTCCAGGTTTTCTAGAAACCAAATTCAAACAATCATTTTGTCCTCTAGAAATCCCCTCAGAGAAATTTTTCACTTTTCCCTCCTCTCTTACCTACTGTGATTAAATTGGTAATCCTGTCAAAATACCATCTTAGACTGATATGCTTTACTCTGTCCATAACTTTCATATCTATGTAAAGCTTCTTATCTCTAATGCCTAAAATTCTCCTATTTCACAAGCTTTATGTCCAACATAACACAAGTTTTTCCATTGTACCATCCTACTACCCAAGTTACTATTGATGACCTGAGTATGTCTAGGAAATCCTTCAAATTAATGACAAAGTGTCTAGGTTATAGGTGATGGTGCTTAGGATGAATATCCAAAAAACCTGTGCCTTGTTAAAGACTCTATTTTCTAACTATCAGTCAAGTTCCATTTTCCTAAAAAACTTGCAAACCAACCGATTAGTCCTCCCTAATTCATGCACCATCATGTCTATCATATGCATTTCTGCTTCAGCAAAGCTCAAAGGTCAAATCTAGAAAATAGAGTAAAGATGTTCATATTTCTAAAAAGAAGGCAATAAAGCAATCTCCAAGGTCTATCCTTCTGGTTCAACAATAAAATTAAGACCAAGCCACCTTATCAAAAAACATCTCTACAGGGATGTCATGACAATTGGTATTAATCAAAACCTGGAAAAAAGGGAAACACCAAAGAAGAGCTTCAGTCAAAACAGTTGACTGTTTAAACAAAAGGAAACAGAGAGCTGGAGAACACAGGAAACACAAGTTTTTCTCTATAAATCAAAGATGCCTAAAGTGTCAAAAAATCATCTATCATGGAAAATAAGCACAACAAATTGGAGGATACTACAAAGCACTTTATGTCACTTCAGGAGGTAATTTTTTGCTCTTTCAAAGTTTATGGGCCCAAACTTCTGTAATAAAGTAAAATAAAGTGGTATCCATCCTCATTTAAATAAGTTGTTTGCCCTAAGATTGCACATGAAAAAGGTTCACATAGCAGGTTTAAATTTTGAATTGACTCCTAAAGCTGTATGTAAAGCCACCAAGATCCCTTGTATAGGAGAGAAATGGTTTAAACAAACATACCTTGACTTAACCCATTATCAGCCTTTTCTAAAGCCAAGTTATCAAGATGCATGTAAAACTATTTTCCCTTTTTCACATCTGCTAGATAGGTATGCCTTCCTCATGAAAATTGTCATGAAATATTTTCCCTGTGAAGGCAGGTTCTCCCAGGTCTATTCATATCACATTAGGCTCCTTATGCACTTCACCCGAACCAAGTTGCTGAACCTACCTTATTTCCTATGCAAGAGTATTGAAAAGATGTCCACCATTGTAAAAAATAAACCTCCATCTTAGCAAAGGGAAAGCTTATTCCATCACTCCCTTGTCAAAGTCATTATCACTCACCACCTGGAGAAAAAAAGCATTTCTTGGGAAACCTGTTGGAAATGTTGGCATTGATGGCAAAGGTAAAGATAGGAGCAGCACCTAAACTATTCATAATGCATGAGACATGAAGAAGAGGTAGTTTTAGAGAAGCTTCAGGAGCACAAAGGAGTAGCACCTGAACCAGCAATAAGGTAAAGTAGAAGACAGGGAACAGAGGCAACAAAGAGGTAGCAGAGGCAGCAAAAAGAGAAGTAAGGAGTAGCATCAGTCAAGGAGCAGAGGAAGCAATGTATTGAAGCAGAAACCAGTAGTGAATCAGTGGGTGCAGACCTGCATAGAGCTGCATAAACCTGGGGAAGAGTTAGGGACAGAGTAATGTAGCAGAAGGCCATCAGATTGAAGATCTGGCCAGCTAAAAGTTTTGAAGTGAGCGCATGAAGAACCTGTATGGTTAAATCCGTGTTAAGGACTTGATAGATGAATGTGTGTGAACCTATGCTCTCTACGTATAATTCGAAGGTGTTTATTCTGTATGAGAATCTAAGGAAGGTTGAATTATAGTTGATGGTTATAATACAGGGAAGGATTGTTATATGCACCTGTGTAGAATTAAATTAATTGAGTTCATGTTCTCTATTGAAATTGTATGATACCTTGTGTTAAGGAACTATGAATAGAAATGAGTCATTGGTAATTGTAGTATGAACCAAGAGATTGTGTTGAGGAATTGCACATGAAAGGCGGAGGAACCTAAGCGCAATAGAATAGAGCATTGATGAACGGAACCTGAAAGGGAAGATGTGGAGTGTAGAAGAAGGGAATAACATGGAACCCGGAGTAAGCAACGGAACCACGAGGAGGAACAGTGAATAGTAATGGTGGTTTCTGGTATTGATCGCACCATCCTTATACGAAGAGTGGTATTAGAGGAGTTGCGAGCGATTCCATAGAAAGCTCGACGCGTGTCCCCGAGCGAATAGGAAAACCACTATCTAAAGTGCGCCATCACACATTATAGTTCGTACCCAGACGCCGAGCGATATTGTGATGAGCTGTTGATTTGGGAAGGGGCCATCGAACAGTGATCGCACGCTGGACTTGCCCAAAGTTTAATAAAAGAGCCTGGATCATATCGACAACAATCGACGGTGTAGATTCATTGCAGGAGGGGTCGAGCCAGGGTTTATCGCCGTACTCCGGGAGCCTCCGCAATGGCATCATTGGTCTATTGACTATATAGGTGGGGTCCGGAGCCAAGATTTATTATACGGTTATGTGTTTAAAACAAAGCGTTGGATTTAATATAAAGTGCGAAGGGTTATAACTTTAGTCCTAAGGTTTGGAGATATATATATATATATATATATATATATTATGAGGAAACCATGAGCATATAAGAATTTATTTATGTTAATATATATCGAATTTTGATGCGTTGGGGTTTAAACCAAAGTCAAGAATACTATGCAGCATTTCGAAACAGTGGGTAGAAAAATTTACAATATATTGGTATATTGTGCTGTGAGCTAATATTACGGTTGTTCTAAATCAAGCATATAAGTGAAGAGGCCCCAAAAGTTGGAGATGCATGGTTATATACATAGAAAGAAAAAAATTTGGGTTAAGTACTAAATTGAGTGCAAGTAAGTTTTAATTATTTAAATTTCCAGCCCAGAAAATGGAGTATTGAAATTGCCTAGATCAACAGTTGGATTGAGTACAAATTTGTTGTATCCATTTTATATGCACACGGAAAGAGGAAATATGAGGCTTGACAGAGGTAAACGAAAATTGTAGAGTTGAAGAGATGTACAGCAAAGGGATTCAAAAGTGCAGTGAACGGGTGAAATATGCAAATGACAGTAAACAAAGAGTATGCAGAACAATTTCTTAACAACAGTAGAAAAAGACAAAATCTAGTAAAGCCAAAGTTCAGAAGAAGAGCTAAGTGATATTGAAATGTGTAACTAAAAATGTAAATATTTTTGTTGTTTATATTGTTTGTGATGCAAAGGCAAGTATCCTAAGGAAAAGACAAAATCCCACTGTAGCATGGAAATTTGTACATATTGTTGTAATTTTAAAAATGAATTGGATAAAGGAATAAGAAGACAGAAGCAAAAGAGTCATGACTGTTCACTCCAAATTCTTTATGAAATACAAACAATCATGTGAGGAACTCTATATATAATATCACATTGATATGCACAAGAGAGTTTAGAGAGAGTAAATCTAGAGAAGGCAGAATATAGAAGTGTGAGGCAGAGAAGATTAAGAGAAGAAGAGAAAAAAGAGAAGCTACAGAACAAAGCTGATATCTGAGGTAAATCAACAAACATTCAGTTTGATAAATTGAGGAAGTTGGAGCTTCCCTATCAAGTTGTAGCTTGATAGCTGTCAGTTGTAGCTGACTGAGGTTGGAGCCTCCTGTAGGTTGGTGCCTGCAAAAAATTAAAGGGATTTGGTGCTTCCTTGCAAGTTGTAGCTTGCAGAATCGAGGTTGGAGCCTCTTGTAGGTTGGTGCCTGCAGAAAAACAGTGGTGAGAGGGAGTTGGAGCTTGCCTTTGCATCACAACAATAATAAGATATTGTTTTCTCCCTTTATGGGTTTCCACTTATATCTGGTGTCTCTGTGCATGATGTTTATGTTTTGATCTGATTTATATCATCTGCTTAATACCTGCTATTCTCATATTAAGTCTACTGTTATATTATATTAATACTTGTTGCTCACATTCTAAGATTACTCACATATTAAGTTGGATATGAAATGAAGGTGTAAATAAGGTTTAATATAAAGTTTAAAATATCATGAATGTGTTAAACCGATTCACCCCCCCCCCCCCTCTCAGTTTAACTAAGGGTTCAACAATTGGTATCAGAGCAGGTTCCTTTGTACAAGTATAATAATTGAAAGGAGATCCTAGGTTACCAAGATGGCTAGTAAAGAAGGATGCTCAACCAATAAAGCCCCTTTCTTCACTAGTGAAAATTATGCTTTCTGGAAAATCAGAATGAGGACATACATAATGTCTCTAGGAATAGAAGTCTGGGCTGCTATGGAATTAGGATATGCCCCAAAGGCAACTGACACAGAGAAAGAAACAAAACAAGGTTTTGTGGCTAACACAAAAGACATGAATGCCATCCTGAATGGATAGTGTGAAGTAGAGTTTATTAAAGTAATGCACAAAGACACTGCCAAAGAAATATGGGATAATCTTAACAACATACATGAGGGAGACAAGAAAGTAAAGACTACCAAACTTCAAGTCTATAAAGCCCAGTTTGAGAACTTAAAAATGAATGATGATGAATACACTGCTAGTTTCTTCCTAAAAGTTGCAGAAATTATTAACAATATGAAAGCTCTTGGAGAAAAAATGCCAGAAAGTATAATTGTGCAAAAGATTCTAAGATCTCTTCCATCCGGGTTTAATCCAAAGGTGTCTACAATAGAAGAAATAGCTGATTGGGAGACCTTTACCATGAACCAGCTACTTGGAAATCTAACAGCCTATGAAATGAGGCTCCCATAGAAGAAGCCAAGTACGAGGGAAGCAGCCTTCAAAACAGAAAAGAAGAAAGAAGAAGAGGGAGACATATGCTCTTGCTCAGATGAAGAAGAGGCAAAGTTTGTCAAGAAATTGGATAGAGGCTCAGGTAAATACAAAGGTAAACTCCCCTTCAAATGATTTAACTGTGGAAGAGTGGGACACTATGCTGCTAAGTGTCCTCACAAGAAAGTAAGGAATCAGGCTCAAGAGTTAGAGAAAAATAAATCAAAGAACTGGTAGAAAGGAAAGAAGTTCAGCAGAAAATCCTTCTATGCTCAACAAGACAGCAGTACATCTGAAGATTCAGATGAATCCTCAAGTGAAGAAGGAACCTATGAATTCTTATTGATGGCCATAGAAGAACTTGAAGGTCTCCTGCTAGAAGATGAAGAAGAAGAAGGTGAAGTCGACCTTGAGGGGGAGCTAAGAAGTGCTCTAGAAGAGATTGATAGACTCAAACTGAAATGTAGAAAAAAAAGGACATTCTCCTCAAGTATGTACGAGAAGAACAGAATTCAGAAGTCCTTAAGCAGCTAAAGATAGAGATTGAAGAAGCCAAGAAGATAGAGGACATGTTACTTAAGCAAATCAAAGAAAAAACTCAAGAACAAGAAAAGTTGGAAGAAGAAGTAGTATGTCTCAGGAAGAAATTAGAAAATGCTCAAAGGAAAGTGGTTACAAACTCTTCTCAAACAATAAGCTCTAGTAAGTTGAATGAAATTATGGTTGCTCAAAGATCCCCTATGATAAAGACTGGAATAGGCTATGAAGGAGAATCAAGTAAAGGAAAAGAAAAGGTTGACAGAGAAATTATTTTTGTAAAAGCAAAGAAGAATGATGAAGTAGCTCAAACAATTCCTACAAAAGAAGAAATCTGCAATAAGGAATACAGAGATCAGAAGAAACCACTAGTAGCAAAGAATGTAATAAATACTAAGACCCCCGAATATGTAAAATTTGGAAACCATCAAAGGAGATTCTTCCCTCCTATGAAGAATGCCACCTGTTATGCTTGCCACAAGTTGGGACACATTGTTGCTTATTGTCATGCAAGGAGGAGTAATTCAAACTAGAAAAAGATGCAAACATTAAAGACACTGCCTCAAGCAAACAAATGGAAGAGACAACCTTACATGAAGTATAAAATAGCTTCTATGGTTACTACTTTTATTGTAACGAATTTGGTCATAAAATCATTGAGTGTAGAAAGTATGGACAAAGATTGATGTTTAACACCTCAAGGAGGTGTATGAATCAAAGAAATTCTATTCATACTCATAATTCTACAAAAATTATGATCAAATGTTGTGTATGCAATCAAGTTGGACATATACCTTCCAAATGTCCTCTAAGAAGATGTAGTTCATCACCTCACAAAAGATACCAAACAAAAGGGTGCCTCCAGTGGATAAAGAAGGTGAATAAATGTGACTTGGCTCTACCTACTCAAGACCTGAAAATTCAATGGTATTTGGATAGTGGCTGCTCAAAACACATGACTGGAGACAGAAGCAAGTTTATAACTCTTGATGAAAAGAAATCCGGCAATGTCACTTTTGGCAATGAAAAATCAGGTAAGATCAAGGGAAAAGGCTTAGTCAGCATAAACAATGGTAGAGGAAAGGCCCAAGATGTACTATTTGTAGATGGGCTGAAAGAAAATTTACTGAGTGTCAGTCAAATGTGTGACAAAGGTTGCGAAGTTTCTATTTATAGCACAAGATCAGAAGTCGATCAAGCACCACAGCAAGACTCCTCTTCGAAAGGTGTTCAAACAAGAGAGAAATGTTTACATTGTGAAAGAGGAAGATGAAGCATGCCATATTAGCAAACTTGAGGAGCCGTGGTTATGGCATAAAAGATTGGGACATCTCAACTTTGATCACATCATCGTACTCAAGCAAGAAGAAAGTCACGTAGACATGCCAGAATAAAGCAGGCCTTATAATACCATGTGTACCTCATTAATCAAACACCCACACATCTCATACAAAGAGGAGTTGTCAACAAGAAGACCACCTACTTGTGCATGGATCATGTGGACTCAGCAAGAACTAAAACACCAAGTGGAGAATCCTACTTCATAAAGCCGATAATAGATGATTTCTTCAGAATAAGGTTGTTTTTTTCAAGAATAAATCGTGTTCGACAAATTCAAAAATATTTATGTAAGTGATGAATAAAATCAGATAGATGCAAGATGAAATGCATTAGATCGACAGAGGAGGTGAATGCAGACAGACTTTGCTGACTTGCGTACGTAAATCATGCATAAAACAAAAATTTCATTGTTATAGACACTCTAATGGAGAGCAGAAGACAAAACAGACCGTTCAACAAATTACTGCAGTAGCCATGATGCAAGAGAATAATATTTCTCAAACCTTCATGTACACCACACAATAGTACATATGCTTAATTAAATCTCACTTAAGGCCAAGCAAAGACAAATCCCTACGAACTCAGGGTAGAAAGCCACTAATCAAACATTTTAATCTTGTGCAAAGTGTTATATAAAGAATAATGATGAAAATCTTGGAAAATTTGATGCAAGACAGTATGAAGGAATACTTAGATATGCATCCAAAAGTAAAGGGTACTGTGTGCTACAACAAGACTCGGAAAATAGTAGAAAGCATTGATGTGAGATTGCTATGAAGAACTTCCAAACAATACAAGAGATACCGATCAAGTACAAATTATTGGGATAACCATGAATAACAAGACCTCGTAATGATGATGAATCAAGAAAGACTAAGGATGAAGGGTTTAGCTCGAAAGCCCTCAAGATACACTCATAAGAATCATCCAAGATCAAATCATAGAGATAAGAAATATAGTCCGGGGACAATAAGGCAAAAATGCACGTAACAACCGAAGAGGTATACATAACTATGTTGTCACAACAGAGCCAAAAAATTAAAGAAGCCAAATAAGGAAAAGTCTTGGGTAAAAGCAATGAATGAGGAACACCAAATTGAAAAGAACAACACGGGAACTAGTTCCTAGACCAATCGAGAAAATATCACAGGTTCAAAATGGATATTCAAAAAACAAAATGAATATAAGGACAAGTAATCGTGAATAAAGCGTACCTGTCCGTAAAGGATATTCACAAGTCGAAGGACTTGATTAAGATGAAACATTTACCTCCGTAGCCACGAATGGAAGCTATCATAATGTTCCTGTACTTTTAGACAGTTACCGTAATTTCAAGGTATATCAAATGGATGTAAAATCGTATTTCAATGGAGACCTAGAAGAAGAAGTCTACATTAAACAAACTGCATGTCATTTACGTACAAAGAAAATTATGTGTGCGTAATCGAAGAAGTGCCATATATGGACTAAATGTGCTCGTGCTTGGTACTTAAGATCGATAAGACAGGTGGTGTCAGTGCTTTAAGAGAGGGGAGTAGATAGAAATTCCATACATAAAACATATGAAAATGAACTCCGATTGTTGTGGTATATGTTGATGACATTATGTTTGGAAGCAATAGAGAAGAACTATGGCAAAGGGTTTAAGCTAGATGAGGATGAAACAGTAGTTTAGCGTCTATGACGGAAGCTTCCGGCTTATACTTAGACTTCAAATCTAGTAAAAGAACATAGGTACATTCATCTCACAGAAAAAATACTTGAAAGAAATGTTGAAAAAGTTAAAAATGGAGGACCTGTAAACCCGTGTCAACTCCCATAATCACGGATAAAGTCAGAAGCCATGATGGATCTGGCCGATATAGATCAAAAAAACTCTACAGATTCATGATAGTGAATTTTTTTGTATCTGATCAACAAGACTGTACATCATGCTAGCGTAGGACTAGTGGCTAGATATCGCTAAATACCTAAACAAAACCATCTTCTCGGCGTAAAAATAATATCTCGATATCTACAAGGAATAGCACAATATGACTTTGCATCTCACAGAAAAAAGCTTCACTTTAATGAAGATACACAGATGCGCATTGGGCCAATCAGATGACAGAAAAGCACAAGTGGAGGCTTAGTCCAGAAAGTCCGGTGGCATGGTTAGGCAAGAAACAAACATCTATCTCCCCTCGTCTATAGCCGGCTGCATTATATAGCAAGCAATGGGAAGATGTCAGACACAAGTCATGTGGATGAAGCATTTCTTCAAGACATGAAAGTAAGCATTAATGAACCTATCTCAATCAAATGTGATAATACAAGTGCTATAAGTATATCAAAAAATCCCGTGCTTCACTCAAAAACTAAGCATATCCTAATCAAGTATCATTTTCTCCGAGAACAAGTGGCTCGTACATATGCCGGAGTATGTGCCAACAAAAGAACATACAACCGATATATTTACCAAACCTCATAGAGAACCATTTGAATATTTGAGAGATAAACTAGGGGCGTATCCGTAGATGCTACTTCGATATAAAGAGAAAGCACAGCTTTCGTGGGGAGAACAAATGAAATATCATTCCAGGGAGATCGCCCAATAAGGGAAGTATGAATCAGTCCTCTCAGATCAAAGGATTATGGAAAGAATACATCTAAGATAAATGAGTCAATGAAAAATGCTAAAGCCACGCATTTTTAGATTTAATCCAATGTAGCAGGAGCAAACAGTGGTATAAATTTAGAAGATCTCAGAGAGAGGAAACAAGGTCAAAATGTCGAAAAAGGATAAAAACACAGGATTTGGGGTTGACAAATCTACACTATGAGATGTGCAACCCCTTGCCATTGATTTCAAAGGGGGAGGAAGAGCGTGCAAAGTGTATGCAAACACAGTAGGTATTGCCATCAATGCCAAAGGGGGAGATCATGGAAATTTTGGCACGATGGCAGCAAAGGTAAAAGACAGGAGCAGCAATCTCCAACCATATTCATACGTAACAGACATGAAGAAGAGGCGCTTTAGAGAAGCTTCAGGAGTACAAAGGAGCAAAGACTCGAACCGGCACAAGGTAAAGTAGAAGGTGGAAATCGCAGGCAAGAAAAAGAGAAGTGAAGGAGGAAGAGATCAAGGAGTAGAGGAAGCAATGTATTAAAGGTAACAAGGCAGTGAATCAAGTTGGCGGCAGACTGCGCAGAGCCGCATAAACCCAGGGAAGAGTTAGGATAGTATCGTAAAGGGTATGTCATCGCATTTAAAGATCCGCTACCAGAAGTTTTAAAGTGAGTGCATGAAGAACTTGTATGGAGTTAAATCCATGTTAAGGACTTTGATAGATGAATGTGTGTGAACCTACGCTCTCTACGTATAATTTGAAGGTGTTTAGTCTATATGAGAATCAGAGAAGGTCGACTATAGTTGATGGTTATAATACAAGGAAGGATTGTTATAAGCATCTCCGGTAATTAAATTAATTGCGTTCATGTTCTATATTGAAAGTGTATGATACCTTGTGTTAAGGAACTATGAATAGAAATGAATCATTGGTAATTTAAGTATGAACCAAGAGATCGTGTTGAGGAATCGCACATGAAAGGTGGAGGAACCTCGAGGGACCCGAATAGAGCATTGATGAACGAAACCCGGAAGGGAAGAAAGGAGCATAGAAGAAGGGAATAACACGGAACCCGGAGTAAACAACGAACTCATGAGGAGGAAAATGAAAATCGTGAATTCATGGTTTTTGGTATTAATCGCACCACCCTTATACAGAGAGCGTATTAGGAGAGTTGCGAGCGATTCCATAGAAAGTTCGATGCGTGTCCCCGAGCGAAATAGAAAACCATCGTTCAAAGTGCGCCATCGCACGTTATGTTCGTACTCAAGACAACGAGCGCATATTGTGATGAGCCGTTGATTTGGGAAGGGGGCCATCGAACGGTGATCGCACGTTGGACTTGCCCGTTTAATAAAAGAGCCTGGATCATATCGACAACGATCGACGGTGTAGATTCATCGGTGGGGTCCGGAACCAAGATTTATTATACGTTGCGCGAAACAGAGCGTTGGATTTAATATGCGGCAAATGGTTGTAACTTTAGTCCTAAGGTTCATATATATATATATATATATATATATATATATATATATATATATATATATATATATATATATATATATATATATATATATATATATATATATATATTATGTAGAGGAAAACCATGATATAAGAATTTATTTATGTTAATATATATCTACTGTTGATGTAATATGGCTTAAGACAAAGTCAAGGATACTATGCAAAAGATTTTCGAAACACTCGGGTGAAAAAATTTACAATATATTGCATAACATGTTGTGAGCTAATATTATGCTTGTTCTAAATCAAGCATATAAGTGCAAAGGTCTTAAAAGTTGGAGATGCATGGTTATATGCATAGAAAGAAAAATTGCTATAATACTTGAGGTGTGATTTTATGTGCAAGTAAGTTTTAATTATTCAAATTGCCACTTGTGAAAATGGAGAGGTATTGAATTGCCTGCATTTAACATTGGATTTCGAGTACAAATTTGTCACATCTATTTTATATGCACACGGAAAGAGTGAATTATGAGGCCTAATGGTGAGGTAAATCTAAATTTGTAGAGTTGAAGAGATGTACGCAAAGTGATTCAAAAGTGTAGTGAATAGGAGAAATATACAGATGACAAGAAATGAAGAGAATGCAAAATAGTTTTTAACAAAGCAGAGAAAAGACAAAATCCAAGAAAGCCAAAGTTTAAAGAAGAGCTGAGGATATTGAAATGTCGAATCAAATGTAAATATTGTTGTTTATATTGTTTGTGATGCAAAGGCAAGTATCTCAAGGAAAATAAAAATCCCACTATAGCATGGAAATTTGTACATATTGTTATAATTTAAAAATTGAGTTGGATAAAGGAATAAGAAGACAATAAAAGAGTCATGACTGCTCACCCAAATTCCTCGTGAAATACAAAATTACCATGTGAAAATTTCTATGTGTATAATATCAATTTGATATGCACAAAAAAAGGAGAGAGAGAGAAAATATAGAGAAGGCAGAGTATAGAAGTGTAAGGCAAAGAAGATTAAGAAAGAAGAGAAGAAAGAGAAGCTAAGGTAATCGCAGTCAGGGAGACCGAGGTAAATCAACGAACATTCATTGATAAACCGAGGAAGTTGGAGCTTCCCTATCAAGTTGCGCTGATAGCCGCGCTGTGGGGCCGATCGAGGTTGAAGCCTCCCGTAGGTTGGTGCCTCCCGCAAAATTGAAGGGAGTTGGTGCTTCCTTGCAAGTCAGAAGCTCAAGAATTGAGGTAGGAGCCTCCCGTAGCTCCGGTGCTTCGTTAAAAACAATGGTGAGAGGGAGTTGGAGTCAGCTTTTGCATCACAACAATAATGAGATGTGGTTTTTCTCCTTTGCGGGGTTTCCACTTATGTCCGGTGTCTCGTGCATGATGTTTATGTGTTGATCTGATTTATATCATCCGCTAATACCGTCGCTCTCATATTAAGTATGTCATATTATATTAATACTTCGTTTCTCACATTCTAAGATTACTCACATATTAAGTTGGACATGAAATGAAGGTGTAAATAAGGTTTAATAAAAGTTTAAAAGATTATGAATGTGTTAAACTCCATTCACCCCCCTCTCGCCTTAATCCAAGAGTTCACCGTATTCAGCTTAAGAAAATAAGCATTTCGTACAAAAATTCCAATGAGATGTAGAAGGCGAGAAACTCATTTAAGTGCTAGTGATTTCACCTTCAAGGTTAGAAAACATTCAAGATACACATATAACTTTAATCAAAGAAGAGGGAATGCTTAAACATCATTGATCATATCTATGAAGACTCCAAAACAATTACTCAAGCATGGACAAAGTGTATGATCGAAACATACCTCTTTGGAAAACCCACTAATGGTAATTTAGAGAGAGACCTCAAGAACAATGTTTTAGTGACACCAAACAAGTAGGGCTAACCATAAATCATCTTTGATACCTACTATATTAAACCATTCATGAAATAAAATGTTTAGGTGGTCTAGAGATCAATTAAGGATTCTCTAAAAATGACTTGTGCGTAGTGGAAAACATAAAGACAAGTAAGAAAAAATGTAGAGGCTATGCAGGCTTTTGAATATTTCTTAGTCTAAATCCTTTGTGTTGTGCCTCAATCTAGTCTCCTAAACTGAGTTCATTTAATTGTCAACCAAAGATTTGTAACCGCCGAAGTGAAATATACCATATGTACCTAGGTGCTTGTTTCCTAGTGCGTTGTGTGTAGTGTTTTGTGATGTTTTGGTCTTTTATGTTGATTTATGATGTTTTTGGTCTTTTGAAGTTTTATGTTTACAATGAAAATGCCTAGAAAACTAATGAAAAGAGAGTGGTAGTCAAAAAAACACAACAATCCTAATGTATGGAATGGCAAATGTAATCAAAACACCGAAGCAACATCTAAACTATGATCGAATAGAAACAAGAGCTTGATATTTAATTATTTAAACAAATGACAAACTAGACTTTGAGAAATGATCACTAAATATGCAAGTTTTCTAACTAGACAATCGACACTAATCATGATGCAACATTCTATTCTAAACTCATCTATTCCATGACTAATTTCAATTCATTCCCGCAATTTCAATCAAGGTCGAGTCTATTCTCCAAGAGTTATTGGTTTCTTTTCGTGGTAGTTCTCCATGGATAGCACTCGTTTATAGTGAGGAATTTGCGTAGATATTTGACTTGTAATGATGTTATCTTCAGTTCAAAGTTATGGATCAATGATAGTTTTTAACAAAAAGATATTTGTAAATAACATACATCTTAGGAATCCTATCAACTAAAAATGATCTACCGTGCAAAGGGTGATGTGGACTATGAGATATGAGTGCAATGAGTTGATTTAAACATGAGCTTAAGATGCTTTTAAACTAGAACAATGTTAAACTACAAGCCATCATCAAACTTTGAAATGAAGTAGTCGGACATGAATTAAAATGCAAACAGAAACTTCTGGAGCATTCTAATTAACATGCACTATTCTACAGTTACAATAACCGCCTTGTTCATCATGAGATATTTTGGAAGAGTTCCTTTCTTGTGGAAGAGGAGAACACTCTTGATCAGGACTTGTATGCAATTGAAAGCAAATGAACTGGAAGCAATGAAACTGTTGTCACATCATTACCATATCTTGAACTTCTTAAGGATGTCTTGGAAGAATTTCTTCTTGTGGAAGAGTGATTTAGACAAGTGCAACTATGATAGTGAAGACTAAAAACTACAACTAATTCCTATGACACTATAGCTATTCATCATTCATTGTTAAGATTTATTGGAAGAATGTCTTCGTTTGTTGTCCATGATGAATATAACTAGCGCTCTCTAGTTAAAAACAAATACAACTCCTATCCCAGCATCATAGTCATTAAACATTCATTGTTTTGATTTATTGGCAAAGTGTCTTCTTGTGGAAGAGCTGAACGAATTATACTCACAAGAATAAGTTAAAAACAAATACAAATCTAATCGATATCCTACAATACCATAGTCATCAATCATTCATCATTTTGGTCTGTTGGAAGAATGTCTTCTTATGGAAGAACCGGAATGAGTAATGGCACTACGTATATAAAACACAACAACTACTAATTCAATATGCACTGAAAGACAAAATTAGGGAAAAACTTATCTAGTTTACTTTTAAGGAACTGTCATGCAGTCTTCTACCACTTTGACTAAGATTCGACTTCACAATTAAATCACGGCTTTCAAGGTAATTTTGTCTGCCCATTAACGATGCAATAGTTCAAACATAATGCTCTCCGTGTCTTAAAAGACGTAACACGAGTTACACCAAAAATCTAGCATCAAATCTACACAAAATTTCTAACTAAGTTTCTACTTACCTACAAGAGTTTTAAAGTGTAAATTGCAAGTAACAATAATTACAATAATTTAGGAATGATGTCTTCCTAATCCAAATCATCTTAGAGTCTTTGAGTGTGGCCGCGTAAAGAGAAAAGACACCCGGACTGCATTGGGCCTCTAGTAGGAATTTTTCACAAATGTGTTCCCACGTGCATAACCGCATACGTAATCTTACTCTCTTCCATGACGAGCAACACACCACATGTAGCACGACGTGGATCATGCCCATATGCATTTTTCCCTCAAGAGGCCACCCGGAACATGCTCAAACATAAAAGGTAGTCGTGTATCGCTCATACATGCACGTTCCTCGCATTCTCGCAAGCCTAGTTCCTAGCCAAAAATGCTTAACAATGGCAACAATCACAAAATTCAACAAGTCAAGCAAGAGAAACTACTCTAGAAGTATACTTCTTAACTATTTTTATTGATCAATTGGGTTTAAAATGGAAATGGACAAGGGAAAAATGGGAGGTAAAATGAGGTGAAGGAAAGTACAAATTTGAGGCTCAACATACTCCCCACCGGCTGCTTTGCATGTCCTCATGCAAATTATCCTATGAATCCCGAGGCTTCGCAAGGACATCTAACTTCTTCTTTTTTCCTTTGTCCGCATGCTAAAGGCCTTCGGGTTTCCATCACAAGTTTGAACCCGAGATTTGTGAGTGCTCCGATCAACTCTTCGTCTCCTTGTCTTCATCTTCTTGTCTTCCACTTTGTCTATATGTGGATAAGGTTGAGTTCATGTCAGTTTCGAGCTTGATTTGATCTTTGAGAATTTCATTCTCATTTCGATGTGTCTATTCAACACTTCCAACTCATACCCATCCTTCTCCTCATATCAATTTTAGCTTAGTGGAGGATCGGGGGTTCTTCTTCTTCTCAAGTCAGTTTTCTCTAGAGTTTCCACATAATCATAGATTTCCGTTGAGCAGATCAATCTCGGGTGCTCTCATAAAAATATTCATCATCATAATTTCTTCCTTACAGATGTTTCTTCATCTTCAATATTGATTACCCTCGTTTGTTTGATTGATGTTTTCTTCAGCTTTTCTCTTTAATCTCGTGGCTTCTCCTAAGTTGAGAGGAACCCTCCCCTTTTTCCATACCGGCATTCTTGATTTCCTTTCTTCCTTGAGTTGACTTTGATTCTAGTCAACTTCTCCCGTAATGACTTCTTCAATCGTCTTTTGAACCGGCTTGTCAATTTTACCTCGTTGGAGTCCTCCATCTCCTACTTCTTTGTGGCTCGTGGTTCAGGTGATAGTTCTTTTTGCTTTCTCAAAATGAGATTTCTTATTAAGAAATCATCCCATGTATCAGTTTGATTTCAGATAGATGATGCTCAATTAAAATTTTTACTAACCCATGATGTATACAAAAAAGGTTTCCAAAAACCGAACTCTTCCTCCTCAACACGTGAAGCCATTTTCTTCGACTTTGACAAGAAATATGGGTAAATTCAATCTTCCCAGAAAAATGTAACATTAGTCTCATATGGTATATATAAAATGTCCCATACCTACCCTCACATGTAACAAATTTTTGCAAAAGAAGGTAGTATATTCCTCCATTTTCTCTTCAAATGTCAGCATCGGGAATTCTCGAACACACTAACATCCATGTTTGGTGATTTTAGGATTTTTTTCCATGAGTCATTATGGAATTCCCTATTTTTAAACCATCTTTTCCCCACTGGATAACTCGCAGCTCGCTATAAAAACTTATTAACACAGAACTTAACATCTCCTATTTCAACCTCAAGGTTTTGGAATGATCTAGCAAACGTTTTGGTGACTTCCTTATGGCAATCATTAAACTTTTCCAAGAATTGGAGCCATCCTATTTGTTGTATCATCTCCTTGCATTGTGGATAACCTCTAAATATTTTGATCCTATAGGTTCAATCCTTACGATGAAACCCACATCACTATCAATTAACACTCTTCTCTATCCACAAAACAATGGCTTTTACTTTCTGATTAAAATGCTATTTTCCAATCTCTAAAAAAAATGGCTTCAATTTTGGAAGAACATACCTTTGAAATAGCTACGTCTTAAAAATCTCCGGTTTGTATGCCTCTGCTTGAAAAATGCCTTCGAATCTCCTGACCGATGTACTTCTCGTTGAACCTTGGAATGATATGGAAGCAATTTCACCTTTGTTAATGTCTCCGATAGACAAAGTGGTAGCTGATTTCAAATTTCTTTTTGTGCAATACCTCCGTCTTTGCAATGTACATCTCAAACTCAATCAATTAAAAACGCTTCTCATTTCTAGTAACACGTACTAAACTCAACCTCTCATTTCCTCGATAGAAAATGGTATGCTTCAAATTCAACACTACAAATTTTCTCTGTTCTGCAACAACAACTTCAAACCACTACTACTACACCTCCTCGTCTTTGGTAATAACATTTCAAACTTCAATTACTACCATACCTGCCTTTGGTAGCAAATGTTTTAAACTCTACATGGCCACAATTTGCAAGGATGTTGCAAATGCTCCAACACTTTGCTCAAGATATGCTCTTCCGTTAAGTGAGTTCTCACACCGTTATGCTTGCAATGTACTTTCCCCGTTCGCTCCCACATAATAATGCTTCGCTTCGAATGGAATACTGGCGACGAATGACGTTATGGCAAATGGTCACGCATAGAGTGGTAATAGGAGGATTGTAATAATGATTTGAGGAGACAAGAGGATTTGCATTTAATGGCAGGAAAAATCTTCATCATTAAAGAACTTGGTTAAGAGTCGTGGGAATTTTCAAATGATTTGGCCGTTCCACCGCTCAAATGCTATTGGATAGAAAATTTGAATTGGAAGTTTTAATACAAAGTCTATAGAGGGTTTTGTTTGGTGTTTGATCAATAAAGTAATTAAAACAACTTTTTGAATACTTACAACTAAATCATGCTAAATTTTTCATGAATTGCCATCGTAATTTAAATTTGTTATTACTTCCCTCTCATTTCGATGTTTGTGTGTAGCCTTTGTCTTCTCTCTCGCTTCATCTTTGGAGGAATCTTTCACTATTTTCTTTATGTCTTTGATTCAAGGAATTCACCGGATTTACTCTTTGTTGTAACTTCTGACATGTTCTGCTGGTTGATGCTTTAGACTTAGCCGGTGAAAAAACTATCTGCCGCAGAAAGGCCGACTCGCCATGTAATGTACACCGAGCCGCGTAATGTCCCAGAGAACACTTTATTATGAAAATGAAATGTTTCTCGGGAGATGGGTGAAATTTTTATGAAAATGGATAGAATGGATGTGATGGATTATATGGATAATGAAATAAGAATGGATTCAAATTTCTATGGAATGAAGGAAACATAAGGGTCAAATTTGGCACTATGTGGCATATTTTTATTCACTTGCAACAAGAGACAAATTCCTATGTTTTGACATGAGAATGAAGTGAATGGAAGATGGAGTGAAATGAATGAAATGGAATGGAGTGAAATGAAGGAAATGGAATGGAGTGAAATGTGAATGATGGATGAGATAAGGACAGATGGATAGTGATCGGAATGAGATGAAATGAATCATAAGTACTATGGCACTAATCCTATGATTTTTATAACAACTCGCTTAGAAACAAAATGGGAAAAGTTGGGAGTGTCGAGAAACTCGATTTTCACCCCATTTTTCGTATAAACATGCCAATTAGTGATTGGTTTTCATGTTTATACCTTTATTTTTATTTTTATTTTTTATTTTTTTATTTTTTTAAAAGAGAAATGCTTCAGAAAATTTAATCAAGTTGATGAAGAAGAGAGATCTTCTTCATTAACTTCACATCATTGTCTCCTTGAACTTCTTGACAAACTCTCTTTGAGAGTGGCTTCTGTGGTAGCTTCAAATATGGCCATTCACAAGAAAAGGGACTCTTCTTTCATCTATAGTTCGATTTTTACTCATTTCCAATATCAAAAATTCGAACAATTTCATATGGCCCAATAAATGTCCGAAATTTCCCTTGAAAATCCTTGAATTTT
Source organism: Pinus albicaulis (assembly GCA_034641835.2). Lineage (NCBI taxonomy): Eukaryota > Viridiplantae > Streptophyta > Pinopsida > Pinales > Pinaceae > Pinus > Pinus albicaulis. The sequence continues at coordinate 473,956,011 of CM076584.1, forward strand.
GAATCAAACAAGAGAGCCCAATCACCCCCTTTAAATTTTCTTTATTGCATTTTGTCATGCCATCTAGCTCCTCATTACACTAGACTTGTTTTCTCAATCGCATCTTGTCCGATCTCATCCAATTCATTAATTTGCTCCAAATATATGCGTTTTGTCGTTAGATCAAGTCCATTGGACTGCCATCTTGAATGTTTGGATTTGGAATTCTATAGGAAACAAAATCATTTCCATAAACAAGCTCATAAGAAGTATGGCCTGTTGTGTTTCTCCACAGTTCTATAGGGTCTACAAGGCTCTTGGTGAAGCCTATCTACCCAATCTCTCTATGTAGATGAACAAGCCCTTGTTAGATTCCTTCAATGACTTTGTTAGTGGATTCTACTGACCATTTGCTTGTGGATGATAAGGAGTAGATGTCTTCTATGTCTGATTTTGTACTTCTCCACTAGCTTGCTCCACTAGCCTTGATAAATTGGAGCTCCTGACATGTAACAATTTCCCCTTAGACACCAAACGAGTAAAAATGATCTCAAAAGAAAAGCAACTACGTATGATTCATTAGCACAAGTAATGGTTTAGCTTCTACCCACTTAGTAAACATGCACCAAAAGTAAACTAATAGTGTATTTTTTGTCTGATGAGATTAATAGGTCCTGGACAAAAATCCAAGGCCCATTTTTCAAAAAGGTTCAATGTGTACCGAGGTTGTAATGGCATCTCACCCGATATAGGTTTCCTACCCTTTGGCAACTCACAATCTTTTGACATACTCCCTTGCATCTTTAAACAAAGATGGCCAATATCCTAAATTAAGATCTTACAGGTCTGTCCCCATCTGCAGCGGTCCGCCACAAGGTTCATCATGACATGCCTTGAGAATTTCGTGCATCTCATCTTCAATACCGTCAATCTTCTAATGATCAAATCAACCCGTCTTGTACAACTCATTAGCGACCATGAATATCTTGTACTATCATTAAATTGGATTTTTTCTTTATCCCTTGCATTCATAATTGAAGGAAATTCTTCCTGAAACTAAATAATTGGCAATATCGTTAAACCATGGAGCTGGAGTAGAAATCCAAAAGACATTCATCAAAGAAATTGATCTTCAAACCGAAGTGTCATCTTTGATATTTTGAATTCTATTGTGAAGCCGCCACAAGAGCGTGTTTTTCTTAAAAGTTTTATCTAGAATAGTAATATTGAATTTTGGTAATAATAACAACTATCTTTATAACTCTACCATTAGTGATCGATTATTCATTAAATATCTAATGTAAGTGTAATGACGTTAGAATAAAGTTTTACAGCTCCTCATATATAGTGCTCTAAATTTGTTAGTTTAAACAACAACTAAAAAACTTTTTCAAGACAAAAGATAGTTTAACTCTCATAGGAGTCAAATTTTTACCGATATAATAAATGCATAGGGAATTAAATCTTTCTCGTCCTTAACACGTCTCGTACGTACTCAAGTATCCGTCGAGATATGAAAAGCAACTTCCAAGCTAGGTCCCCTTAATATAGTAGCCGAAATTTTGATTTTCGTGGTTTCAAAAGCTAACCTGCAATCGAAGTCCACTGCACCACACCATAGTGGAGTACCTAAAGAGAGGAGATGCTATTTTGGTGAAGTTTTCTATAAATCTTCGATAGTACCCCTTAAATCCTAGAAAACTTCTTTACATCTCTTTGAATCCTTGAAAATGGATAGGTTAGAAATAACTTCAACTTTTGCTTCATCAACTCTAATCCCATCCCTCTAAAATGTGGTGCCCTAAAACAATACCTTCGTAAACATCATAAAACATTTTTCATGACTAAGAGTAGGTTTGCTTCGACATCTTTTTAGGACTTTTTCCAAGTTTTCTAAAAGCCTTCTCAAAATGTATCCCCATAACCTGGTGAAAAAATCATCCATGTACACCTCATTACGCTCATGTATTAGATCAGAAAAAATTCCTAATACCGCCTTGAATGTTATGTAATACAAAATCAAATACAATATCCTTAGTAGCATAGGTACCCCCAAGGACAAGTAAATGTGGTTTTATCTGTCTTTCAAGTGCTACTTGGATTTGATTGTAACCACTAAATCCATCCAGGAATGAAAAGTACTTTTTACCCGCTAATGTATCTAATACTCGATCTATAAAAGGTAAGGGAAAATGGTCTTTAAGAGTAGCTTTATTCGTTTTATAGTCAACACACACCCTCCATTTTCCATTTTTCTTAGGTACAATTACTAAAGGGGAAACCCACCGACTATCCTGGGCTAGGATAGATGAAGTACATTTTTAACAATTTTTGTAATTCTTCCTCGACAATTTCTCAAGATTTGGATTCATCCGCTTTGAGGTCGGGTTCGATTGGTTTGCAATTTGCCTCTATAGATGTGTATGAGTACAAGTCTTGGACGCTGTATCTTTCATGTCGTTGGGTATTCCCATGCATACGTTGCAGAATGGCCCCGTAATACTTTGGTTCAGTTCTTCTTGCTGAGATTTTTCGCATTTTTGTTTATGTTCAAGGTTTTGCCCGGAAAAATTTCACTTGTAGAATCGCCAAATTTGTCCATAGAATGAAGAGACACCGTCTCAGATGACAAGAACTCAAATATTGGATTTCTCTTGAAATGATTCGTTCGTGGTTTCCGGAGAAGATTCAAATTTCTAGAGTATCTGACGGATTATCTTCACTAATTTCAAATTTGAAGAGTGGTTGCAAATATTCTTCATCCTCTATCCATTGAGTGTCATCTAGATCCGTAATTGTCTTAGTCGAGGATATAAAGTGAATTTCTTTGCGAACTTCCATCGAAATATACATATCACCGGACCTAACGCGAATAAAAGCATCGCCTGTAGCTAACCAAGGTCTTCCTAGTATAGCCAGATGGCCTTCCTAGATTATTCTTGGGTGTAAGGATCATGGAACTACGTGTACTCCCAAGAAAGTCTAGGGATTATCTGAATGTCTTCTATTACCCCATCGTCCGACTGGCGCATCTATCCTCATAGTTGTAATAGTGTGTGGGTGTAAAGAGAAGATTAGGAAGTTTCAGCTATTCAAGATTTGTCTACTCATGATATTTATTGTCGCTCCTAAGTCAATGAGTGTGTTTTGAATTTCAATTCCATTGATGTGAATTTTGACAACTGATTTCCGTCAAGGTACTTTGGAATAGTAATCTTACCCATCATAATATCTGCCATTTGTCCTACCAATGTTGAATTTTCTTGCTTTCTATTCTTTTTCTTGTTGTCTTCTCATACTCAACTCCTTATTATTGGCTAAAATTGGGATTTCCTCGATGGCTTGCAATAATGAATTTAATGCAAACATTTCTCAATTCATCCAAGAAATCATAATTAGGCACCATTATTTGTTTTTCTACACCTTGGTCAATTTGTAATCTTTCCTGGAAGGGAGGTGGGTAGTGAAGTAGATGTGGATGGTTGCCTCTAATACCGGAGTTGGGCTTATTGGATATTTTTGTTTGCATTTTTCAATGTTTTGGCTCTGAAAGGACAAGCTTCTTCCTCAAGACTTTTATTAACCCTAGGGAGTCTTCCCCTTTAATTATCTTGTTCTTGTATGATCACGTGCTGTTTCTTTCTTGTGATCTTCTGTACCCAAGTTGAACATCACCAAGGTCTAGAGGAGTAATTAAATGTTGGAAATTGTTGTCCTTCTATCATGTATGTATTCGAGGATTCTTATTATTGGGGTTTGGTATGGCCGAGCCGGTAATTGATTGGATTTTTGAGGGAATGAAGGAAGTTATTGATTTTGGATTATACTGGCTCGATGATGTTGTTGAGAATTCTGTTGAAAATTTTGTTGAAGATTTTGAGAAAATTTTGTGGATATAGTGGATAGGATGGTGGATACCGATAATATGGAGAGTATCTTCCCATAGGGACCTCGTGATCCTTGTGCCCAAGATTGAGATTGATTTTGAAAATTGGGGCCAAGGTCGTCGCTAAGAATTCCAAGGTGGAGGTTGATTATATATTTGATCATGAAATCCCCGGTGGTTCGAGGTCCCCAAGGTCTTTCGGGATACAAAGTTAAGAGATTCGTGGAATCTCAGAGAGTTTCTTCTTGAAAACGTGCCCTTGAGACCAGAAGAAGGAAAATTCTTGGTCTCATGTTTCTGTATCAAATAACAATGTGTTTCTACAACTTTTACATCCAAAGGGCACTCTCTCGTTGCATGTTTCTTCCTACATTTGGGACAAAAGATTGCCAAGGCATCGATTCAGCTCTTTGTTTGTTTTGTATCTCTGAGGTGTCTATTTGTCTACCAAGACTCCCTAAGATGTCGATTTAAAATCATCAAGTATGTAAGTCCTATTTCTCATCTACTTATCGTCCTTGCATGATTACTTGTTTGTTTCCTCGCAAGAAAGCGTGATCTCTCGGGACCTTCGATGCTTTGGATTTCCCTCCGGAAAGGTTGATACATAACTCGTATATTTTAGGTAATGTGAGTTGTGATATATCCCCTTTTCCCATCATGTTAAGGATATCCAACCATTCATCCCTAATGGTTTTCAAAAAAGAGATTTTAAAGTGTTCGATCTAGGTTTTCCATTTCGAGGCCTTTATGTTTCGTATTTAAATCTTTCCAACAAATCTTCTAAGTTTTCATCTTCTTTTTGTAACATCTTGGAACACTTCTTCCTTTATGATTAACCGGCATACAATAATCCAAGTATCTCTCTAGAATGCTTATTTCATGTCTTCCCATGTCCTAATGGAATCCATCGCTTAAGCTCATAAACCACTTCAATGATGCTCCTTTCGCAGTTGAAGGAAATAATTTCAATTGCATCTTGAAGGTAGTCATAAGTCCTACACAAGACTTCAAATCTGGACAAGTTTCAGATCCTCATTTTTAAGTCCATAGAAGTTCTGGCGATTTAAGGTGAACAGCCATGGTTGTATCGGGTTTCTCCATCAAGTATAGGGAACCCAAAAGTATTTCCTATTCTACCCTCTTCTCCATCCGCACCTCTACCTCCTCTTCCTCCTTCTCCCCACTTTCCTTACCTCCTCCAACGTGTTTTCTCCATTAACAACTTCCTCCTCCTCCTCTTCCTCGCCATGGTTGACTCTCCGTGGAAGTAGAAAGGCTTTGTATCCTCAACAAAAGTTTTTGGATCCTCTTCTATGGCAGTTCAATGGATGAAGTGGAAGGTTTCCTTAATGGAATAGGACTCAGATCTTTCTAGAAGTCTCAGATCGCAGAAAGGATGGAAGATGTGGTTTGAGAGTTGAAGGTGTACTAGTTCTCGATCCGGATGAAACAAGTGGTGTTCTAGATGTCAACCTCTCGCCTCTCGCCGTTTTGCACCTTCCTCTCGAATCTCTCTCCTTACGCATAAAATTGTTTTTGGATGCTAAGAAACAAAGGTTACCTAGTTTTCTACTTTCTCCATTTCTGCAGAACGCGCTAAAAATGTTGTGCCTCAATCTAGTCTCCTAAACCGAGTTCATTTAATTGTCAACCAGGATTTGTAAATCATTTTCAAGTGAAATGTACCATATGTACCTAGGTGCTTGTTTCAGTGCGTTGTGTGTAGTGTTTTGTGATGTTTTGGTCTTTTATGTTGATTTATGATGTTTTTGGTCTTTGAAGTTTTATGTTTACAATGAAAATGCCTAGAAAACTAATGAAAAGAGAGTGGTAGTCAAAAAAAACACAATGAAGTCCTAATGTATGGAATGGCAAATGTAATCAAAACACCGAAGCAACATCTAAACTATGAATGAATAGAAACAAGAGCTTGATGATGACTATTTAAACAAATGACACAAACTAGACTTTGAGAAATGATCACTTAAATATGCAAGTTTTTCATAGAATCCAGACACCGAAATTAATCATGGATGCAACATTCTATCTCTAAACTCATCTATTCCATGACTAATTTCTAATTCTATTCTCGTTAATTTCAATTGAAGGTCGAGTCTATTCTCCAAGAGTTATTGGTTTCTTTTTCAGTGTTCCCATTGGAGGAAAACTTCCGTTTATAGTGAGGAATTTGCGTAGATATTTCGTACCTTGTAATGATGTTATCTTCTGCTCCTCAGTTATGGATCACCGATAGTTTTCTTAACAAAAAGATATTTGTAAATAATGAAGGCCGGCCTTTAGGAATCCTATCAACTAAAATGATCTACCGTGCAAAGGGTGATGCAGATCATGGTGATATAATGGTTGACGAAAACATATTTAAGATGTTTTAAAATCAGAATAATAAAGAACCATAAGCTATCATCAAACTTTGAAATACAGGCTGATGAATTAAATGCAAAATGAAACTCCTGACATTTCCTAATTAACATGCACTATTCTATGAAGTTACACAATCAGTTTGTTCAATGAGGGATATTTGAAGAGTTCCTTCTTGTGGAAGAGGTAGAACAATTTTGGATCGTGGACTTGGTATGCAATTGAAAGCAAATGAAACTGTTGTCACATCATTACCATATCTTGAACTTTAAGGATGTCTTGGAAGAATTTCTTTCTGTGGAAGAGTGATTAGGACAAGTGCAACTATGATAGTGAAGACTAAAATCATAACTAATTCCTATGACACTATAGCTATTCATCATTCATTGTTAAGATTTATTGGAAGAATGTCTTCTTGTGAAAGAACTATGATGAATATAACTACGATTTCTAGTTAAAAACAAATACAACTCCTATCCTACAGTACCATAGTCATTAAACATTCATTGTTTTGATTTATTGGGCGCGTCTTCTGTGGAAGAGTCGGTTCCAATTATGACTAATAGCTAGTTAAAACAAATATAACTCAATCGATATCCTACAATACCATAGCTACTTTATCCGTCTATCATTTTGTCTCTAAGAATGTCTTCTTATGAAGAACCGGAATGAGTAATGACTACGATATGCAACACAACAACTACTAATTCAATATGCGTAACGAAGACAAGTTTAGAAAAACTTATTCAGTTTACGCTAAGGAAATCGCTCAAGGGCAAAATTCTACCACTTGACGGTATTCGATTTCACAATTAAATTGTACGCCGCAAGGTAATTTTGTCGTCATTAATTTTATGCAATATTCACGATACGTTTCGTGTCTTAAAAGACGAATAATGCAGTTTGTACCAAAATCTAGTACACAATAATAAAATTTCTAACTAAGCTCTACTACTCAAGAGTTTTTAAAGTAAATGCAAGTAACAATAATTACAATAATTTAGGAATGATGTCTTCCTAATCCAAATCATCTTAGAGTCTTTAAGGTGGTCACAAAAGAGAAAAGACACCGATCTGAATCATTCTAGTAGGAGTCTTCTTTCACAAATGTACTCTCATCATGCAAATCAGGATACGACCATTTCCTCTTCCATGACGAGCAACACACCATGTAGGCACGACGTGGATCATGCCCATATGCGTTTCAAGAGGCCACTCCGGGAACATGCTCAAACATAAAGGTAGTCGCAGATCAGCCACAGTTACGTAACGTTCGCATTTCATAGCCTAGTTCGTCAAAAAAATGCTTAACAATGGAAACAATCACAAAATTCAACAAGTCGGCTTAAGTATGTAAACTATTCTAGAAGTAATTTTAACTATTTTTATCGAATAACTGGCTAAAATGAAAATGGACAAGGGAAAAATGAGGTAAAAATGAGTGGGTGAAGGAAAGTACAAATTTGATACCAACACTTTGTCTCAAAAATGCAATATAGAAGGATGAAACACAATTATACATAAGAAAACAAAGTAACTAAATGGAAGCACATCAACAAGAACCAAGCTCGTGATCCCCAGAAGTAGCCTTCTCCATCATCAATCAAGACAAGCAACATTCATAAACTCCACAAACACAAATTTTCTTTCTCCAATTCCAAAAACTATGTATTGATCCAAAGAGTCATCAAATGCCAACCTTTACAATGAAACCCTGAAGCTCTATTTATCTAGCAAAGGAGGGGAAAAAAACCTGTGGTAGGCTTGAAAATGTCAAAATCATCCATAGTGCTTACTTATGCCTAAGAGACTATGCAAGGCCTCGGCATAAAATATCTCATGAAATAAATGAAAAAATAATCCCTAGCACCTAATTTTGGATTGATTTGCCTCAAAAACATTAAAATATCATTTTTCAATTAATGAGTGTCTTTTGTTTACTTTGCCAAAAATGCACAAAGGAGGTTTGAACGACAACACCTTCTGTGCGTAAAATGGGTCTACTTCCGTTGTTTCAGATTTTGGTCCCTTCCGATGTCGGATTGTTCTCCGTGATGGCCCGTTGGAAATATGGCTGAGTCTACTTTCCAAATCTACAATTTTTTCTTATTGATCTCCATTCACCCAGTCCAAAAAATCAAAATTCCCAAAACGTCTCTAAGCGCAATGTGTCCGTAAACGAGGTAGAAAGGTGGAAAATGAGTGTGTGTTGGCCTTTTCGAGGGGTAAAAATGCCCAAATTTATGAAAATGGTGAGAATACTGTATCGGGATGTGAGTATCTCCAAAAATTTTAAAGTTTTCCTCTTGAGTTTCTTGAGTGATAAGCGTAGCGCTGTGGGTGTCATGGGTTGAGGCTTCCCACCACAAAAACAAAAATGGTCAAAATCTCTGTACCAGGACACCTTCCTCATGTTTGGAGAAGCCCGTGGTAAATATTGAGCCATGTTTCCAAGGTTTTATTGGTGTTTTTCCTCTTTGAGTGCTTGGATCTTGGCTTGGGCCTTCTTGAGTTTAGTCGTTGCAACTTGGTTGCTTTGGGCATAATGCTTGGTCATCTTCCGTTGGAGATCAAGAGATCTGATTTGCTTTCTTGAATTTAGCTCTCCATGTATGTTGGCCCTTCTGAACCATGTCTTCGACGTGCTATCTCCATGGCCAACAATTCATCTAGAGGGAGTTGTTCTCGCTAAGGTCGATTCTTGTTCTCTTTTTTTGCCAATGCCTTCTTCCAACCCATGGTTCTTGATCTCCTCCTAGACTTCCTCATTCATCTTCTACTCTCTCACAGTGCCTATGAATTTCTCCTAGTTTCACCGTGCCTTTGAGCTTTGGGCCCCCATTGTTTCCTAACTACATATACAAGATCATGGTGTTTCAGGCATCCTCGTTCTCCATTTCTAAAGCATCACTACACTCTGTCTCATATTCAGATTTGCTTGGAGGTCTTCAATGAGGAGTTTTTGTTTTGGATGAGAAAGTTTGAGATCCTTGCTTCATTCTCCTCATCATTGTCTATCCGAATGATTTCAAACTCCCTCTCAACTCCTACATCTTCTTTCTTTCTTATTTTTTGCAGACATTTTGTTTGCCTTTGTCTAGTGGTCGAGCTGAGGTGATGGCATGGTCCATTGCCTTTGTGGAGGCAGAAAACACATGCCTTACTCTCTTGATATGTCAATGGAAAAGTTTTTCCCGTGATCCCTTCGTTGGTGTCTTTCTCATGGTCGTGATCCTTGCCGCTATCATCATTGTCTTCATTTTCATCATTAGTATCATTAGTCATCATGTTTTTCTACTTCATCATTGTTCCATTGCTACTTATCTCTTTCCTTCAACATCAACATCACTTCCTCAACCCCTTCACCGATTTCGCATTGTCATTTTTTTTTCCATCATGGAAGCGTTTGCTCTTCACTACCGTGATCTTTATTTTCATTATCACCCCCCTTAAAATTGTTCACTCATTTCATGATCGCGAAGTGTCCGTTTTCCTTTTTATTGCTTCGTTCCTCACCGGACAAGCTGTCATTGTGTCACTGCTACCTTCAACCTCCGATTTTCCTCACTATGTTCATGATTGTCATGATCGTTTTCATGATGGTCATGAATATCTTCAACTCCTTCTTCTTCATTTTCTGCATAGCCATCATCTTGATTTTGGCTTCCCTCTTTATGTTTTCCCTCACCTCTCACATGGCTAAGAACCTCACTCCGTTTTGACTATCATTAGGGCTCTTAGTCTCACTTTTTTCTTGATGATAATCTCTCTTCTTTGGTTTTTTGCCTCATTTGTGCCTATGCTATCCTCTTCTTCCTCATCCTCAACATTTTGGCAGATTGCTGTTTTCTTCATCACTTACCTCTTTTTCATCATCATCCACCTCCATGTCTATGCTTCATTTATTTATTGTTAATATTTCTGTTTATCCATTCCTGATTGGGCTAACTTCTTCATCTTCTTCTCTAATCAGCTATCCTCTTCCTCATTTTCATGTTTTCTCGCCTTGTGGGCTCAACTCATCATCATCCTTATCTTCACTCCGGTTTTATTCATTGTTACTTTCACCTTTCATTGTCACTAGCTTATTCACTCGCTTACTCTTTCTTGATCCGATGCATCAAGAGAATATGGGGAAGGGAAGTTTCTTTCCGAGGAGAGGCTACTTGTGTAGATGATGAGGCATGACCTAGGTGGTTATGGAGGAGTGGGAGGGAGGAGGATGAGATGATGAGGGTAAACTAGGGTCAAGGATGAGGGCCGTGGGCTTGCATCATCTCATGAGGTATGAACACAACCCAAGGTGTTATTTTTCTAATCGATGTAGTACCATCTATCTTGATCATGAATGGTGGAAAAATTCACATTTTTGCTAATAACTCCTCTTCGACAAATGTGGTCATCTTATCAACACTTCTATACAAGTACAGTAAAATTAAGCATCTGACCCCGTGAAATGTAACATAGCCTCTGAATGTGGTAGGAGTAGAGTCTAGAGTATCTCCCTTCACATGTAAAGTACCTCTCCAATAGGTGTGAAAAGGAAAAATAGGCTTGCGCCTTTCGTATACTCAGGCTCGAGGAAAGGCTCATAATGTACTCACACCGTGTTTTCTTTTCGAACTAATTTTTCTTCCCAACTCGTGTGCGTTCGTAGTATGCAATGTATTTCGTATGAAAGCTCAAAATCTATCCCTTCTAACGCATTTTGTTATGTAGGTTAAGAATAAATAAACTTGTGATTCTGTGAATTTTGTACTAGACCTTCTCTACGTAACCGAAAACACCGAGCATCGAAAGCATGTGAGAATCATGGGAGAGAAGTAATCTCTTAGGGTCCTCGTGATTTGCGTATTTGGAAAAACCAAATTGACAAGGTAACATGGAACCAGTTTGAGTCCGAGGATCCAGTCCTTCGGGATTCGCAGAGGGATCTCTATTAGGTGCAAATGATGTTTTGCTTTGAGTGATGATTTTAGGCTAGTTGTTAAGTGTAGAGTTTGTTGATTGTTTTATTCGGTAAAATGAATAAAGTGGCAGGTGAGTGAGAGTATTTAAATCATTGATATGGAGTCAATGAAAGCCGTTATGTCTTTATTATGAATCAATGTGCAGTAGAAATAATTTTAGCAAGGTTATGGATCCTTAAGGTTATGAGTGAGGTGGGATGGACATCAAGTTGGGGAATAAGGTAGGGGTAAAGGGAAATTAGACCTTTTCAAGTATCATAACAAGGAGGTGTTAAACATAGATAAGCAAAAAAGATATCAAGAGGTAGGAAAACCATTAAGCTCAATGAAAATACTTAAACATATAAACATTCAAGATAAACATTCGTGAAAATATAGAGAGCATAAGAAATGGAATTTAGTAAATTCAATTTTCCAATTTGGGGAAAAATATAAGATAGCACAATAAATTCAATCAAGCAAAGACAAGACCTCAAACATTTTTGATCAAGTTATAAAGAACTATAAAGCAAACTGATAGGTATGGGCAAAGGGCAAGATCGAAACAATAATTTCTTGACTTAACCTAGCAAGCAATACTTTGGAGAGAGGTTTCAAAACAGAAGCTGGGTGGCATCAAATAGGCAAAAAAAGGACACCATGAATCCTATTTGTAAACCAACACATTAACTCATAAATGAAACAAACAAGTTTAAGTGGGCCTAAGGAGCAAGAATTTCTAAGATTAATGTTAGTAGGAAACATCAAGGCAATAAGGCAGGAGGACTAAAGTAGTTTTCAAGAGCATATCTTAACATATAATTCTATGCTCTATTGCAATAAAGAATAATGAGACATATGATAACAAGAAAACATGAAAAAATTAAATACATCACCAATAAACAAGCTAAGGAATCCCGTAAAACAAGCTTTCCAGCATCACCGCACAAGCAAGTCATTCATCAACTTCACAAGACCAATTTCTTTCTCCAAGCTCATAAAAACCATGTATTTTCAAGCTCATCAAATTCCAACATTTACATTGAGGCCCTCATGCTCTATTTATCTTATCAAGAAAGGGAAAAAAACCCTTTAAATAATGTAGGAAAATGTCAAATTCATCTATAAATGTCATTTATGGCCAAGAGACCACAAGGCTCAAGGCACATAATATCCTAAGAAATAAATGCTTATAACAACTTCTGCATCTATTTCTAGAGTGTTTTGCCTTAAAAACTCAAAAATATCATTTAAATAAATGAGTGTGTTTTGTTGACTTTTGTCCAAAACACACTACAGTTCACCATTTGCGTAGCTGGGCCACCGCTAAAGGTAAAATAAGGTCTTTTGTAGACCAAGAAAGTTTTCAACCCTTCCCATGCTCAAGTGATTTGGTTCTGTGATGGGTTTCGTTGAAAGAATGAGGAGTATAACCTCCAAATATGCTTTTTTTTTTTTCCTTGGATCCAACTCGTAGCCTAGTCAAAATGTCAAAAACTCCTCCAGATCGTCATTTGCGTGTAGCCGCCAAGCCCAAAATAGTGGCAGAAAGGTGAAAAAAGTGAGGTTTTTTTTGTGCTTTCGAGGGTCAAACCCCGTCCAACCCATCTGAAATTTGGTGAGCATGATGTGAAGGTTGGAGAGAGAAATCCAAAAATGTAAATTTTTTCCCTTGGAGATGCCTCCTATGTGTTTGCGTAGTGCCAAAGGGGCACCACGCAAATGACACCAAAATCTCAAAAAACAAAATTTTCTCTCCAAATCTTTCAAATTTGGTGGGGAACTTCTTTTAGACAGTCTGGAAAACTATTGAGAATATTCATGCGTCAAAATCCAAGGTTGTGTCTTTTCCCCTTTTTAGGTTTTGGACTTCTAGGAGGGCTTCTTTAGCTTGGTACAAGCAAGCTGTGTTTTCATTATACGAAGCCATCTTTCTGTACTTCTAGACCTTCATTTTCCCTTCTTCGCCTTAGCTTCCAGTAGTGTTTTCCTCTCAAGCCATGAATCCCAATCATGTTCAATTTCCATGGCAAGGAGTTCAATGAGGGGAAGCTACTCGCTAGGGCCGATTCCTCTTCCTTCTATTTCCTCCAACAAGCTTTCCTTAACCCCATGGCTTTTGGTCTCTTCCTAGAATGCTCCTCTTCACCTTCACTTTCTTCATATGGGATCAATATACAGCCATCATTTATTAATATAACAACAAAAATATACAAAATTATCATGAGGGATAATCCACTAAGCCATAAGAACAATGAGAACATGAGTTGTCATACCGTATATAATTTCCGAAGCAAGTGATCGTGTGATTTAATGAGGGTTTCTACAACAATGTGATAGAAAACCATAGATCTAGAGTTTTATTTAACAATATGTTGAGAAAACAGAGATCTAGTCTCCTTAATACATTATGGAGATAACCCGGGAAGGGTTTTTGAACTTGAGTACAAAAGAGTAGATATGCACATCCAAATTTCCAAATAATGTGGTCTTACTACAAAATTAGTATACATATAGCTGAATAGTACAAGAGAGAGATGAGAACCCCTTTTTCTAGCTTTCCTAGAGAAGGGTTGGCCTTTTCCCCAAGGAACTAGCTCAAGATCAAGAGGTTTTAATCCTCCCGCTCGCAACACCGTGAGAACACTGGGCCTCCCGCAAGGATTGCTCTAGGTGATGGTAGGCCAAGTTGGCCAAGTGCCACATGGGAAACATTCTCAAGAATCCTCCCTGGGGCCTGATCTCCCAGAGAAGGAAAGCCTCTCCTATGAAAAATCAGGCTCGAAAGTGGTGTTGGATAACCCTCCACCGCAACACCCCCGCAACACAACCCAAATCTAAACAAAAATTGGCTCCGTAGTCACAAGCTCCTCAAGAGGCCTCTCAATAAAGGAGATGAATTCTAAACAAGAACCCCAGGGCAGCAAGACAACACCGAACTAAACATGAAGAATGCAGAATAGTCACATGCTGCATCATGTAATCAATAATCAATAACTCCGTCTTGATGTTATCGCTTTCGCTTCTCCTTTTATAAAAATGAAGCCCCTATCCTTGGGTACCACTCATTAGGTTTCCTCCACCAAGGAATCGTCCTCCCACTATCACCGTGTCTCCCGCATGATCTCCACCCCCCATCCCGCCGTTGACTTGGTCAACTTGTCTGTCCACAGGCTACCACACATGAGGGTGTGAAATACGCCTCCTATGATGACTTTTCACACTATGAGGTATTTTATTCTTATTTCTGAAATGTATGGCATCCTTACTCATTTATTCATCTCTTAATTGAATCAAGAAAATTAATATTCCAATTAGTCATGATGCTAATTTTGAAGAGCTACTTGCCCTCCAAAATTGTTACTAGTCCTCAAGCAATCATAAGGATAGAATTGAAGAGATTCCTCTTCTCTCTCTTTTATAGCATCCTCATATGATAAAATCCTCCAAGGATCAAGATTCTATCTTATCAATACATCTCCAAGTTGCCCCTCCCAAGCATGCAAGCTGAAGGTGAGCATCTCAAATAGCTATCATCATGTGAAAGTAAAACATCCATGGAGGAAATAAATGAGCTGAATAAAGGACTTCTTGAGGCATGGGGTCTGATATATATTGGGCTCTATCATTCCCATATGAATCTCCCATCCCTCAAGCTATCATCCATACCAAAATGAGTTACCTCTCCACATGGCAACCCCGAAAATCCTCCTCCACCTTGCCCTACAAAGTAGGTGGGCTGAAAATCTGAACATGGTAGAAAAGTAGCCTACCCCACACTTTCCTCCTCCCCAATCATGATAAGTGTAGAGTGTTTGGTCGTCTCTTGGGCTACAATATTTCAAGTGGCAAGCAAGATGAAGGCGATCTCCAAAGATCTCCTCTCCAACGTTGTGAATCAAGTCGTCTAAACCATCTCATATATGATGAATAGGACATGATCATCATATGGAATCCAAATGAGAAGATTTTCAAGGTTTCATATAGTGGCCGGAAGGTACCAACAGTCTCCTTATGTGGTCACAAAGGTACCCTTCCCCAACTTCGTTTTGGTAACAATACAAAGTTGTTTCTTGACAAATGGCTAGTTGTGTAGATCATCACATCTACTAGTAAATAGTGAAATGGTTGAGTTTATCAACCAAGCACATGTAAATAAGTAACCAAACACTTGCCCAAGGTCATTCAAAAGGATGGCTATCTCCATCATAATAGCTGGCTGCAATCTCTCCTACGTGGAGCTCAATAAGAAGCTTGCCCTCTTGAGAAATGTAATCGGATATAAATGGTAAGAGAATGCAAATACTATGTTAGATAATCAATAGATGCAAAAACAATATTCTTACCATGTGCTGAAAGTAAGATGATGCATATGTACAAGAGTAAGCCCTCCATAGTGGTATGACATACTCCCATGAAGAGGAATGAACCATGTGTTGTATGAAGGTCTCTCTTATGCTTGGAAATCCAAGTTAAGAAGATCATATCAATGTATTTATTGTTTCCATCCACCAGTCCATCACTCTCACCTCATCCTTGTCCACCAAGTGCATTATATGTGAAGTGATCCTGGGAATATTCCATCAATAAACCCAAGCTCCCAAGTGACAACGCTGTTGGATTATGTAAATAAGCTCCTTCCAACTCATAGTTCCATTCTTTGACATGCCCATTATCAAAGATATTGTTAGTATGAATTCTTTTCTATTGGCGGTACAAAAAGAACCACTTCTTAAATACGCACAACTAATAGCCCTACAACAATAGAGGTCACAACATCTTCGCATCTCGCGATTAGTAGTTAAAATGCTTCGCAACAAACAGATCTATAAATGAAAGACATTGGCAAGAAAGTAAAGAGTTTGCTCCATGCATCCAACAGACAAGACAAGAACACAATTTTTGAATGAATTTTTATATTATTGCAGCACCCGGGGAGGAAACAAGAAGGTGTATCCGCATCTCCTTAATGGGATGGTTCTTTTGTAGTCCTCAAGACTTCGCATCTAATTTTTCTCTCTTGTAGATGTAGAAAACCCAATGCAGAAAATAGAGTCGAAGGAGCAAATGGTGAAAATGAGACTATATATCCACAGTGATCTATTAGGCAACAAAAGGTGAAGAATACGTAGAAATCCTCTCATTTATAACAAATATTGGGTCATTCTAGATCTTGTGCATGATTAAAATAATGTTAATCAAAATCTAGATCCACCTCCTATGGAATATTTTATTATTATTTGTTGGAGGGAAAGGGTGTGTTTGACTTAATAAATCCCTTGATTAGTGAAGAATAAATAAATAGATGATTATTATTATCCTTTTAAGGAAGTGGTTGATATAATCAAATAAATAATGATTTATTTAATTAATGGTGGTTGATTTGGTCATATTTAACAAGGAATATTATTTGTAATATTATTCCTAGAAAATAATAAGATAACTATGGGTTTATCTCATTAATTTCTTTGTTTTTAAGTTAAATATGACCGGGAATAATAATTAAATTATGGTTTAATTATTCCTTTTGGGTTTTGACGATGAGGAAAGCAAACTTTACTTAAAATCGGTCTTACATGGTGTACTTGGGTCCATCTAATGATAAAAGGTTAGATGACCAAAAATGGTGTAACAGATTGCCCCCAGCCGTGCGAGTGTCGTGATAAATCGTATGACCGAAGTACGTTGTAAGAATTGCCAATCACTAGACAACAAAAGGGATACGTAGAGAGAAGTGTGAGGTAGATAGTGTGTTGAAGGACTAGACTTCGAGAGACGAGACTCGCAGTGCAACAAGTCTCTTTTTATGAGAGGGTACCGTGCCGAAGGCGGCGGGGAGGCATACCATGCCCGCCGTGACAGCATAAAAGAAGAGGGTCCAGTAAACAAGGGACCTAACCATAGAGCATACCTCAGAATAATCAAGGCCGCATAAAATACAATGAAGAGTCTCACATACATGCCGTGCTCCGGGATAAATGCCTGTGACTAGTACAATATCAATATCCGAGTACATGAGATAAATACAACCCAAATGCCCCCTCGTAAATGGGGAAGGGCTCATGTGTAACCGACCGATGGCTGCAAATCGAAGGGGAGGTGCTGTGCGGGCGGTAAGGCCATCATCAAACTGAGCGGCATCAAAGGTCAACAATGAGACGTCATCCGGCGGGGGGTTACCGCCCGCAGGCCACCGGCGAGGGCCGAGACATCTCACACACGCCGGAATCATTAAGAGGCCGGCCGCCGGGTCACCGGGATCAAGCCGCATACGCATCTCGATCAGCGCCGCGAGCCGGGAGAAGCACCGAAGTCAAAGGAAGTGGGAGAGATCCCCCCGCCGATCCGAGGCAATCGAACAAGAGTGGAAGTCGGAACTACAAAGACCGCCCTCTAGACCGTGCTTTCCCCCGGGAATAAATGCACCGATGTCGACAGACAGAGGTCTACCGTAGGTGAGGCAATGAGATCCTCAACCATAAATGAGAAGAACAATAGAGCGACGTACGTACCGACACCAATGATGATAGTGGAAAGGGAAGGATGGAGTGGCGAATGGATGACTTCCCTTGTTAGAGCATAAAGGGCATGAATGACATGGCAATGATCGACACAATATCGAAAGGGACAATGTGGACAAGGTCGAAGGTCATGATATGCGACACAAGGAGGAACCAAGCAAAGAAGGATGAGGCTACAGGTGTAAAAGGACGTGTGATAGACTTCCATGAATGCAATGACATGACCAATTGGATGCTCAAAACAAGGGCTACTGTATAGTGCTGCCATGATAGTAAAGGTCTCAATGGGGGTCATAGAAACATGAGTACAAAGTGGGCACTCATGACGGAAATCAACACGAACATGGACAAGTAAGGGGGCGATATGGTGCCCCAAGTACAAGTGTCGAAGCAGGAAATTCGATTTAAGGAGCTGCAGTGACCCTTCGTGGAAAAAAAGTGTCCGGGTGAAGTATCAAATCACCAAAAAACTAAGTAAAACCCATTTGAGAGTTTGGTGAGATCTATCTGGGCCTATGTCGATCATTTAATCCGGGTCGTTATGGTGGTCGTTGTTAGGCCGAAAGAAGAAAATGCCGTGCTCCTTTAATGAGGCAAGCTCTCTCCAAAATCATTCATTTGCTATTGTTGCTGTGGTGAATGTGGAGAGGAGAGAAGGCCCCAATCTGCGGCGAACGTAGCGGACAAACCGACCGGATTCGAGATCTCAATGCTTGGAGGTAAGAGGCCTAACCTTTGCTCTGTACTTTTGAGTGGATTAGACGGTGCTTAGGCCCAACACCCCGAACAGCCTCTCCTCGTCTTGCTGCCGGTCGCACTTTGGGAAAAAGGCGACCTGTACTAGGCTTGAGGGGCAAAAAGTGCGACCTCGGTCCAGAAAAATTATGCAAAACTGCGACCTCGAGATGAGGGGCTGTGCCGTTCATTATTATTTGGCTGTGTGTGGTTATGGTTTTCCCCATCCGTACCTACAAAAGAACAAGCGTGGCAGGCGTAGTTGCGGGTCAACCGGAGAGAGAGGGATCTGGGAACACTTTTGGCTGCAGATCCAAAGGATCGTGCGCTGGCCGTGTATCAAGCGATAAGGGGTTCCCAAGCTTGTGGAGAACCCGTCGATGAGGCAGGGGAGAACGCACATCGGCCCGATTATCGCTTATTGGGATCCGTATCAGAGATCTTTGTGTGCAAGGGTACGTGGATCGAACCGACGGTCTGTGATGTGTACTTCGACCGGCCTCCCACCACCGGGGATAAGTGGGGAGACACGTGCCTAAGCTGCGCCGCGGCGTATATCATGGAGTTTGTGGAACGCCATTGTCGACCGGTCTTCGGTTGCACTCGACACGTACTCCTGATCTAGAGAGGCTAGAAACTCCGCAGTAAAGGGCCGCAACCGTGTCGCGACCCGGCAAACAAAAGGTCGACTGCCAACACGGTGGGGCAGATGATGATAGTGGAGAGTGTGTTGGGTGGGACCTACTTTGGGTGGGCCCAAATGATGCCGGTAAATGCGCAAGCGACAAACTGTCGCTATGTGCGTCGTGGACCATGATTGCTCATATGGGACTTTATTGTGCGCCTTCTCTTTGAGAAGATCCCGACCTCGAGGCCCGTGTGCAACAGAGGCCCGAGAGATGTGCCCGCGGTGATGCGTCGTTGGGGCCCACTACCTTGCAGGAGGAGGGAGGGGTGCGCTGGCGAGTGTTTCGACCGCAGTTCTTTGCCCATTGGGATCGATGCCGTTGTACATAGACGACTACTCCATAGTGGGATGAGTTGCTAAATCGTGGGGATCCCACCGCCACTTCCGTCCGGTCGAAATCGGGGGCCCGATGGTAAGTGAAAAATTGCTATTCTTATGTGGGCATGCTAAAGTTTCTTGAATAGTAACAATGATACCGATTCAAGGACTTTTGGGTATGCAGATATAGCACCTAAAACCGGCCGGGATATATGGACGACCCAAGGCCGTCCGGAGCGACGGTCCGAGTGAGTCGAGAGCGCCGTTAAAATGAGGGTGCGGGGCCCGCTCTACCGGAGGACATCCGCCGCAGGCGGTGAGCAGCCGTTGGACCTGAGTATCGAGGCTACGGTGGTAGGATTTCCAGACCCACCGGGAAGACACAGAGCCAAAGCTGGTCTCCCCGAGTGGCGCAGGGACGGCGCGCGCATGGCGATGGCCCGTCAAGCTAAGGATCTACATGTCGAGGCAGCCATTGGCCCGGAGCTTCCGCATAGTGATTAGGGGCACATGGTGCCCCTCGATGTATGTAGCGTGTCCCCGGCAGAATGCGGAGGGGCACATGGTGCCCCCGGGCTTTTGGATTTTGTTTGTAACATGCTATGGGCATGTCGTATGTATATGTATGGGGGTTGATGGTGTTCGCCTTGGAACATGCTATGGGAATGTTGTATGTATCGAGTAGATGGACTCATCAATATATGGGTTGCGACACATATTATGGATATGCATCGTTCTTTGATGGTTGATTTAATGTTATTGTTCTGTATGAATTTGTGTGTGATAAATTCCAATCTAGAACGTGGTTTGCAATACTATCTACGTAGTATTCTGTCTCTGGTACATGGTTGAAAGTAAAGATGGTTTTAAACGCACGTATTAAGACTTTTCACTGTAAATAGCTATTTCTAAACACATTATGGTTATGCACACGATAAACACCATTTAGTTGTATTACAAGAAGCTGTGAATTCAAACGAACGTGCAGATGGCGGATGCGATGCAACAGGCATCGCCTAATAGGCCACGCAGACCGCATCATATTCGGCTTGGATTGTTGGTAGAACGACGTGGCTACCCCGCGTACGTAACGAGGTCAGCGGGGGTGAAGATGGGTCTACCGCCGAGGCAAGTGATCTCTCGGGAGTAGCGATTTGCACCATCGGCGTAACCGATAAAGGGTGGGGATGGGGGGTCTCGCAAAATGGTGTGACAAGACAATAAATGAGGGGATGAAAGAAATGATGACAAATAGTGAGGGTATAGGGAAGTCATCAGAAAGGCATAGGGGGCCGGTGGGAAGTGATGATCAAGACTCAAACAAGGTGATGTATGAGAGCTATTAGAAACATGGCGAGGACTTAAAAGGTGAGGTCAAATGCAGAGACACAAGGGAGTGATCTCGAGCATCAAGGGACATAACGGGGGAGGCCGCAGAGCCCTGCCAGGGCCCCCGAGTGTCGGCGAGGAGGATAGGTAAAGAATGGTGACCGTAGACTCCGCCGTCCGACATCAAAGGGGGGGGATGTGGATGGGGCGGGGGGATTGTGCTGGCTTGAAGCATCGCGCGAGAATGGGAGAGGCGATTGATTTTGTTCGCACCCTCACTTCCGATCACCTCAAGGGAGTGCACGAATGCGTCAGTGAGGAAATAATGAGGAAGAGGGACACCGCACAAAGCACAAGGCTTGTTGGTGCGGAGAGTCTTGGGGTTCTTTGGGACCGTCGAAGAAGGAGGGGAGTTTTGTGGACCGTAGTGTCGGGGAACGGCGACTTTACCATGGCCTGACACGGGTAACCTCCAGACAAGCATGGGTGGCATGACCAATGATATCACATAAGGCACAAGGTCGCGAGCAGAGCCGGGTTGGTCGTGGTGGCTGGGCTTCAAGCCGCCCGCGGCTTTCGCTTTTCCCGGAGCCGGCCACAACAGAGGAGAAGGGTCCCCGTGGAGTGTGCCGGGGGCACAAGGGGTTGCGGAGGAAGCGAGGGGGACCGGTTGAACCGTGTCAAAGCTGCGTGTTTGGGGTGACCGTGGGGGTGGCTACCGGGGGGTCAAGGTACCAAACCTAATGCCCAAGGTCGTTAGGGAGAGAGAGGTACAGCGATGTGACGAATATACTCCGGGGAGTGGGGACAAGGAAGGGGACCGTCCCGGCCAGGTAATGACTGTGGAGGTACCGCGTCGTGATGGTTAAGGCTTGGGAAACCGAGCTCTGAGGATAAAGAGGTTCGGGATACCAACAGGGAGGCCGTAAGGAGGAGGGGCTCTGGCTGGCCGAGATGAATGGCTAGGAGCGGGTTGCGAGGGCGGGGAGGAGGTGGTCGACTGTGTCGAGGTAGGCCGTTATGGGCAGCCCGAGACGATTGCATCATGCAAACATTCGACAAGCCGGGATCAAGAGAATGTGGAGGGGGGGGAAGATGAGGAACACAAGGTGGTGGAATTCTGATACACCGTACACCGGTCAAAGAATCGACGTTCGTTTGTTGGCGACAGAAGATGGTCGCTTCTGAGGAGTGTCCTGAAGACGGCGGCCGATGATAAGATAGTCGGTCAATGGTGACTATCTTCCCATTATGTGGAAAATACATCTTTGCGGAAAACCGCGGGATGGGACAACAGACATGGCATGGGTGCGTGCTTCTCGCCCCACAGAACAAGTTGCAGTCTAGAGGCGGGGCCAATGACTTTGACGTCGACGCAAACAAGCCTTACCGGGCGAGGGTGATGGGACAAGCATGGCACTGTGCCAATAAAGTTAGAGGCATGACCGTCCCGACGCTCGGGCGGGTGATCGTGGAAGGCTACTGGGGGATCCGAGTTGCTTCAACCTCGAAGCGACATCACATGTGGAGTGTCCCTCATCAATTAAGGAGCACGCATACGTGGGCGCCGGATTGACCGGATTGGAAAGAACGAAGGAGGAAGAGGAGGGTGGTCCGATTGAGTGGCGTCGAAACAACTCACGGTCATCGGGCCAGATCAACAGCCGCCTCACGCCACGTATAGTAGAGCCTTCTTTTGAGAAGGGCACGACCGGAGGAGTTCCCGTGGAATGGTGCAGTGACGTGCCAAATCATCTACTACATCAGACGATGAGCGGGGCTTGAACGGTAATAAATATTTCTGCCGTAATGGGCCCTTTGGAATCTTTGGATGAACCTCAATCTCAATGGAGGGATGTGTACAGGGCCACCGGATGTCGAAAGAGGTTCGTAGAACTCCGAAGATGGAGGCCTGGAGCGTACCGAGCAGAGGTTTGGGGTACTGTGAGACCGAGTTTGAAGGTGAAGGTCGACGAAGGGGAAGGATCGGAGCGCATCATAAGGATCTGGTAATCGAGGAACCAGAAATGGACGCAGGGGGTGGTTGGCGTAATGTCGGGGGTTGGGTAGCCACGAATCCTCGTTGAGGGAAAGGATCGCGGAACACAACAGCCGGGTAGTGGCCACATTAGAGGAGCATGAGGGGAGGCGGGGTGGTTGTCCGGCGCAATGTGGCTTTTGAGACTCCCACATCCGTCGCCAGATTCGGGGTAAGAGAGACACCGTGAGTGTAGTGATCAGAACACCGCAACACGAACAGGCTTGGTTTGTGCGAAGTGGCTCGGTCCGGCCCGGCGGAATGCCCCGAGGTCGGTTGTTGCGGGGCATAGGGTCCGCGCCCGAATTGGGTCCCCAAGCACGGGGGTAGATGGGTTCCCCGGTTGCCCTCCGCCTTCTTTGGAGAAGAAGGGGGGGGATTAATCGCACTCGCCGTGCAAATACTTGCTCCGGAGGGCTTGTAAGGCCGGGGCGGCGGGTTGTGAGGAGGCAAGGAGGCGAAGCGCATAAGGCCGGAGGAGTCGGCGCACCAGCCGTGATGGGTGCGGTAAGGGTTGGGTTGGGCGACATTGAGGTAAGCAGGAGGTTTGGCAAAAGGGAGGAGGCATGCCGCATCCTCGGATACATGTTGCCGGGAGGGGAAGAGGCACGAGGCCGGGTTCTCCCCGAGGGAGACCATGGCCAATAGGAGGGTGAGCAGATGGGTGGGAAAGAGATCCAACCATACCGTCTACGGAATGAGATGCCCCCGGGCGTTAGCGCCACCGGCCCGGGGATGTCGTGAAGAATCCAGATAAACATAAACTGGCATTGGAGCGTAGAATGTGTCATATTTTTTAAAGCTATTTGGAGGGCGTTTCTTCGCA
The DNA here is from genome assembly GCA_034641835.2 of Pinus albicaulis. Lineage (NCBI taxonomy): Eukaryota > Viridiplantae > Streptophyta > Pinopsida > Pinales > Pinaceae > Pinus > Pinus albicaulis. The sequence continues at coordinate 473,979,662 of CM076584.1, forward strand.
TTGAGGAAAGTGAGAGGCGACATCTTGTCAAGGGAGACTGAGGGTGCGAAGGAAATCACTCCATGTAAACCCGATCTTCAAAGGGAGGGGGCTCGGCGGGCAAGTTCGTTCGTCGGCCATTCCCCGAACATGGGCAGCGTGTGGAAGGATTGCTTAAATGAAGTCAAGAGCTCCGTGCCGTTGTCAGACGGAGAGGGAGCTTCGAAGTACGACAAGAAGGTTTAGCAAGAGTCTCGAACGTGCAGGAGGAAGTGGTCTGCTCGACATACCATTTAGAAGCTTCGCCTAAGAAGCGTGCGTTGAACAAACGAATTCGATGGAGTCATCGCGTAATGGAATTGGAGGAACACCACATGTGGAAAGATCCTACGTGACTGGCTGGATCTTCTCCATTAAGGCCTCGAACTTAGGATATCAAAGAGGCGCTTGGTGGGCATAGCGGGCCGTGTAGCATTGTGGTGAATGGGTCATTAATCAATCGATGGAACGGGAGGGCCGAGGCTCGCAATGTATGGCAAAGACACGTGTGTCGGGTAGTGGCTGTGACGGGGCCCGCTGGCAGGGCCCCGTACGTGGGGCCGGAGAACCGCTAGCGTTAGGCCCCCGATCCGCACATGGTGAAGGTACGGGGAGAACCGAAGGAGAAGGGGGACCCGATGAATCAGAGAGGAGTCGCGAGGCGACCGGGCGGTGGACCGGCTCGACGACGGCGGTGCGTAGCAGTCGATCAACCGGAACCGAGGGTGAAGGCCAAGTGAAGTCTCCGGAACGCGCCTTGGGGGCGCAATGATGAAGTGAAGAAGGAAACCGACAAGGGCGAAAGGGAGCGAATCAAGAAGGTCAAGGGCGTATAAGGTGCAAGACAATTGATTTTTAGATTCTTTGCCGCGTGTAACCAAAGCATTTCTTCACTTAGGGCTTCATAGGGCGTGCGTTAATTTTAATTTTTAAACCCTTTTCGTTGTTGGAGAGCAAGAAAAAGTAAAAGCCATAAAGAGTTGAAAATAAACCTACGAGAATGTAATAAAATGTTGAAATAATGGGGAGAAATAACAATACATATACCTATCTAACCCAAGAAGGTGGGTCTCTCACAACTATGTCGAAAAGAAAGGGAAAACTATGGAAACACACATGGAGGAAGCTCACCGCATCTAGGGTCACGCAGATCCGGAGGAGAAAGTCACAGACACTGGAGAAAAGTGTATTCATACCAGCATGAGTGCGTGTCAAAAGGGAAACTAAAAACTGGGGCAAGCAGGTTTCGGAGAGGGGTCCACAAACGGATACAGGTGGATTTGGTGCTGAAAAGAGGTTGATTTCAATGGATCTGAAAGTGAGGTAATGATATCCGGAAAAGAGGGCCTGCTTCCAAACTGGACGACGGTCACATAACTCTTCCACAAAAAGTGGAGGGTACTAAAGCCCCAAGGGGCTGGGTTCTCACTTAGATGAGTAGAAACGCATCAGAGGTCAAGGCGGCTGCATGTAGGCCGAAGACTCCGCGTGCATTTAAAACCCTGCAAAAAGTGCGTAAATACCGAGGGCCGCCGTGCGCTTTCGACCTCCGATCCGAGTTCGTGTCGCAGAAAATGTGTCGAAAAGTGCGACTGAGGTCCGTGTCGCACGTTTTGGGCCAAAAAAAGTGCGACTCCCCCCAGGCTCGCTTGTCTCTACGCATTTAAAAGTTGTCGTCTGGGCCATGGGCCGGTGTCGCTACCGCTTAATAGGGCCGTAAACACACGGAAGTTAGAAATTTTAAGTTTTTAGGGTTTTTTTATGGTGAGAAAAAAATGACATAAAAAGAGGAAAACTAAGTGCACTAAAAAGAAGCTCCAGGGCCCGAAGTAGCCGGATACGTGTGAATATGAAAAATGACAAACGTAATTTAAACCCGTGTGGAGTCGCCATTTGTTAAGGAATTCCTTCGTCAAGTGTACGGCAAGAACCACTAGCTTAGCCTCACAAAAATAGAGGTCGCTAAACATCTTCGCATCTGCGATTAGTAGTTAAAATGTCACATCAAATGATCTATAAATGGAGACATTAAGCAAGAAAGTAAAGAGTTTGCTCCATGCATCCAAATGCATACAGACAAGAACACAATTTTTGAATGAATTTTTATAATATGTGCTACCCGGGGAGGAAACAAGAAGTGTATCCAGATCTCCTCAATGGGATGGGTTCTTTGTAGTCCTCAAAGACTTCGTATCCAAGTTTTTCTCAGAGATGTAGAAAACCCAATGCAGAAAATAGAGCTCAATGGGAGCAAATGGTGAAAATGAGACCAAGTAGACAGATCCAGAGTGATCTAGATGGGCAACAAAGGTGAAGAATGATGGGGAAACCCTCCTATTTATAACAAATAGTTGGGTCATTCTAGATCTCAGCAGCTGATTAAAATAATGTTAATCAAATCTAGATCCACCTCATGGAATATTTTATTATTATTTGTTGATGGAAAGGTGGTTTGACTTGGGTCAAACTTTGATTAGTGAAGAATAAATAAATAGATGATTTTATTTATCCTTTAAGGAGTATTAGATATAATCAAATAAATAATGATTTATTTAATTAATGGTGGTTGATTTGGTCATATTTAATTGCTAACACATTTAAATAATTATTCCTAGAAAATAATAAGATAACCATGGGTTTATCTCATTAATTTCTTTGTTTTTGGGTTAAACATGACTGGGAAACAATAATTAAATTATGGTTTAATTAATTATTCCTTTTGGGGTTTCCTAATTCACATAGTGAAAGCAACTTTTACTTTGGGGTAAACTCGGTCTTACATGGTGTACTCGTCCATCTAACAGATAAAAGGTTAGATGACCAAAAAATGGTAAATGTGACATTCCCACAATGCTGCTATATATACAGTTCCTTCCAAAGTTAAAAGGCTCTCTTGAACATCCAAGGCTAAGGAGTAGTCCCCTTGCACTATAATAGTGCTATCTCCACTCTTGCAACATCATGAAAGTGCATGAGTGTGTAAATCTACCCCTACTTCCCAAGAACAACCAGCAACAAAAGCTGCACGCTCCTCATACCCCATCATACAAGTCACGTGGGTGAAAACATAGTGGAGCCTGATAAGAGAAGAATATCATACTTCAACACAATGTGTCCATACTCCTTGCTGCCCGGTGATGCATCTAGGCCGCAGGTCTGTGACGGAAAGAAAGAAGCCATAGCAGCAGGTTGTCGGGGTGGTCCATTGAACGCAAAGACCGGCAATTGCAGAAAGGCAGGCGGCCTGGCCTATGTAGGTGTGTAGGGCGCTCGGTTTAGTGTGGCTCGAATAGTTGTGTGTAGTGTGTCGTGTGGTCAGTGTCATTTGGCGAATTCGGTGAATTTGCCCGCATTTGTGCAAAGACATCAGGTTTTCATAAGACCTGATAATATCAGTATTGTAAATTTGAACGAGAGGAGAGCTTTAAGTGAGCGTCGCTCTCTATTTGCTGAAGGCGCCTTCGATTTGCGCAAGGTTGCGAAAAACATTGTCGAATTAGTTTGAAACCCTAGTTTTCCTGAAATTTATTTTCTTTTGCAAGTGCCGAAATTGCCTAAAGGAATTGAAATCACTTTATACGGCCAGAACAACCAGACCCACTTGTTGCTATATTTTGGATGCTGACTGAATTTGTCTTGTAGTATTTTAGACTTTTATGTGAAATTTTTGTAAATTGATATTACTGATGTGATGTCCTTTTTCTTTTGCCTGGTGTGCATACGGACCAACTATCTCACATGTACGTTGACAAACTTAAAAATACTACTTTGTCCTTGACATTTTTTATTGTAGGTGTATTCGGATATGTCCTTTATCTCTGCACGTTTTCTGCAACAACATACCTATTTTGCCGCGCATTTGTAAATATATCATGCCATGTTTCACTGGCTACCGATTTTCTCTGCAGTTTGTAGTACATTTTTCCATTGATCCCTTAGTGCCTTTTGGAGTTTGATACCTCATTTTTTGTAACGTAACCCCATGTTTCAACTTGATTTTCATTTTTACACTTATCTTATGCTTTAGTTTTCCTTGATCATTTTGAGACCTAATATCATATTTGGAAACTAAAGTCTCTGATCAGATTTTATTTGCTATTTCTTTCTTTTGTAGTAGGAAGAGGGTGGCTGTTTTCTTTCGACAAACCCTGTTGTTACCTTGGATAATCTTTGGATTCTGATCTGTTTAAGAAGGAGGCTCCTTATCATTTTTCTTGAACTACTCTGTTCAACCTTCCAAATGCTAGGTTTTTAGGGTCGTTAGATAAAAGTAAATAGTTTTGTCTTCTAAGTTCTCCATAACCCTTCTAAAACTACTTATTATTTCACAAAATATTCAATGTGTCCTTGGTGGATTTGAGGTGACTTCTGGCCCCGTGGTCTTTGTGATGGTTTTCGTTGTCACTATTTGTTTGCCTAAATCAAAAATAATCTTCTTCTAATTTCTTAAAAACATGCTCGTTGCCTTTCTGTTTGTGGATGCCTCCTGTGATGATTTATCCGTAATAATTACCCATTTCTGGTGTCATATGTCTTGATAATTTTTAGAAATGTGAACAAGGGCACTGTCTACAAAATTTAAATTATGCCATGGAAGCATTTCTTGAATGGAATTTATCAGTCTTAGACCAAGCTACTGACCTTCTTATTTTAATTCCTACTTCTTACACAAGAAAGACAAGAGATTTTTAGAATACCAAATCTACCTTGTTGACCTTGAAACCCTAGGTGATCAACAAAGGCCTCGAACTTGGCTAATCAGTGTACCGACGTTGTGATATTTTAGGTAAAACATATGGTTTACAAACTTATGTATTGAAGATGAAAAATTAGTCAGTAATTGATTTATCTAAGATCCTGGCTTAGATAGTTCGAGACTGTCAATGCTTGAGGCATTTCGAGATGTAGGAGAGATGGCTCTGCCAGGCTCCAGTGGAGTGGCTTGTAGGCTTGGAAAATAGTGGATTGAGGTCAGAGGGGCAAAAAAAGAAAATGAGTGGCATGAGCCTGCTGATGGGTCTTTGGGATGTGGTGGGCCGAGCTTGACATGATGGGATGGCTGGAAATAGTGGAAAAAACACTTAAGGATAATGAGTGCTAGAGATTTTCAGAACTCACAATGTTCAAGAACTTTGTTTAGAATTAGGGCAAATATTTACTATCTACGGGCGGCATCATCGATGACTAACAAAGGTTCCACTGGGGAGGCAAATCCTTTTTGAGTCACAAGAACATCTGCATTTCTGCTTCTGCTAGAAGCACTAAGTATTTCATCTATTGGGTACATTTTTAATTTCTCTTTCACTTCTGCTGATGCTTATTTAGCCATGATCTTAGTAATTGGTGACAGTTAGCTTCCAAACTCTCTACCTCTCCCAAAACTCCCACACTTCGTCTAAACATTTTTTCTTCCTCGTGCATTTACCATAAATTTATACTTTTCTTTTGAAAGAAAAAAAGAAATAATTAATACTACTCTATCGCTCTAAGAGTTCAGATTAGGATAATGAACTTTTATTCTCTACCTAGTCTAATAGACTGCCAAGATTAAGTTGTTTGAAAAATCTTATTCTCTACTACATCGACATGAATTGAAATATGGTCAACCTGTGATTAGGCAATCTGATTTTCCTATGGCTCTGTGGTATAAAAGTCACAAAATAATAAATGTTATTTTTTGAAATAAAAATAAGACTTAGAAGTGTCAAGGTCAGATACATTTGTTTTCATTTCTCCATCATCATTTTTCTCCTGGTTTTGGTTTTTAAGCATGTGGAAACCAAAGATCCTTTTTCCTAATCTATATTTTAATGTCAAGTTTTCTAATAGATTCGATCACAATCATATATTTCTCACTAACTTATCAACAATAAATTGAAAACATGTTCACATGATTAGGCTAGGTATGATTGCTAGAACCAGCAATGGACCAGCTCAAGCACTTTCAAAGAGTTCTACTTTTTTGGGTATGGAGTTGTACCTCTTTCAATCTGTTTCTCTTTTTCCTTTCTTTCATGTTTTTTTGTCTTTGTGATTTTTCATGTAATGATTATAGCCACAAAAACCTCAAACCATGATTCTTTATAGCAATGGAACTTGAGCATCTTGTCCTCCAAAGTAGATCTCTTAACATTCTTGTCATTCAAATTTTGTAAATAGAAATCATAGCTACCTTCATTTGAAAACACAGAAGAAGATTTTCCATAGATTTTTAAACAAGTAGTGTTTCCTCTTTAGTTTTCCTTTTGGAGTCTTGCTCTTAGTTAAGTCACAAGATTCTGGGAGAGAGAAGGTATTTTTGATTAATGCAAAATATGATGAAGTCATCCATGTATATCATAGTGAAGATAATTTAAATGTGTGCCTTGAATATTTGGAAGGTGTCTTCAGATTTGGTCCCAAGAAACTTTGTCAGAGCATGTATGTAGTTGTCTTCAAGAAATTTAGAAATGTATTCGTGTTGATTGATTTAAGTGGTATCATCAAGGATGATCTCAACACTACTTATGTAATTTCATTTTGATGAGAAACTCTACCCTTGGTATAGGATGATTTATCTCGCAGAGGGAATTTGTGTTTTATGTGGGCTTTGCTTCAGTACCCCAAAAGTTCGAGACATCTCCGCATCCGCTTTGCTTTGTCAGAGCAATGAAGCATAATTTGCTCACGTTTTCATGGTTTTTCTTGAAATAAGACCTCTTAGGAACAATGTCTATGCTTATGTTTTAAGTTTACTTCGTATACAAGAGCATCCTCGAAACTTCTCGTACAACTTTTTTATGTATTTCAATTTTTGGGAAATGGAAAGGTTCTCGACAACTTAATCATTTTGGTCTTCTTTAGTCAGCTTACATTATATTCGTATATCGCCATGATTTCCTTTTAGGATCCAAAACAACATTTATAAGAGCTTCAACAATTCTTCTGTTGATTACACCTTTAGATGATGAGGTGTCTATGTAAGGTAAGAACATACGAATTTTTTGATCTAGATTCTCAAATATTTCTGCCAAGTGAGGGTATGTCAACACATTTGGAAAGGAAAAAGGAAAAAGTTCTGTTTTTGAGGTTTGCCCTTCATTTGAGTAACCTTTTTCAGCTTTTTAACTAATTTTTGGTTTGGAAATTTCATTTTTAATGACAATTTGTTCCCCTTGCAGAAAGTCAGGTTAAGTTTTATCATCATGTGGTTGTTCAGGGTCATGATAGTTTTGATTGTCAAGTTCATCATATAGAAACAAGTTTGACTATTGTGGAGGGTCTAGATCTTTGTCACTCTCACCCACTTGTCCACCGATGTCATTTTCATTATACAAGATGAATGAGTCTAAGTTTGAAGGAATGGAATAGATAGGGGTGTTGTTTGGTCCATTCCGTTGTTTACCATATGCTTCATGTGGGACTCGAAAGATAGTCTTCAAAATGTCCGTTAAAAATATGGATGGCTGTATACATATGCTTCGGTTGAAGGCTCCCCAATGTGGAGCGATAAAAAGGGTCTTTTTAACTCCTAATTACCTTCACATTAATTATCAACCCAGGGACGACTTTTTATTTCAAGAGTGTACTTACCGAGGTGGCTATTTACTCAAGAGTAATGTTTTGGCAAAGATAGTGTTTAAAATCCAAAGTAAAATGGTGAAAGTCGGAAACAAAATCTAATTGGAACAACAAGAAATTGAAATGTTCTAAACTAAATCATTCACTCAAACAACCATCAATCGAGGATAGTAGCAATAACTCATTTCAGATATTGATGCAATTGAAATCAAACCTAACAAGACAATCAACTGGGAACGAGGAAGCAATAACCAATGTTTCTATGCTTGGAGAGTCCTTCTTTAAAGCAATTAAAAGGAAATCGAAATTGAACTAAAAGTCAGCCATTGAAAGCAAACTAGGAAAACTCTTTAAAAGCACTCTTTGCAATGTGGAATCAACAAAAATGAACAGCGCAAAGCTTCATCTAACAAAAATGATTTATTAATGGAAAGGAATAAGAATGCTAAAATACTAGAATTAAACAACAATTCAAATGGAACCGAAACAAAGAAAACTAAGTCGCCATTAGAAAGACACGTTAACTATAAATGTAATCTAACTTGGCAACCTATCAAGATGAACATTAATCACGCTTATTGAAGTAACAAAGAATCGTAGTTATAATTGAATATAAATTAATTGAACAACCATTGCAATTATAGCCGAAAAGAATTAAATGAACCATAGTCTTAATTAGATAGCGCATTAGGATCGTAATTAACAACAGATGATTTCTGGTTATAATTAATAATTCTATCACCACGCAATCCAATTATGATTTAATATAACAAAGCAATTTCAAGGAAATGTTCATAAACAAAATATTACTCGAACAAAACAATTTAAAGAAATGAAAAGGAAATCAAACCACACATGAAGCATAAAGATATAATACGCACGCGTACTCACCGTAGAGGTCGGGTTTCAGTCGCCAAAGCAGAGGCCGCCGGGTTACTTCAAGATCAAATATGGAATGGCAACTAGACGAGACAAAATACTGTGCTGCAGTTATAGTGATTACAACAAGAAGTCTTCAATCTCTCATTCATTATCCATTCTCTCTCGCCATCCCCACCCCCGAATTCTAATTCATCCTCAATTCCATCATTCGAATCCCCAAAAATCATCCTCAAATCATCCCCATCTCCGATCTCTCGTTTTCATTTAAATAGAGAGAGATCGGGGAGAGAAGTTACAATAAAGATATATAACATGATTTCTATTACAAAATTGGTTTCGTTTCTAACCATTTTATCAACAAGAACAAGGCGAATTTGCTTTTGCAACTTGTGATTTGGAGGACGGCCACAACAACAAATCTCGAAAATCGTGCTTTCAAAGAACCCTACGTTTCTCTCGCAAAAGCCGAATTTGGGCAAACCATTATTTATTATTAAAGTTAATTAACCGTTCGGGACAAAACCCATGTTCCGGATTTTCCTGACTCGCTTCATTTTCTCGAATCTCAACCGCAAAACCGTCACTTCCTATTCCGCCGAATTTCTCGAGTTGGCACTTTTAATGATCAAATCTTCAATCCGGAAATTATCTTGGAGGCTAAAAAATGGTGAATAATGTTACAACTCGATTTATTAAAACTATCATCGTATAAACTGCTGTACATCATCAATTAATAGAAATAAAGGAGAATAAATAATATTCATTCATAAGCATAAATCACTATAAATGGATTTATATAATAAATTATAATAAATGACATGATGAAGAATAGTAGAAATGGGTGGAATAAGTGTTCAAAAGTGATAATAATAATGGCATATTAACGGCCCAACACCCAATATCGAGACAAAATCATGCCATACTTGGGGGAAATGTCAGCTACTACTATGTCCATGACTAGGTTTCTATTTTCTGCTATGTGTCATATTGACACATAAATCCTCGATTAGGCCCAAGCATTTAACTCTCGCTTGAATTGAAGGAATACAGACATTTGTAGGGTCTCGTTATTTAGGCCTAATCTCTATCACTACCTTTGGTATGAGGTTGTGAGAGGCACCAAAATCTAACATGAGATTATGTAGGATTTTTTCATGTATAAGCGAGCCACATAAAAAGGAGGAATGGATCCTTCTCGTATTTTTCCATCTACTTCTGGTCCAAAATGAGTTCGTTCTGTCATCATCCAAGTTCGTATTTGTATCATTTCCTATGTTCAAGACCTTCTAAAAATTGGGACCAAGTACACTCCTTGAGTAACTGGCCTAATGACAAATGCATGGTTATCTTGATTTTAGAAATTCCTCCCCTCAAAGCCGAAAGGTATTTGTGTTTTGGACATATTTACATCAGCTTTTATCGCCCATGAATCTTTCTACATTTTTTATTTGGTTTATCGTGTTGGGGCTCTAGATACATAGTTTTGTCGTGTCACTAGTCGAGGCACTAGGGTAGCTTGAATCACCACTTGGCCGTCGATTTTGCGTATGTTTGGCCGCCTTTTCTTTAGCCATGATGTTAGTACCGTTCCCATATCTTCTTAGGGGTATGTTAGTGTTCTCCTAACATCATTGTTCTGCTTGGTTTCTCTTTGGGAATCTCAGTTCTTTTTGCTCCTAAGGTCATATTGCCTATGGACTTCATTATGGCATTTTCAAACCCCCAACCCGTAGTCTTCGAATCATAGTTTCCCGCTGATCTCGGGGAAAATAACTCTGTTCTTCTTTTGTGAGAAAGACATCATCTTCTGTTATTAGAGCTACCACATTTACATGGTCTTCTTCTAATTCCATGATTTGTCCTTCTTCTTCATCTTCACAATTTCGTTGAAAGGGATGTCTAATTTGTTGGTCATTTTCCCTAGAGTTTCCTCTTTCTCTCAAGTTTATCCTTTCCATCATTTTCTCCATGGTTCTAACTAGGCTGTCGATTTTGGCATCGATGAAGAGGTAGAAGGCATGATTTCATCTTTGTAAGTGACTTTTCGACCTCATTTTAGCCCTTTTCAATGAGATCGTTCCTACACTCACACCTCCCCCTTTTTCATGTCTTCTAAGGTCATGCACTTTCTTACTGCAGGTCATGCCGCATCAAAGCCTTCAGGAAATTTCACTAATGCTAGACCTTGAGGGGGTTTCCATGTGAGGTGGGAGGGCATTGTGGTAGACACTATTAAAAATCAAAAGCGTAATCATGTACGCTTTCCTTCACATTCTTTTAAGATTGGTTACATTTAGAAAGGATTTGGAGGGGGCTTTTCTTGATTTCCCACTTGTTTATGAAAGTTTGGTAGAGAGAAGGAGATCATGAATGGTGTTAGGAGTTAAAGTTTAAATATTTTTTGGCTCTACCTCCTAATATTTGTGCAAAGATCCTCATTTTAATGGTTTCTTCCTCTATTTCCATGTAATCAAATGCATCATTTATCTCATTCACATGTCAGTTAGCGTTGATGGATTCAAATCCCTATGAAATGAGGGATTTTGGATTGGTAGTCATTTTGGAAAGGTATTAGAGGTTGTGGTAAACAAGTGTAAATACCAAGATGCTAAGATGGGAACTAATGGAGGGGTTTCCAAGAGGAGGATTAGTAAGAGGTGGAGGTGGATGACGGGAGTGGTTTGAACAATGGAGGTACATGGATGGGTATAGTGGAAAGCACAGTCACAGTTGATTGTGAGTAGATCCGGTATGTGAAAGAGCTCAAGTGATGGTGGAGATGAAATTCAGAGGGGTGGAAGGAGAAGCTTCTCTACTTGAACTTTGCTAAGAATCTATGGGGCTCAAGGTCAGCTTGGTCAATACTAGTGTGACTTAGCTCGAAAAGTTGTCTTGTGGGCAAGTCAACCTGGTGTCTTCAAGGATGGGTGATGTTCCGTGATGAATCTGTTCTATGAATGGTCTCAGTAGTTGAATATTCGCATTTAGAAATTGCTACACCTTTCAATAATAACTACTGGGAGGGTTTGGTTCCAGTGAGATTCGGTGCTAACTTTGAGAAGCGATTATTCAAAATTGTGGAGAGGCCGAAAGTTTAGGACTCGTTTTCTTAAAGCCGACCTCTCTTAGTGGTTAGTGCACGCATATAACAATCGGGTTTATAGACTTCTGTGGTTTTCTTGTTACAAATCTGTGGATTCAAAGGAGGACAGTGAAGAATAGGTCACCGGAGGCTAGTGGAGTCACTCGTGTGGATATTGTTTTTGTTTTTTTAAGTATGTGTGAGGTGATGGTCCACCACCAATAACTAACAAACCACCCAAGGATATTTTGGGGTTTTTTGAGTTGTTTTCTCGTAGGCTTCAAGGTTTGTAAGAGTGTCCTACAACTAATCATCATTTTTATAAGATATTTGAAACAAAAATATTATACTCTTGGTTATCACGCTGATTTTATATGATTTGGTAAGGGTTAATCTAGACCGTAAGAGGTATTCATGCTACTATGTACTCATATGTCCTACGTTGATCACGCATGTTAGGGTCCCGTGATTTGGAAAAATTGGCAAACTAAATTGATAGGTAACATGGAGCTACTGAGTTCGAGGACCCAGCCTCTGGACTCAAATAAGGTTCTCTATTAGGTGCAAAGGACGTGTTCTTGTTTGCTTAGATGGTTGATTTTAGGCTAGTTAAGTATAGTCTGGTTTCGATTGTTTTGCTTGCAAATGAGCGGTGTGGAATAGGTGGAGTGAGAGGTCTTTAAATCATTGATATGGAGTCAATGAAATGTATGAGTGTCTTAATGATGAGGCAAAGTGCACAATTTTAGCAAGGTTAGTGGATCCTTAAGGTTATGAGCGAGGTCGATGGACATCAAGTCGAGGAATAAGGTATGGCAAAGGGAAATTAAGAATCTTTTGTCAAGTACCTATAACAAGGAGGTCTTAAACATAGATAAGCAAAAGATATCATTCATGAGGTAGGGCATCCATTAAGCTCAATGAAAATACTTAAACATATAAAAATCTGCTGTAAACATTCCAAGAAACATGTAAAAGCATAAGAGCTTCTAACTTATAAATCACCGTACCTGAAACATATAAGTTAGCACAATAAATTTAATCAAGCAAAGAGGGAAACTCTTAAACATTGTTGATCAAGTTATAAATAACTCGAAGCAAACCGATAAAGACTCGGCAAAGGGCAAGATCAAACAAGACTCCTTCGACTTAACCTAGCAAGCAATACTTCTCGAGAGAGGTTTCCAAGATGATTTTTGGGTAGCATCAAATAGGCAGGCATGCCATGAAACATATTTTTAAACTAACATACTAATCCATAAATTAAAAACAAGTTTAAGTGGCCTAAGGAGTAGTTAAGAATTCTTTAAGATGAATCCTAAACAGAGGAAAACATCAAGACAATAGAAGGCATGAGGACTAAGGTGATTCCAAGAGCATATATTAACCTATACTTATCTCATTTACCGAAATAAAGAAGAACGAGACATATGATAACAAGAAAACAAGGAAAAATTCAAGAATACATCAAATAACCAAGCTAAGGAATCCCGCAAACAAGCTTCTCCATCATCGATCCAAGCAAACCATTCATCAATTTCACAAGACCAATTTCTTCTCCAAGCTCATAAAAACCATGTATTTATCTCAAGCTCATCAAACTCCAACATTTAAATTGAGGCTCCTCATGCTCCATTTATCTTAGCAAGAGAGGAAAAACCCTAATTAATGTAGAAATGTCAAATTCATCCATAAATGTCATTTATGGCCAAGAGACTGAGCGCAAAGGCCCAAGGCACATAATATCCTAAGAAATAAATGCTATAATAAATTTCCCCGCATCTAATTCTAGATTGTTTTGCCTTAAAAAAACTCAAAAATATCATTTTTAATAAAATGAGTGTGTTTTGTTGAATTTTGGTCCAAATCAATACGCTGTACCTCATTTGCGTAGCACCACCTTCAAATGTAATATATCTTTGTGACCAAGATTTGAACTCCCTTTCCCGATATCAGATTTGGCTCCGTGATGGCTCGTTGGAAATCCCAGGAGTAGACTTTTCAAATATGCTTTTTTTCCCTACCCATCCCCCCGTAGCCTAGCCAAAAATTAAAAAAAAATCTCTAGACCGTCATTTGCGATTGCCGTGCCCAAACATGGTAGAAAGGTGAAAAAAGTGAGGTTTTTTGAGCTTTATGGGTCAAACCTGCTCCAAATCATCCTGAATTTGGTGAACATGATGTGAAGGTTGAGAGAAACCAAAAATGTAAATTTTTTCTCTTGGAGATGCTCCATGTGTTTTCGTAGTGCTGCAGACCGCGCAAATGAGGGCCCAAAATCTCAAAATAAATTGCTCCAAATCTTCTCAAATTTGGTGGGGAGCTTCCTTACAGACTTTGGGAACCGTTGACATGATTCAGCCAAAACTCCAAGGCTTGCCGTGCTCATTTTCCCTTTTAGGTTTTTGACTTCTGTAGTTGCCTCCTTAGCTTGGCACAAGTAAGCTTGTGTTTCTTTTCATAATTCTTAGCCTTTTATTTTTTTTTTCCTAAAGAATAGACCTTCATTTGCATTCTTTAGCTTGGTTTCCAAGTGTATGTTTTCCCTCTCAGCAATGAATCAGATCATGTTCAATTTCCATGGTGTTGACCAGTGAGGGGGAAGTTTCTCTACTTGTGGCCGATTCCTCTTCCTTCTATTTTTGCAAATGATTTCCTTAGCCCTATGGTTCTCTGCCTCTTCCTAGGTTGTTCCTCTTCTCCTTCAATTTCTTCATATGGGCCCATGTATTCTTCTAACTTCATCAGGTTTCCGGGATTCCTTTCGTGCTTTGAGAGTGTTTCAGTTTCATAGATGGCTTTTCTCAGCACTCATTTTCTTGTTTTCCATCCGATGGGGAAGTGGATGGAATCCTTTGCACACCTCTAACCCTACCGCTGCCAGGTCTTCATTTGTGCTTTTTTTTTTTTGGAGGAGGGAAGTTAAAATTGCTTCATTTTCGTCATCAATTGCCTATATGAATAATTTCAAACTTCTACTTCAGGATCTTCTTCTTCCACCTTTACTTGTTTCTTACCCTTGTCAAGCCTCGGGAGTTGATGCGTATGGCAAGGCCCCTCGTTTTCTTTGGAGGTAGCAAATACTTGCCTTTGACCCCCTTGATCCGTGCATGTCAGAATATCTCCAAATAAAAATGCAAAGAATACAAGACATAATAATGTAAAACATAGAAAATCTAACCATGACATGAGAGGGATCATATACATCCATCATTTTATTAATATATCACAACAATATACAAAAATATCATGAGGGACAAGCCATCAAGCAAGAACAATCTCCAATTATTGTAACAATGAGCACATGAGTTGTCGCATTCGTATAGAATTTCGAAGCAAGTGAATGCGTGATTTAATGAGGGTTTCTCGCAACAATGTGATATAAAACCATAGATATGGGTTTATTAAACAATATGCTGAGAAAATAGAGATCTAGTCTCCAATACATTATGGAGATAACCACAAGGGTTTCCGAAAGCTTGAGTACAAAATAGTAAGATCCGTATATCCAAGCCCGAAATAACAGGCCTGTATCAAGAACATTACATACATATAAATTTGAATAGTACAAGAGAGAGATTATAATCCCTTTTTCTAGTCGTAAAGGGTTGACCTTTTCTCAAGGAACTATCTCAAGATCAAGAGGTTAATCCTCCCCACAACACTATGAGAAATGACGCAGCTTCCCGCGGGACCGTGGCCGTAGGTGATGGAGTAAGTTGACCAAGTGAAAATATGTGAAATATGCTCAAGAATCCTCCTAGTTGATCTCCCAAGAGAAGGAAAGCTTCTCATATGAAAATTGAAGCTCCGAAGTGGTGTTGACAACCTCCACCGCAACACCCCGCAACACAACCTAGCTTTAAATAGAAATTGTGTCGTAGCTCAAGGAGGTAGCTTGGCCTCAAGCTTGATGTGAGGAATGAAGTACAATCTCCCTCAAGAGGCCCCTCAAGAAAGGAGATGGAATTCCCAACAGGAACCCTCAGGCTAAGCAGCATAGCAATCTCAACTAAACAAGCTGAAGAATGCGTAATAGTCATGTAGACCATAAAATCAATAATCAATAACCCGTCTTGCTATGGATGCCTTTGCCCCTCCTTTTATACAAATGGAAGCCCTTTCTCCTTGGGTCCTACCTGTTAGGGTTTCCTCCACCTCTCAGGAATATTCCTCCCACTATCACTGCACCGTCTCCCAATATGATTCCACTCCTCATCCCAAGATCGTTGACTTGGTCAAAATTGACCTTGTCCACATGCAAAGGTCCTTTTCAGTACATGAGGGTGTGAAACCTGCATTCCTATGATGATCCCTTTTCACACTATGAGATTTATTCTATTTCTAAAATGTATGGGCCTCCTACCCATTTATTCGCATCCTAATTGAAATCAGCAAAAACTAATATTCCAATTAGTCATAGCTTGCCTTCTTTTCTTTGTAGCTCTAAACCTTCATTTTTCCTTCTTCAAATTTGGCTTCTGGGTGTATTTTTTCCCTCTCGGTCCATGACTCCCAATTATGTTCAATTTCCATGGCAAGAGTTCCTGAGGGGAGTTTTCTCTACTAGCTGATTCATCTTCCTTCTATTTTTCCAATGCTTTACTTAACCCTATGTTCTTCTTGGCCTCTTCCTAGGTTGTTCCTCTCTCCTCACCATATGGGCCGATGTATTCTTCTAACTTCAATTGTGCTCTTTGGGTTTCCTTCCGGCTTTGAGTGCTCTAGCCTGCTGCATGGTTTGGCACTCATTTTCTCGTTTTCCATCTGATAGAAGTGGATGGAATCCTCGCACACTCTAACTCACCGCTAGGTCTTCTATTTGTGATTTTTTTTTTTTTTTTGGAGGAGGGAAGTAAAACTCGGTTTCATTTTCGTCATCACCGGCTTCATATGAATAATTTCAAACTCCCTTTCTACTTCAAGATCTTCTTCTTCCACCTTTACTTGTTTTTTTTACCTTTGTCAAGCCTTGGAGTTGATGCAGATGGCAAGGCTCCCTTTTCCTTTGGAGGCAAAAGAACACTTGCCTTCACCCCTTTGTTATGTGCATGTTGTAATATTCCAAATTGAAAAATGCAAGAATACAAGACATAATAATGTAAAACATAGAAAATATGATCATAAAAAGAGAGGGATCAATATAAACCATCATTTTATTAATATATCAGCAAAAATATACAAAAATATTATGAGGGAAAAAGCAATTAAGCCATAAGAACAATCCTCCAATGATCGAACAATGAGCAATGAAATGTCGCAATTGCATGTAATGCCGAAAAGTGACAACGCCTATATTAGTGTAGTCATACCGTAACATACATAAATGTAATATGTCTGATAGAAACAAAAGAAATTCCCGCAGAAGAATATATGGGTTTCAATACATGATTTCTAGCCAACCCGGAAAAATTGCTAGAAATACCAAGAAAAATACATTGTGACAAATAACATTGGGGTTGGAGATGTCACCGAAAAATCGGATCCGAATAGAATGAGACTATGGAATATCTGAAATTATGATAAAAACCTTCCTCCAATAGTATTTCTAAATAGAAGGCTGATCCCTCTACTCAGAAACAGACCCTCTCGATGAGCTCAATGAACCCCCCTAGTAACCGCTCCAAAAATAACTCGCTCTACGAGATTGTGAATGCGTTGTGAGGGATGGTGAATGGTTGTCCCGATGCCAAAGATGTGAAAATCTGCCCAGGAACCCTCCTAGATTATATCCCAAGAGAAATAAGTTTCCCATGAAAAACTAGCTCCTGTAAGTGGTGCTGACAACCCTCCACCGCAACACCGCAACACAACCTCCAAATTTCAAACAAACTACAATCGGCCGAAGGAAGCAGTTTGGCCTCAAGCCCTGATGAGAAATGAAGTGTGCCTCAAGAAGCCTCTCAAGAAAAGAGATGAATTCCTAAATGAACCCTTGTGCTAAGTAGTGGTCAAATAACTTCACCAAATGTATTGAAGAATGTAGAATAGTCATGTAGACCTTACAAAATCCCATAATCAAATAACCTCAGTTTCGCTATGTCAGCTTTCCTTGTCTCTCCTTTTTTTTTATACAAATGGAAGCCCTCTCCTTGGGTCCCACTCATTAAGCCCACTAAGTAATATTCATCCACTATCACTGCTTTTCCTAATATGATCTCCACCTCCTATCCCAACGTTGTTGACTTGGTCAAACTTGACCTTGTCCAGCATGCAAAGGTCCTTACACACGATGATATGGTGAAATCCCGCTCCCTATGCTGATTCCTTTTCACACTATGAGTGATTTTATTCTTATTTCTGAAAATGTATGGCCTTTCTTACCCATTTATTCATCTCTAAGTGAAATCAAAGAAGAATAATATTCCAATTAGTCATATGCTAATTTTGGAATATTACACATGTGAGAGGAGTGATGGTGGTTTTGGAAATGTTTTCAATTAATGTGATCATATTTTTTTTTCTGGCCATGTCATCATAGTTTTGTTTCATCGAGAGATCGAGTGTTGTCATGAATTTCTCCCTGTCGTATTTTTCTCACCGATCGGCCCCATCGCGGGTACTTTGTCACTATCCTCTTCATCAAACTCGTATCCGCTTTCTTCATTTTCTCTCGTTTGATCATCAAGCCACCTTCAAAGGCTTCATCACTACCTTTCTTGGTCGTCGTCATTGTCGGCCATCTTGGTATTTGGATTTGATCACTACCGTATTTTCATCACTTTGGCCTTGTTCATCATCGTCCCTACCACTCTCCCATGTCTTGCACCGATGTCACTCTCATTGTCACTAAGAGGTCGACACGTTCATGAAAGCCATGAAAGCTATGACTATCTCCTTTTTCTTTTCCTATCTTTCACTATCCTCTTTATCAATGCCATTCCCCCTTCAAACTCGTTTCATTTCATTTTCTTCTCGCCTTTGCCTCTTTTCCAATGCTCATGTCATTCTCACTTTCAATCTCTTTACTTCCTTCAAACCTTCATATTTTATAGAAACAAATTTTTTTTCACCATCTTCATCATGACTTTGCTCTTTGTCATGATCACCACTCCCATTTTCATCATTGTTTTCCTCATTTGTCCCCATGTCTTCCTTTTTTTCATTATCTCCTTGCTCATCTTCATGTTCATCAATTTATTTGCCTACTTTCATTATTACCATCATTATATCCTCCAAACACTCGCTTTTGTCTTCACCACCGCCGTGCTCATTTCCTCATCTTCTTCATCGTCATTATCCTCCTCGTTCTTCCCTCATTAATTCATGTCTCTCGCCTTTACTAATTTCTTCATTTCCACTATCACCTTCTTGTTCATTATCACCACCGCTACCCTCTTATTCATTATTGCCACCGAAGCCACCCTTTGTTTATCACTACCATTGTCATCCTCTAGCCTGATGCATCAATAGAAGGGGGAAGGAGGAGATTTTCGAATGAGGGTGCTTATGCAGAAGAGGAGGGAAAATTTGCTGACGAGGAGGTCGGGATTTTGTGAAGACTTAAGCAAGCAGTGAATACCTCCCAAGGTATACCCTCGTCGCTCCAACCGATGGGGCGATCATCATATTGATCGTGGCATGGTGGAATAAGCTATTCATTTGTTGTGGGTAATTCCTCCTCCATACCAATGTATGAAGACATTTTATCAATGCTCTTACAGACATAGCAAGTTGCTGAACTCTTGATCCGTGAAATTTATGAGGAACGATGGTGATAAGTATAGAGTCGCAGTACCTCCCTTCACAAGTGAAGCATTTTAGGATAACTAACATCAAGGGAGGTATATTCCAGGTTGGGAGGGGAGAATGGAAAAATGTTTTTCTACCTCCTCTATATCTGTTTTGATGAATGGGTTCAAAGAAAATTCTGTCTAGTTTGCCCTTCCCAAACCATTTCTCACCTACCGAAGGGATACCCGTGGCTTTATAGATGACACCCATGAAATCTCAAAATATACTCGCAAGGTTTGAGCGCTTGTTATGAAAGTTGAGAATGAGGAGCTCAGAGCTCGTGGTGGCTCTTTACTTGCTTAATCTTCTCAAAAAATTGAAACCATATTGTATTTCGGGAAGTATGACGAATCCTAGGAGTGGAGGTGATGGCTACAAGAAGCTTGAGGCTCCAATCTATTGACTTTTCCTCCCTATGTTTTCGACTAAGCGTCTTCACCACTTTCACTACCACTATTTTTTTCAAATTTCCCCGAGAGCATTGATATGAGAGGTGGTTTGAAAACCTAGGGTTTGATGAAGACAAGGTGAAAATGATGATTAGAATCAACTTTGGAGGATGGGTTATGTGGAGGATAGGGTCTTTAGGATATAGTGGATTTGGAGCTTAAGGAAACCTCTCAACCGTGTTTGCAGGAACTCAAAATTATTGACCAGCATGACATTAAACCGACTGCAAGAAGGCTTTGAACAGGTCTCCTTTTTAGTGTGCAGCGACCTAGGTTTATCTCTAGGGTTTTTAGCTTAAAAACCACTAAAGACCAAAATTAAATTGAGAAATTGTCTGGAGAC
Source organism: Pinus albicaulis (assembly GCA_034641835.2). Taxonomy (NCBI): domain Eukaryota; kingdom Viridiplantae; phylum Streptophyta; class Pinopsida; order Pinales; family Pinaceae; genus Pinus; species Pinus albicaulis. Next base: position 473,999,730 of record CM076584.1, read on the forward strand.
AAAGAGAGAGGATACCACATACCAATTTATCGTGGACCTTCTACAACCCTGGAGGCACCTCACAGATGAAACTTGGAATTAGGCAAAGGTTTTTTAGCTTTTGCAATGTTCGAATTTAGGCACCGTACTTCAGGCTGCTGTGTCGACTATTTTGCGCAAGGTTAGAGGGTCTGGTGACGGTGTTGTTTTAGCACCTGAGGGGTCTACACGCTGTTAGCACAAAGGCCGGCGCTGTAGGGTCAAGCCGTGTCCGTTTACAAAGCACCGGCGACCAGGCAGAGTGTGCCTGGGCGGCTGCTCTGGCCCGTGAGAGGTGTTGGGTGGCCGGTTTAGCGTGGGTGACCAAAAACAGTGCAAAGGTGCCTGGTGATCGCAGCTACTTCGTCTTCGCCTTGCCAGCTCTGCCTTCGTTTGCAGCTGGGCCGCCGGCACATTTGCGCAACACCTTGTAAATTTCCAGTCGGGAGGAGAGATTGCTTTTACGTAGCGCCCCCCAGCTCTCGCGTAGCGCCTTCGATTTATGTAGTGCGAAAATTGTGCTCAAAATTAGCTCGAAAACCCTAGTTTTTCCTTGAAACTTATTTCTTTCTGCAGCAAATGAGTCAAAATGAATTTAAAACACCTTTATACCTTTTTGAGAGATAAATTAAACTTATAGACCCAATTTTGTTATGTTTTTAATCTTTTCTTCGACCGATATCTTTATATTTTGGCAAGTTGTTTTGCCACTTTTGTATGGACCCTTTTCTTTCTTCGTGTTGATGGCCGGTCGATGTAGATGTCCTTTTTTCACCCTTTTACCTTTGAAAACTGGCACTTACTAACCGTACTTGGCATGCCGTCGACAAAACTTCAAAACACCGCCTTTGTCCTCTTTTTGCACATCGTAGGTGGCCCTCGGACATGTCCCTTTATCTCCTCACTGTTTTCAGCAAGAATATTCACCTATTTTTCCACGTAGTTAAAAATGATACCATGCCATGGTTTCACATGGCCACTTCCGATTTTCTCAGTACTATAGTACATTGCCTTGATCCTCTAGTGCCTTTTTGGAGTTTGATACCTAATTTTCAAACAAAGAACTCCTGCTGCTTCAACTTTATTTCTCATTTTGACACTTAAATTATGCTTTTCCTTCTCTTGATCATTTTGGATACCTATAACTATATTTGGAAACTAAGGCCTTTAACGATCTTTCTTTGCCATTTCCTTTCTTGGTGTAGGTGAAAAAATGTTGCCTTCGACAAACCCCTAAGGTTACCTTGGATAACTTTTGGATGTCATTCCGTTGTTTAAGCATGAGGCCTTATCATCTATCTTGGACTTGCTCGTCTCGCTCTCGTTCAACCTTCCAAAATGCTACGTTTTTAGGGTCATGAGAGAGAAGTAAAACAATGTTGTCTTCTAAGTTCTTACAACTTTTCTAAAATCATTTATTATTTCTGAAAATCTTTCAATGTGTCCTCGTGGATTTGAGGTGACTGCCCTGTGGTCTTTGTGATGGTTTCGATTGTCAGCTCACTATTTTGTCACCAATCACAAAAAACCCGATTCTCTTTAAACACGTGCCTCGCTCTGGGCTTTTGTTTGTGGATGTTCCCTGTGATGATTTATCCTATTACCTTACTCTCTTCTCGTATTGGAGGCAACTTGATCGCTTAAAATGTAAACAAGGGAAGTCATTCACAAGTGCACTCAGGGAGCCACGCCAAGGAAGCATTTCTTGAATGAAATTCTAATGGTCAACTGTTTATCAACCTTCTTATCTTTTTGAATTGCGCCTTACACAGAAAAACAAAGATTTTTAAGGCCAAATCCACCTTATGACCAGGAAACCCTGTGTGACCTAATGGAAGGTTCCTTGGATTTGGATTTTTGACTCGAAAAGTAGACTTTGTGATCTTTTAGGTAAAATAGAGTTTTGATAAACTTATGTATTGAAGATCCAAAATCCAATGTACCGGGATTTAACTAAAGATCCTGCAGAGACAATCTTACATCATCAATGCTTGAGGTATTTCTCGGAGATGTAGGAGAGATGGTTGCTCGATGCCCTGTGCAGCGCAGAGGGGTTTAGCTAAACAAATAGTGGATTGAGGTTAGAGGTGACACAATAAAGAAAATGAGTGGCATGAGCCCATGATGGGTCTTATGATGGGTGAGCCGTATTTCTGACATGATGGGATGATGAAATAGTGAAAAAAATTATCTTAAGGATAATGATAAGGGCCGCATTTCTAGAACTCACAATGTTCAAGAACTTTGTTTCCCCTGCAACTAGGCAAACATTTATTCATATACAAAGGAAAAAATACCATCGATGAATAACAATCTCCCATGTTGTCTAGGGGCTCAAATCTATTAGCCTTCCCACCCTGTGCTTTGGTCTCATAGGCACTCGTCTCCATCAATCGCCCATAATCTCTTCTTCTCCTCGACATGATGACTAGGGTTTTTGCATAAAATCAGGCTCTCTTTGTGAGACCGAGGAAGAGGAGGAATGAAATGATGGCGAGGGTAACTCTTGTAAATGAGTGAGATGGAGGTGGGTTTATCACCGATTTGTTTTGAACTTGGAGGAGGGCTTAACTTGAACCGATCAGCAGCTTACCCTAATTCAAACTCCCTTTAACTAAATTCTTTGTTTGGAGGTCAAACAAAGTTGTCTTACCATGATAATTATGGTTTCTATCCTTTAGGTTTGTGACCAATTTCTTTAAAAACCATTAAATCAAAAAACCACTTGGAGGATGAGGAAAAGTAATCACACCTACCAATTTTGGACTTGTTCGTTGTGTACCTGAGTGTAGTTTGGAGGGTGGTTCCCATGTGTTTTTAAACTTTGTAAGTGAAGTAGGTTTCTCGCTCAGAGCACAAACGCCAAGAAAAGTCTCAGCTAGTCAAGTTCTGTGTGCGTGCCCTGCCAGGCTCTGGGTTACAACGCCGCACACTGTGAGTTCACGGCTTCCTTCCGGGCACCGTCGGGTGTCTATGAGCATAGTTCCGTGCAGACTGGCCGGTCGTGTGTCTCTCGAGCTGCAGCGCCACCTCGTGCGTGCCCGCCGGGCTCTCCGAGCATAGCACCGCACGCACTTCTCGTTCCTATCGCTCGCGAAAACCGGCTCCGCGGGGTAGCACCCAACCGTAAGCGCGCGCTCCACCTATGAGCATACGCAAATGTAAATTTACACCGCACTTTCTCGCTCTATGTGTAGCATCGAGTGCTCGAGCGCAAAGACTGCCTCTCGAGCACAGCACCAATAAACTTGCCCGTAATCTGATTGAAACACATAAATTTTCTCTCTTGAATGCTTTTTCACTTTTTCAAATGACAAATGGTAGGGTACGAGGAGGAACGCAAATTATCTTTATAGCCTTAGAAAAATAAATTTGTCCCTTATAAACCTACTTAATGTTTTTTGGCCTTGGTCACCTTTAATAATTTTTCTTTTCCTACAAGTGACTTAAACTTTAAAGTGGCTCTTTTCCTTTGGTGGTAGCTTGCTTAGCACCGTCAAAACCTCCTTTGCTTGCATTGTAAAGTTCAAATCATGTTTTTATTTCCTTTATTGACTGTAGACTTTCAGAACATGGGTTTTTTCCTTTTTCACCGATTTGTATGTAAAAACTATTTTTATAAGTACTCACAGTTTTTACTTGATCATATGCTAACTTTTAATAATTTCCTATTGTAGGTTATGACATATTGATTTAACTTCACTCCGATTTTCTTGGTGTTTGACTACGGCATTTCCAATAGGGACTTCATAATCAGCTTTGGCTTTTCAACCTATGCCTTATTTTTCTGAACATTGAGTGCAAAATGAAAACAAATGAGGCTTAGCCTTCCCCGTCACCGATATTTTGCATTCTTTCCTTTGAGATAAGCAGTGCATTTTGGTAAACTCCTAGAATGACACACACACATATTCCTCAGATCATTTTCTGTGGAAGTTTATTATTTTCATTTAACACTACAGGATTTTCATTCAACAAAACCTTAAGTTGTTCGAGAAAAGATCAGTGTTGTCTTCTAAGCTCTTCACTTTCAGTTTACACACTGCTTGCCACCTCACCTTTTTTCCTTTCATTAATAATTTCTAAAACCTTCACTAGATTTTCGGCTATATCGGGTGTGTTTTTTCCATATGTTTTGTTGTTTCATTCTTTATACTGGCATCGTCAAACAACTGCATTGTAACCAATTTTCCCTTGAATTACAGTTGTTTTCCCCCCTCCTTACTCTCTGTAGGTGTATAGTATTTGATGAGGAATAGGTTTCCTTCCTTACTCTATTTCCCGCCATAGTTATTTACCATTTTGTAAAATGCTAAAATGCATAATTTATAAATTTCTGAATCTCATAAGGAGATTTGAGACCTCTTGATCTTATTTGACAAACAGTAAGCGTTCTCATTGATTTAGTTTCTCTATCATTAATGAAAAAATGCATTCGGAATAATAAAGATAATCCCTATTACCTAGAAATTTAGTGACCTAAGTGTAAGGCTCTTGAATTTGTCGATCAAAATCTTGGCTTAGGGTCTTCAAGTATGAAATGTATTTTTTTGACGCATTGATGTATAGAAGACCTAAAAATCTAATGTTCTTGATTTATTTAAGAGTTTGTTTTAAGACTATCACTTGGGGTATTTTGCAAAATATGGGAAGTAGTCGCTTATAATTCAAGATGGAAATGGAGGGGTAGGTAAAGGCGTAATATAGTAAGCAGTTTATGGGTGGAAAATAGGATGAATATGAGGGTCTTGAGTTTATGAGGTGTCTTCTTCTGTGAGTGGTAGTAACCTGTGGAATGGAAGAGTAGTAAGATAGTGAAAATTGTTTTAAGGATAATGAAGGCAAGGAGATTTCTAAAATTTCACATTTCATGAATCTTGTTTTTAGAAATCTAGACAAGTATTTTAGTCATATAAAAATTAGAAAAATTACAGATAGAATAATAGTACCTAATTTGGGAGGGCCTTTTTAGAAATCAAAACTTCGATGTCAAGTTCTTAAGTTTATGAATAGTCTCATCCATTGGGAAAATTTTTCTTTCATTTGCTAATGTTTTCTTGAAGTTATGATCAAAGAAGGAAGTTATTTCAAACTCATCTTCTACCTACTTCCATCATTTTTCCTATCATTTTTTTTTCTGAGTGCATTTGACCTGAAAACGCTCGCATTTTTTATTTTTGAAAGAAAAACAAAGTATCTACTTGTGTTCTTTATTCAAGAGTCTGGATTATACAGTGAACTCTTTTATTCTTCAAGACTACATCCGTCAAGATTAAGTTGTTTGACAAAAAGTTTCATTCTCTAATCTATCGACATGAAATTGAAAACATGGCTTAACAGATTTCAAGTCTAATTTTACCATGGAATGCAGGGCATTGAGAGAGCCGCACATCATTGCATGATTTTTGTACAAAACAAACTAGAAATTATGAGGGCTATATTTCATCATTTGTTAATTATCCCTATCTCTTTTGGCCCAAATTGGAACCAACACATTTTCTTTCCTAATCTATCTTTATTGACAGTCAAGCTGCACAGCTTGACAGTTTCTTCGCCCACCTATAAACAAATTAAAACTTGTTCACGCATGATTAGTTGCAGATCAAAATACTTCTTTTGTCACCATGACATGACTCACACATTTTAGGTATTTTCCTGGTGATAGTTTACCCTCCTTCAACTGTTTCTCCATCATTATGTTTTAGCGCAGATCATCAGTGAGCAGATATTTATCAGATGAAGCTGAACAGAATCTTGATATTCTTTACAACCTCATCTGCAGGATTTATTATCTTCCATCAAGACCTTAAGAGATTACCTCCACTGTTTCCATGGTGATTATTCCAGAATTTTCAAACTAGCTATGCCTCCCTGGGTATGTTTTCTGAGTTCTGCTTCCAAATCTTGTCGTTGCGCAGTGATCCTTCTTAGGTGTACAGTATTGTTCATTAGTTTTAAAAACAGACAATGATGTCATCAATGTATATCATAGTGAAGTAACTTGCATTAAATGGTTTTCAGTGTTTTCACACCTTTAATCCCAAAGGAATTTAGCTCACAGTTTTACAAGGCTTTGAAAAGATTTTATACAGTCATATTATCATCAGATTGTAATATGAAACACTACCAAACAATGGCACTTTATTATAACTTTCTAACATTTGTAAAAGATAGATTTATCTTAGTATATCAATCCTTCAGGGTGATTTAGATACCTAAAGTCCACACATAGTCTATCTCCCTTGCTTTCTTTTTTTCACTCCGTCTTAAAGAAAAATTCCAAACTTTCCGAGCGCGTGCTGTGTCCGTAAATGAGAAGAAAGGCAGTGTCGCAGTGTTTTTTGAAGCCTTTTGAGGAGTAAAAATGTCTAAATGCTCGAAATTGGTGAGCGTGATTTTACCGGATGTGAGGATTCCAATTACCAATAACACAAAATTTATTCAAAGGAAGACTTTGCAAGGTATACCAACAACTCATTGAGAAATTATGTCAATAAGAAAGAAGTCAAAGGGAGGTAGACTGTGTGTGGACTTTAGGTATCTAAACAAAATCACCCCCCGAAGGACCAATACCCTTTTTCCCAAGATAAATCTTATATCGCAAATGGTAGAAGGTTATAACAATATGTCATTGTTTAGTAGTATTTCATATTACAATCAAGTGATAATACTTCCAAATCGACCAACATAAAGTCACTTTCAAAGTACCTTGGAGTGCCGACATGTATGACCAAATGCCTATGGGTTAAGTATGGATGTTATTTGCAGGGCCATGGACTTCGATTTAAGTTACTTCACTATTATATAAATTGATGACATTATTTTTCTGTTGTAAAATTAATGAAGAATACCTTTTTCATCTAAGAAGGATCTTTTATACGAAGAAAATTTTGGAAGCAAGACCACGAAGAAGATACCAAGGAGAGCATAAAGCAGTTTGAAAATTTATGGAAAATTCTTTAAGATCATAATCAAATGGAGGTAACAATGTTCTCTCTTTTTACAAGAATTGAATGAGAAGAGTTATTTGGAGATTTTGATAGATGAAAAGATTCTCAAGCACTATCTCTATCAAGATTCCTAGTTTCAAGTTTTCCATCCATTGTACATAACATTGCATGATAAGATATCACAAAAACAAAACACAAAAATAGAAAAGAAAGAAAAGAGGGTAGATTTAAAAAGAAGAGGTACAACCCCATACCCGAAAAGAGTAATAATGAAAATGTGCAAGTCTAAATGCCACCGTTTGTTAAGAAAAGAGTCCTGTCACTATCTAGCCTAATCTATGGCCGAACATGTTTTAATTTCATCGATAGGTTAGTGAAATAAGGCTTGTAAAAACATTTAAGTTTTATCAAGCGTAGATGTGAATAGATTAGGAAGAAAATATGTTGGTTCCCAATGCTCAAATCTGAACCAAAAGGAAGATAGGGATGATTAACAAAGGATGAAATACAACCTCATATTTTCTAGTTTGTTTGTACAAAAATAATGTATAAAAGTGCTTGTCTCAATGCCACATTCCATGGTATATCGATAGCTTAATCCATTTCAAACCCAAGGCAGCCAATTTCATGTCTCCAGATTAGAGAATGAAACCTCACAACAGCTTAATCTTGACAGATGAATAGTCTAGGTAGAGAATAAAAGAGTTCACGTAAGACAATCCGAACTCTTGGAAGAGACAAGGGTACAATTAGATAGTTTGTTTTGCTTTCAAAAAGAAAATAAATGTCAAGGGTTTTCATGAGTGCACTCAAGAAGAAAATGATAGGAAAAGGTATTATGGGTAGGTAGAGATGAGTTTGAAGAAACATGTTCTTCGATTTTGGTATCATAGCTTCAAGAGAAACATTACCAAATGAAAGAAGAAAAATCTTCGCAATGTGATGAGGCACTGGTCTTCATAAATTTAGAGACTTGATATCTCAAGTTATGGACGCTCCTAAAAGGAGCCGACCTCCCCAAGTGAGCCAATTTAGTCATTTGTAATTTTTCTATTTTGTAGATGACTAAACACTTTTCCTAGATTTATAAAAACAAGATTCATGAATATTGTGAGTTTTAGATATCTCATCGCCTTCATTATCCTTAAAACATTTTTTTTTTTCACTATCTTACTACTCTACCATTCCCCGGTTAGAATACCACTCCCAGAAGACCATCATGTTTGAAGGACACTCATATTTATCCTATTTTCCACCCATAAAATCATCACTATGATCCCGCTCTTTGCCTCACCCCTCCATTTTCCATCTCGCATTACCAACCAACCTAATTTTTCCCATATTCGTCAAAATTCCCAAGTATCGATGGTATTGTGCAAAACCTACCTATAGGCTCTTTAACAACCGAAGCAACATTGGATTTCAGTCTTCTATACATCAATCACTAAAAAACTATGCTTTTCATACTTCAAGACCCTAAGCCAAGTTTTTCAATCAAAAGACCAAGTCAAAGAGCCTTCCACCAGGTCACTAGGGTCGTGTAGGTTGTAGGGTTATTTTGTGTTCAGATTATCATTATGTGCTAGAAGCTAACCAATGTGTGAAAGAATGAACACCTATTTTTCCAAATCATATCAAGAAAGGTCTCCAAGGAATATCTCTTATCAAGCCAAAGTTCTAAAAAGGCAACTCAGGCATTTTAACATTTCGTAAGAGTGTTGAAATAATTATCAACAAGATAATAGGTAAGGTATGAGGCTCAATGACGAGAAAGATGTAAGCAAGCAACAGAGTAGAAGTAGCTTCAGTGTTCAAGGAAAATCAAGATCTCTCAATACATATTAGGATCAAGAGGATAAAGAAGATGCCAATGGCAAAACATATGGAAAAGGCACACCAAGACAACCGAGCATGAATTGAAGATTTTTAGAAATTATTAATGAAGAAGGGAAAAAGGTGAGGTGAACTCATTGAAATGAAGAATTGAAAGGGCTATAGAGAACTTAGAAGACAACACTACACAAATTTTCGCATGTACCCTAGAGCCCAAGGTTTTGGTGAGATCATCACAACAAGGTAAAATGGTAGATAATAAGCCTCCATCATGCCAAGAGAAGAATATCTCTATGATTTGTGTGTATGTCATTATAGGGTTTACCAAGGTAAATGTTTCATTGCCTCAAAGGGAAAGAATGCAAAAGAATATTTCATGATGTGAAGGCCAAGAATTCTTTGTTTTCATTTTCTTCTCAATATTCAAAGAAATAAGGCATAGCTTGAAGAAAGAAATTCAAACTGACAGTGAAGTCCCTGCTCAAGAATTCAAATGTGTCAAACACCCATATACACGTAGCAAAATCAATATGTCATGGCACCCGCACAAAATGTATGGCCAAAGAGGTTAGCATACATGATGGTAAAAGTTGTGGTACTTGTCAAAATGGATGTTACATAATTTTAAGAATCATGGAAAAAGGAAAACCTACGTTTCAAGTCACCCAGCACAAATGTGTAGTTGTTGAAGGAGGTGTTGCCCCAGAAATGCCTAGAGTTGTGATAGACCAAAGGTTTAGGACGCCTATAGCAAGGAGCATATGGTATAAATGAGAAAGCATTGTAATAAAGAAGCTCTCATGCTATCTCTTGTAAAACAAGGAAAATTGATCTGGATGGGACCAAGACCTTCGTAACTAACACAAAAATAGGGATATTGTAGAGGCAACATAAAATCCAGACGATAAAAAAGGAAGTGTACATTTCAGACAACTTACCGTAAAGTGAGAAGATTCTGTAGAGATACCTCATAGAAATAAGTTATCGAAGGTGTATGTAGTGAATGAAATATTGAGAAGATACTAGTTAACATTGAGCCGATATCCAGATATTATATAATACCTCTCCATGCATGGGCTTACCAATCTAAGAATCCATACACATAATAGCGTTTTAAAAACACCCTCCCAAAGAAACTAATATAGAACAGAAACATGGTTTAGATTGAATATGAATAGAATATCATGTATGAGCTATATTTAAAGTGTCAATTAATTGAGCATGGGTATCAACTAGGATAACCATACCAGTAACTTAAGAGCCACTCACATTCCAAAATATGATACAAAGAAATATGGATGAAATGAAATGATCTATTTAAATAACGCATAAGAGGAAAGTTACAGACCAAATACCAAAGACTAAAATCCTCTTTAATGATGGAACTCCTCCTCATTGAGACCCTATGGGCTTTGAGCCTTCATATGAAAGAGTTTTACAAAATGTATACAAAAGCCTTTCAATCGCATAATTTTATGATAAAATTCAACCTCAAATCATAAATTTTGGGAAAGCCAGAGAGAACAAGAAAGCTCGAAAAGGAGTAGGTGATGAAACATTTAATTGTCTTATTAAAACAAAGTGGTGGAGACGTGTACACTCATACCTAAGCCATGACTTTGTGAATGTTGTTTTTACTCCGTGGTTCTATTAACCGAAATAAATGCACTAGGCAGAAATATCTCCAGAACGTCTACAAGAAAATCACATAAATATTCCATCCTTCTCGAGAGAAATGTCTCTAAAAGAAAGACTTGAGGTATTTATCCGCGAGGGGTACCTTTTCCTTCTAACTCGAATTATGGTTTAAGATATTCGCTGGTCAACGTTGAATTCTTGGTCCTTCACCGATATTTCTCGCTGTTCTATTACTAAGTCTCCAAATACAAGAATCCGTGCTTTGAATGACTCTAGAGGGTTTAGCTAGATTTTGAACCCTGTTGCTTTAATGGAAGTCTTGCTCGCGCATCTTCCCGACCTTCCTCCACATCCAACTCGAAAATGGTCCTTTGACGTTCTATCACAAAGAATAGAGACTCGTGAATCATGCAGAAGCTCACGAAACCTAGCAAAATATGAAAAACGTTGTTAAGAAACTATGTAAAGGTGGAAGGTAAACACAAAGTGGGGAGGAAGGTGTGACAAATGCCGACATGGTGGGTGGTGGATTGGAGAAATGCAAGAGCGATGGTAGGAAATGCAATGTATCCATGCATGCTCAGTGGATTTGTGGAAAATTTAAATGGAAACATTAGAAAGTAACCATAATGAATAGGAGACGTGAGGAAAGCGAATATGCAACAAATGACACACGTGGAATGGTGACGTGGAGGAGCAAATGGCGTGGTGTGGAAGCGACTGACCGTCCGATCTCGTGAGGAGATCGTCGGTGGAAAACGACGAGGGCAATGAGACGGTGGGCCGTGGCTAATTGATCGGATTAACACTGTAGAAGCTTTGAAAGTGCGACAACTCATGGATGAAGACCTCCAGACGAACGGCTTATCATGAATATCGTGCCGTGACTTTGGATGAATGATACCCACAAGATGAAGGGGCGTGTGTTTTGAACCGCATGTAGACACCCGACAGCGATGTGGCGGAATCGGCCCGATTTGAGAAAATAACGCCCGCCTCCGAAAGGCGTGCGATGAAACCGGCGTGGGTTTTGTTGTGGCCCGGCATCGGGACCACTTTAGATAGATAGACTCGTGGCTGTTGATCTTATGGCTTGGACGGACAAGAGGGTGGGCTGCGGGCGCGGCGGAAGCAGAACGCCGGCCCCATCCGTACGCATCGACTCGCTCAAAATGTGCCCCGATACGTATTTGATAAACGCCTACTGGTTCAGCCTTGGATTCGGAGCCGGGTCATGTAGAAAAAGGTCAAAGGAGCTAGGACCGAAGGGGCTAGGCTTGGCGTATTTTCAAATACATAAGTTTTGCGGCCTTTTTAAATGTAATTTAGCAGGAGATGTAATTGGTAGGATGGAAATGGTTTTTTTCGTACAACAAGAAAGGACCCGAAAGGTTTAAGCGAGATTGTTTGCCACAACCAATGAGAGGTTGACGGACTGTCATTGGTTCCACCCAGACCAATAATTGTCCCTATTGCCGAGAACTTCTGCACCTTCCGAATATCAGGTAAACTCTCATTTTTCAAGATTTTCCACCTTTATTTTCACATCTATCGGACACCCAATGTTGTTTAACAAAGATAGAATAAGAAAAATAGAATATACACAGTGATATAGTGCTTTCGGCTCGCATCAAACTGAACAGGCTTAAGGAACCGACCATTATAGGTTGCCAAGTAAGCGTCACCTTGTAAATTTTCCAGTTCGAAAGTGTTATTACCCTCCGTTCGCAAATTTTGAAGGGGCCGAACCTGGGTGGACGAATTTACCATGTTTTCTCTCTTTCAGCTCCTCCTGATATCCCATCTAAGTACCAAATCACCAATTCTGCTGCATTCTGTCTTTACATGTCGATAAAAAAGGTATATCATCTTCTCCTCGATATTCCGTCACCTTTGATTTACCTAATTTCGTGTTTCTTCCACCTCCCACCACCGGTTTATTCTCCGATCATATTATCGTCTTCTGACTTTCCGCATGAATCGCGTTTGGTAGGGGCTAATTGAATATAACATTGGCCTCCGCGATATACTGATTCATATGGGGATTTTCCCTCTGGGCTTTCTCTTGCCGTAATTATATCTGCCCACAGAGAAAATTCTAGAATCAACCAATTTTTTCCGTTTTCATTTATAGCCTTCTTCAATGCCCTCACCAACATTTTATCGTAAGATCGCCAAGCCATTTCCGTGGATAATAGGCTATAGAGTGACTTAGTGGATGTTATACTCGCCACGGTTACAAACTTTGTAGACTAGAAGGCCCGTGCATTATCGGGCTGCATACCGGCAAAAGGCGCCCAAACTCCGGATATGATGTTTTTCTCCATGAATTTTTGTATTATCACGCATCCGTAGTGTTCCTCAGGTATGGTTTGCACACATTTGTGAAATAATCAAGGGTGGCGCATATCCACTTATGCTAACCACTAGATGGAGGATGTATTCTATAAAATCAATTTACCGTCGGCAAGGTTCGTCCATGTGCACGAATCATGGGAAGAGGTGCCAAATTTTGTCTTCCTAAAGAAATTTCCTCGACACTTCTCACAAGCTTTACTCAGGCAAAAACATCTCCAAAAATCTTGGGCCCGCAAAAACTAGCCTTCGAATCTTGTGAGCAAAGGCCCTCCACTCGTAGTGACCCCCATAGTTTCCTTCATGAAATTCACTATAATACTTTCTACCTCATCCTCTCGTGAGACACAGGAGGAAGATAATTCGAGGGATCTCGCGCATAGCTTCGCCATCGGTGACTATATATCAGATTTTAATCTTAGCGTTTCTATATTTAGATTTATCACAACTTGGTATAAAATTTCGAGTGTGAGGAGATATTCTACTATCTCTTTGTACTAATTCATCGGGGTGAGGTACTTTACATGTATCGTATAGCTACCCCAATTCCCCGTCGCTCTTCTTTCTTCGTATTTCCTCACCTCGCTATAATGGATAGGTTTATACCCGTAGCTTGATAGTTTGACTCGTATAATATTTAGCAAGCCCTTGTCCTTTGATTAGCTTAGTAGGGTGGATGTCTAAGTCATACTCGTATCTCGCAATCCACTTCCCCCTTTTTTTCCTTCACTATCCCCTAGATAAGGCGATGATTTTTAGCGAGTTGTAGGCACAAATGCAAAGGATATGACCTAAGATATACGCGGAATTCTTTGAGTGGATTTCACTAGGCAAGGCAACGTTTTTCTAATATTGTACTTGTCTCTGACCACTTATAACTGACCAAGAACATACACACGCCGACACTTCTCCTCATTTTTCTCCGCAATAAAACTCCCTTCATGGTATGAGGTGATGCAAAAGAAATATCATGAAAGGTTTAGCATAATCAACCACCTAGCATAGATAATGCAAAAGCGTCGTTTTTTATCCCGGTAAATGCCTCTTGTGATTCCCGGGACCGTCAACTTCATTACTCTTTTTTCAAGATGTCGCTATATGTCTAACTATTTCAAGATAGTTAGGGATAAACCTTCTTAGGAAATTGATGCACCCTAGGAACACTCCGTACCTCTTTATTATTTCCGGGAAAATAAATACCATTTATGTTCCCACTTCTTAGGATCTATCTTCACCCCATTTTGTTACAATGTGTCCCAAAATTTTACCCTCTTCTAATGCAACAAAGACTTTCGAGGGTTTAGAGATAGACCATACTTTTTGTATTTCCCTGCAGCTGTTCTACGCAGATGTTCAATATGCTCAGTAATCATTCTTTGAAAATACAAGGATATCATCAAGGTAGACTACCAAAAAATTTATCTTCTCTCCAACAAAAGCAATGTCCATCGCCCTCCAAAGGTGGCCCTTGCATTAACCAATCCAAAAGGCATCCTCGCATACATAAACAAAGGTTCTATATGGCAGGGAAAGGGGCCTTATTTTTTGATCTTCCTCCGGAAGTACAACCAATTGCTATCCAGAGAATCCATCCATCAGGACATCCTAGAAGCTCCAACCACCTCTCATAGGATATGATCCATCTTAGTTAAAGGATAATTATCCTTTAAGGATGCCTTATTTAGATTTCGTAACCAATAATACTGTACTCTTATTTATCCTGTTTGGTTTTCTAGATGTGAACTTAAATTTGCCACCCATTCGACACTTAATTTTGGCACAATTATTTGGCCTTTAACAACTTCTCTTTAATTTCCTTTCTCAATGGAAGGAAGTAAATGTGGAATTTAAGCACCGAGCTTCTCGTCAGAGGTTTTGCATCTCCCTTTAGTGGAATTTTGAAGCCGCATTATATTGATGTCAAAGTTTTCAAGTCCCGATAGACCATGCGAACAGACTTTTGCATCTGGGAAATAATTTCTGATATAGGTTTTTATTTTCTGGATCTTCTCGACAATTTGACAATTTTGGGGTCGCCTTCAAGACTAAGATCTGTGTCTTCGACCGATTTTCTTTCTACCAAGACTTTGTTTTGGCCGCAATGGGATACCATTTTTATCAAATAATATTTCTAGGGGTACCCAACCTCTTAGGTATATTATTTCCCTTCAATTGAAACACTTTACACTGCCATTTTCTCCTCCCAATTCCTTTCCGAGGTATCTTCGTACTCATCATCTTCATCAACATCAATCTCCATATTGGAGAATTCCCTACCGTTTCCAGAACTTCTTCATCTCGTTATTCATCTTCAAATACCCGCTAAAGGTTGATATTATCCGGGATTGATAGTTTATAACACACCTCAACTTCATATCTTAAAAGAGGGTTCGAGGTGGACTCAAAATGTGCTAGCAGCCCACAACAAGGGGAATCAAATCCATCCCATTTCATTCGGGCATAAAATGATATTAAATGCTAAGAAAAATTCTCCATCATGTCCCAAAAAATTCATTCCCCGTAAGCCCCCGCCAAATTTCGAGGGGTGTTTGGTTTGACACCGATTCTCGACCTATCTAACCACCAGTCAATCTCCCGTAACTTCTAAAATTCTAGTTATCTTCCATGTTCTCGTCGTCTAATCCTGTCAAGTGCTTCATATTTAGCCACGTTATTAGTAGCTTCATATTCTAGTTTGAAGGCCATGGACCATTTCGTAGGAGAAATCTATTAAAATTCACTTCATTATCTTCTCTTGAATTTGCTCCATCAAAATGAAGTGTCCAGATTCCTCGCTTCATGGCTCTTTGAGGGTTGTTCGCCTTGATCAGTGTATGATTTGCTCTTGAGCATAATCTAGATCTTATTCCGCATCAAGCATGAGAAATCTCCTTCTTTACCGTAGACTAGTGAATTAATAGAGTTGTCAACTTTGGTCACCATCTTGACAAATCTAGTTTCCCCCGGGTATTGGCCTCTCTCCCCGGCCACCAAAAACCGGGATAGTGTAGAAGGCGTTAAATCCACCCCACGATGCACCAATTTTTGTTCCCCCTTGCAATCCGGATACAAATGCATACTTCAAAATAGCAAGAGATATTGTCACTCACGATATCCATTACCACACCTCATAGATTTGGGCCAAATCGACTCACCAAATCCTTGATCATCCCCAAGCACTTAACTCTTTTGGAATCAAATGAATAGAGGTCTTTGTATGGACGGGTAATTTGTAATCCTAGTTGTTCCATGACCGAAAAGGTAGAGATTGGCGGGAAGCTCCACAATCTAACATACAATATGTAATAGCAGGTCATGAATCACTAGAGACACATAGAAGGGAGGGGTAGAAGATCTAACTCCTCAACATGTGGACCAAAACCATGGGTCTTTCTTCTTGAAGGTTTGAGACTATATGGGGTGAGTGTAGCTTCGGAGGAATCATAAAAGAGGTGACTTGGGATTGATATGCACGTTGCTTTAATAGTCTCGCTAGGGAACCGGATTTTTGACTTTCAAGTTCCTTTGCAAACCGAAAACAAAAGGAAGATTTTTATATTACAACCTCTTTGACTTCTTGGTTTCAAATTTCGAGGTTTAACTTTCTTTGACTCCGCATTTGGTATTAGGGAATGAATACTTGGAAGAAGGAATTTTGATCATTAGGCGTCGCAGGTTTGTTTAGAGTGGCCCTTACCTTGTCTATGACTTTCTGCATTATAGACTTCTTCCTCATGTGCTTCCTCTCCGGGGTAACTCCTCTTCTTGATCTTGAGTATGAGTCCTCTTCCTAGAAGATCCGAGATCATATCTTCTATCAACTATGTTTGCATGAAATCAGAAAAATTGTTTACAATAATGATCAATTTCTACCTCTTCGTGTCTTTGGTCTTTCTTCTTCTTGTAATGACACTCGTCTCCATCATTTCCTCGTTAAAGGCATCTTCTCCATCACTATTTTAAAAGGCAATATTTGCATCTTCCACCCATAGGCAGTGGTTCTTTAGTAGAATTTTCTACTAGACCTTCTGTACAATGGGTGTGGTACTTGATCCCGTTGTTCCCTTGCTTCCCTTGGCAACTTGGTGGTGGGTGGTTTCCTATAATCGAGGATTGTAACTTCCGTTTTGAGCATTGTGGAAGTTCTTGGGAGCCGAATTTTTTGGCCTCCGTACCAAGTTTGACCATTTTCTTAATCAATTTGCTCATTTCTTCCATTCTATCATTAGTTGAGTTCTCTCGTCTTCGATGGGGGAGGTAGATACCTCCTCTTGCCTCTTCTTCAGTATCTTGTTTAGATCTTCCTTTCGATTTACCAAAGGAGAAAAAGTTTGCTTCCAACTCTAGTGCATCCGATTGAGCATCATCCAACAGAAAGGGTGCTTCATTTCTCTCGAGAGAGAACCAAATTTTGAATCAAAAGTGGAGTACAAAAACAACTCTAGTAGTAGTTTGATGAGGTTTCATGTCAAATAGAAGACTCAAATACAATTTATTAAACTTTGATGTCTCCGGTACCCCTTCATTATGTCTTTTCTCGAGTGTATTGAACTTGCAAGACAGAATGTCCACAGGTCTTTCTCCTCATCTCCAAGGAAATTATCTTCCATTATTTCCAAGTGGTAATAGAACGACCTGCCAATGTCTTAAACCATTTTCGAGCTTCACCATCAAGAGATTGGACAAAAGCCTCAAGACCACGTCTTCAAATGTTCCACATTAAAATTCTTCAAAATCACAAAAAACTTCAAGATGTTTTTGAGCATCAATCTCATTTTCCCCCCATTGAATCTGGGTAAAATCAAACAATCCTATGAAAAATCATTCAACACTAAAAGTGGGCACGCCGAGGGAGCATATTTATTTAGCAAGAAGCCTGTAATATTTTCCATCGGAGGGGGTGCGGTGTAGTGCAATAGTTTCGATGAGTAAGAGGAGGAGGTGGGAAGTGAGTATGAATAATAATGGAAATGTAATGAACATCGTGCCGAGGTGTTGAGGGGAATAATGGTCTCGGTTAACACGATATCATTGACTTCTTTCAATTCTTCAACCTCGGTGGAGTAGGGTGAAAACTATTCTTGTTTCGATACCTCCTCGGTGGTGGGCTATCAAATAGTAATAGTCGGTATCTCCGCGCGGGAGCTGGGATCTCGGGTACCGAGCTTCTTGAGAAGAAGAGGATGGAAAGTCTTCTATAGATAACGGGTTTTGTGAGGGATCGATTTTCTTTTCCTCCAATTTATTCTATGTATGATCTTTTTCGTGGTCGACACCTGTTAGTGTCTTTGGCTTAGACGTAGACCGACCTCGGTGTGTGGCTTATGAGGAGCCGTGGATCAGCAAATGAATTTATCTAATAACAAAAATGGAGCGGCCAAGGTGAGGATCTACAACTCTCAACTTCCATACTCACCTACTTGAAGAGTGAATTAGGTTTTGTCGAGGCTGTGATTTTAATTTTCTCAACTTCGATCCCCAAGAATGGCGCCAAAAATATTTGCTGCTCCTAGAAACAAATTTCTTAGAGTTGTGATAGACCGCCTAGACACTTTATATAGCAAGGAGCATATGGTGCATAACGTAGAGTTATCAATAACAAGCTCTCATGCTATCTTTTAAAACAAGGAAAATTGATTCTGATGGGACCAAGACCTTCGTAAACCCATTTAAATAGGATATCACAGAGGCAAAATATGCAAAACTCAATATACCGTACGTACAATTCGCAGACGCTCATCGTAAAGCGGGCTGATTCGATACCTCACGTAAACAGTTATCGGTTGTATGTAGTGAATGAACATTGAGAAGATACTAGCGAACATTGAGTTAATATCCGTATTACCAATACCACCATGCATAGGCTTACCAATCTAAGAATCCATACATGATAATAGTGTTTTAAAAAAGACCTCTCCTAAAGAAACTAATATAGCAACATGGTTTATAAGTGAATAGTGGAAACGTAATATCATGCATGAGCCATATTTAAAGCGCTTGAATAATTCGAGCATGGGTATCAACTAGGATAAATCCATACTAAAATCAAGAGCTAATTTTGCATTCAAAACATGATACGTAAAATATGAAGTGAAATGAAATGATCTATTTAAATAACACATAAGAGAAAGTACAGACTGTGAAATACCAAAGACCAGACCCTTTAACAGATGGAATTTACATCAATCTTATGGCTCGAGCTCTCATACAAGAGTTTGAAAATGTATACAAAAAGCCATCCATCGTATAATTTTCTCGATAAAAATCCGGAACCCTAAATCATTCTGTTTCGGGAGCTTTATAGAGAACAAGAAAGCTCGAAAAAGGGGAGTAGGTGATGAAAACTTAATTGTCTCATTAAAAAAAAACAGGCTGAGACGTGCGCGCCCATATTTCTCGATGAATTTGTAATGTTGTTTGTACTCTATGTCTTGCTAACCGAAATAAATGCACTAGGTGAGAAATTCTCCAGAACACCGCAAAGCAAGAAATCACATAAACATTCCATCCTTTCCGAGAGAGAAAATGGTGTTGAAAAGAAAGCCTTGAGGTATTTGTCCGTGAGGGTACCCTTTTCCTTCTAGCTCAATTATGGTTTAAGATCTTCAAGCACGAACGTTGAATTCTTGGTCCTTCACCGATATTTTCCCCGTCGCTCTATTAATGTCTCCATCTCAGGTAATCCGTGCTTTCAATACCCTAGAGGGTTTGACAGATTTTAACTCCTACCGCTTAATGAAGTCTTATCTGCAGTATCTTCCCTCTCGGGCCTTCCCTCCATAATTCAGCTCTAAAAAAGGGTCCTTTGACGTGCTCTCTATCACAAAGAATAGAGATCGTGAATCATGATAGTTTTCCACCACTTTAAACCTACAAAATCCGAAAACGTGTTAAGAAAACCATGTGCGGGAAGGTAAACACAAAGGGGGATAATGGTGCATTTGGGCCGCGGCATGGTGGGCGATGGATTGAGAAATGTAGAGTGATGTAGTAGTAAATGCAAAGTATCCATGTAATGCTGTACCGTGGACGTGGGCGGAAAATGAACCATTGAATGAATATATGAGACAAGCGAATATGCAACAAATGACATGGTGAATGTGGTGACATGAAGGGGAGTTAGCAAATGGCGTGGTGAGTTTAATTCCACCGTCCGATCTCAAAGTGAGATCATTGGTGGAAAATGTATCGTAGGAAATCATAAGTAGGCTGTATTAGAAATTGGACTTGGATTAACACCGTGTGGCTTCCGAGAGGCGACAACCGTTGATGAAGACCTCCAGACGACGATTGTCACAAGAATATCGCGTCGTGACTTCGATTAAACAGAACGCGCGATGGAGAGCAGTTTTGGAACCATACGCAAAGACGTTGCATGATGTATGCATCGCTCCGATTTGAGAAAATACCACCCGCCTCCGAAAGGCGTGCGATGAAAATCAAGCGGGTTTTGAACAAGTAACTGGCGTGGGGACCACAAGGACAAGAGCAGTGATCTAGGGCTGTTGATCTTACGGCTTGATCAGATTCGCAGGGTGGGTGGGCTATGGCTCGACTGCTTGAATGAACGTCATCCTGACCGTACGTATCATGGCTCCAAAATGTGCCCAATATCGCATTTGATAGCGCCCATTGGTCTAGCTCTTGATATTGATCTAGGTCATGTGAGGAAAAGGTCAAAGGAGCGAGACCGAAGGGGCTAGGCTTTACAGAGATGCTAAAATATGGGTTTTGGTGTGGTTTTTAAACAATTTGGGGGGCAGGAGAGGTAATCCGTAGATGGAAATGCTTTTTCAAAGCCAACAAGAAAGAACTGGAAGGCTTTCAGTTTCAGATTGTTTTGCCAAAATTTATCAGAGGTCGACGATCAACAGAGGTAAAAACATGATTTAACAACTTTACAATGGAGGAAAAGGTGTTTTGACAAGGTTAAGCAACCTACCACCAAAGGAAAAGAGCCACTTAGAAGTTTAAGTCACCTACAGCAAAAGAAAAAGAAAAAATATAAAGTGGTGACTCTTGAGAAAAAAACATTAGAAAGTGAGTTTATAAGTGACAAATTTATTTCTGCAAGGCTATAAATAGAATTTGGTTATCACTCATTTCATTTGTCAGCTATTTGAAAAGAGTGAAAAGTATTGTGAAAGAGAGAAATTTCCTGAAGTTTCAATGAAATTTCGGGCAAGGTTATTTGTGCTACACTCGCAGGATGTGTGCACGCTGAGTACCCATGACTGCCCAGAGAGGAGAAATTGCGTTGGTAAATTTACACTCCGTTGCGCTCAAGTGGAGGCGTTGTGCTTATAGCTAGGTGCTACCCGTTGTGCCTAGTTTTTGACTGCAGAGAGGCTCCGAAAGGCACAAAGTGCATGCAAATGCTACCAGAGAGTTTGACACAGGGTCGTACTTAGGCAACGTTATGCTCGTAGACACCTGGTCTGGGACTAGCCCTGGCCTGGTGCTATGCTTAGAGACACCCAACTAGCATGAGAAGGAACCCGTAGGCTCGGCACAAATCGATGGGAGCATACACTTAGAGCCTTGTAGGCCCCCGCACGCTGTGGGGCCGCGCCCAGAGGAACCCGACTAGCTCAGAATTTTGCCCGCACTGCCCCCGTGGAAGAAACCCTACTTCACTTACAATGTTGTCAAAAAACACAAGGGAACACCCTCCGTAAGCTCTGCTTCTAAGGACTCGGTAAAACAAAGTTAAAATTGGTAGGTGGTTGTATTTTCTATCCTCCAAGTGGTTTTGTTGATTTAATGGTTTAAAGAAATTGGTCACAAAACCTAAAGGATAGAAACCCTAAGTTATCATGGTAAAACCTCCGTTTTTGACCTCCAAACAAGGAATTGCCGCTTAAAGTGAGGAATTAGGGTAATTGCAATCGCCCGGTTAAGCCCTCCTACAAGTTAAAAAAAAATCAATCATAAAACCCACCTCCATCTCACCCATTTACAAGAGCTTCCCTCACTCATCATTTCATTTCACTCCTCCTACCCCGGGCCATAAAGGCTGAGTTTGTCTGTGGAAACCCTACCATCATGTCAGAGAAGAAGAGTGTATGTGGGTAGTGATGGAGGCCAAGTGCCTATGAGGCTGTGCCAGACATGTGGAAGGTTGTCATATATGATCCTCTGCACGCCATGGAGATTACTTCATCTCACATGATTCTCATATATGTTTTCGTAGGCATAGGGTGTTTTCTGGGTTTGTGAGAATGTCACACAAGTACAAAGTCACCCGCAGCTCACAAGGTTATTTATTCTTAACCTACATAAAAACCAATCAACCTTGGTAGATAGATTTTGAGCTTTCATCGCAGGCCATTGCACATGCTAAGGTGCATACCCGAGGTTGGGGAAAAGTGGTTCAAGAAAGCAAAAGTCGCCATGAGCCGTTATGAGCCTTTCCTCAAGCCTACGTATAAAGAAAGTTGCAAGTCATTTTTCCTTTTTCACACTCATTGGAGAGGTATGCTCCATTAATGAAGGTCATCATGAGGTACTTTACATGTGAAGGAGATACTCTCAGACTCTACTCCTACCACATTAGGCTACTCATGCATTTCATCAAATAAGATGCTCCAGCCTTTCCTATTCCTTTGTATAGAAGTAAGTGTTGATAATATGACTTCTTATGAATCAAGGAGGAGTGACCCAAACAATGTAGAGTTTGTTCCACCCTACATTCTCATCAAGATGGTGGTACTACATCATTTGGAGAAAAGGGCATACCTTGGGATGTGTTCATACTTCATGATATATTCACAAGCCCATAGCTCAGAACTACTGCCTTAGTTTACCTCATCATCTCATCCTCCTCCCTCCACTCCTCCATCACCTCCTACAAAGGTCATGCCTCATCATCTACACAAGTATCCTCTCAAGAAAAATTCCCTTCCCTATAATTCTCCTGATGCATCAAATCAAGAAGGATAACAAGCTAGTGACAATGAGGGTGAAAGGATGAATGAATAAAAACCAAGAGGGGAAGATAAGGATGATGATGAGTTGAGCTCAAGAAGAAGAAAACATGCAAACAAAGAGGAAGAGGATGACAAAGAGGAAGATGAAGAAGTCGATGTTGGAATGTATCAAGCAAGATGAACAAGAAATCAACAATGAATAAGAGGCCATGGAGGTGGATAATGATGAAAAAGAGGTAAGTGATGAAGAAAGAAGAAATCATTAATCGAAAGTTGAGGATGAGGAAGAGGAGGAAGAAGTATGTCACAAATGAGGTAGAAACCAAGAAGCAGAGGATGATAATCAAGAAAATGAGACTAAGAGCTCCCAATAACAAATTAAACAAGCAGAGGTTTTAGCCATGACAGAGATGAGGGGAAAAGATAAAGAGGTGAAACTAAAATGAAGATGATGACTATGCATAAAATGAAGAAGAGGTCAGAAAGATAGTAATGACTATCATGAAAAGTCATAACAAATGCTATGAAACACTCCGTGAGGAAAACGCAGGTTGAAGGGAATAGTGACACCAATGAAGCAAGTATTAGTGAGGAACAAGACAACAAAGGAGAAGGTATTACTTTATGAATATGAAGACAAGAAAAAGGTGAAGAGGGTGATAATGAAAATAAATATCACAAAAGTGTAGAGAAAGCAACTTCCATGATGAACAAAATGACAATGCGTAAATCAAGAAGGGGCTAGGAATGATGTTGATGTTGAAGGCAAAGAGATAAGCAATAGTACGAACAATGATGAAGCAAGAAAACATGATGATCAAGGATACTAATGATGAAAGTGAAGACAATGATGATAGAAGAAAGGATCACAACCATGAGAAAGAAACCAAATTTGCAGATTGCTGTGGAAAAATTTTCCATTGACATATCAAAGAGGGGTAAGGTATGTGTTTTATTGCCTCTAAAAGGTAAGGGACCATGCCATCCACTCCCACTTACCACTAGACAAAGAAAACAAAAGGTAAAAGAAGAAGAAGAAGATCATGAAGCTAAGAGGGAGTTTGAAATCATTCCGTATAGACAAGGATGAAGAGAATGAAGCAAGGGATCTCAAACTTGCTCATCCACAACAAAAATGCCCTCAATAAGACCTCCAAGCAAATCCGAATAGGCTACAAGAGTGTGAATGATTCGACAAAGATGGAGAACATGAACAAGAGCATTAAAAGTGCTATGAGGCGAGCAATCAAAGGCTCGAAAATGCTTTCAAAAGGCATAGGAGAAACTAGAAGAGTTCATGGGCACCTATGAGGAAAGTGAAGATGAAGAAGGGGCAGATAGGAGGAGACCAAGAACCTCATGGGTTTGAAGAAGGCATCGGCAAAACAAAGAGAAAAAGAATCAACTCCAAGCAGAACAACTCTCTAGATGAATTGTTGGCCATGGAGATATGCACATGATCGGGAGCCTTGGCTGGTGCGTCAAATACACACTTGGAGTGCCAATTGAAGAAAGCAAATAAGGACTTTGGATTCCAACCAAGATGACCAAGTATTATGCCCAAAGGAACTGCTGGGTACAACTCAAGAAGGCCTAGCCAAGATCCACACTCAAAGAGGAAAACACGAAGAAACCTTGGGAAACATTGCTCAAGATTTTCCACAAGCTTTCAAACCCCAAGAGGAAGGATTCCACAAATTTTAGGAATTTTGAGCATTTTTTGGTTTTTTGTGAATTTGAGGCTTCCCAAGCGTAGGGGCACTCGGCGCTACACTTATTTCGAAGCATCCTCAAGAGGAAAACTCAAGAATTTTTGAAATCCACATCTTTAGCATGTGTATGCTCACCACCCCTAGAGCATTTGGATCATTTTTGACCCCAAAGGCCAAAAAACACCTCATTTTTCACCTTTCGTTCTGCCCATGTGTCTCCGGTGCTACGCCGAGAGCGCTTTGGGAATTTTTTTTTTTGGACAAGTGAATGGAGCTGAATTAGAAAACCACCAGGCATATTTGGAAATTATACTCGCCCCGCATTTCCAAATCTCGCCATCAATGAGAAAAATCCAACATCAGGAAGGGGACCAAAATATAGATGCAAGTAGAGCCATTTTTCTCGTCCGGGAAGGTGATGTGCATTCGTACCTCATTGTGCATTTTTGGCCAAAAGTCAACAAAAGATACTCATTAATTGCAAAAATTATATTTTAATTTTTTTGAGGCAAATCAATCCAAAAATTAAAGTTAGGAGTTATTTTGGCATTTATTTTCATGAGATATTTTATGCCTAAAATGATGTACTTCTCAGCATAAATGACATTTATGGATGATTTTGAGATTTTCAAACTCCTACTTAGGTTTTTTTCCCTCCTTTGCTAGATAAATAGAGCATGAGGGTTTCATTGTAAATGTTGGAATTTGATGACTTTTGGAGCAGCAAGGTATTTTTTGGAGATTGGAGGAAGAAATTGGTGTTGTGGAGTTTATGAATGGCTTGTCTCTGATTGATGATGGAGAAGGCCGCTTTGCAAGATCCCTAAGCTTGGTTAATGGTGATGTGCTTCTATTAAATTATTTTTTCTTATGTACTTTCATTTTGTTTCATCCTCTAGTATATTGCAGTAGGAAAACATTTAGACTAAGAGTGTTTTCAAAGACCTTAGCCTGCTGGTTCTTCATTGCCTTTATGTTTTCCTCTGCCAGGTCATTTTAAAGAATTCTTTAATTTCTCTCTAGACCACCCAAGCTTGTTTATTTCATGAATTTTTTAATACAATAGGTATCAAATATGATTTATGGTTAGTCTCCGGCGAGCCTGATGTCACTAAAACATCGGCTCCCCGAGGTCTTCTAAAGTACCATTAATTGTTTGCCAAAGAGGCTATGTTTTGATCATACCCTTTGTCCATGCTTGAGTAATGGTTTTGAGATCTTCGCGCCCAGATCAATGATGTTTAGGTATTCCTCTTCTTTGATTGAAGTTATATGTGTATCTTGAATGTTTTCTAACCTTGAAGGTGAAATCACTATGTTGTAAATGAGTTTCTCGCCTTCTACATTTCATTGATTGTTTTTCTCCGAAATGCTTACTTTCAAGTTGAATCAAAGAGTTGCCAGTGCCCCGTCTATTGATTACTTCTTATTGCAAAAATAGTGTTGAAGTCTTTCTGTTCAAGTATTTGACAAAGTATTCTTGGATTTACTTGCCCTACTTTTAGCCACAAACTTGATGTTCATCTCACTTCAAAACCTCTGAGAATCCATCCGACCATGCTATATTGGCCCTTTGATCCACCCCGATTTATTTTTGAAACTTTCTATGAATTTTATTGAATCCATATCCCAATGACTTGAAGATTCCTCACTCTATCTATTCTACTTTGATCATCTCACCCAACCAAAACCAACAAACAACCCTAATCTTAACAACTAGCCTAAAATCAACAAAAGAAACAAGTTCACATCCTTTCGCACAAAATAGAGAGAGCCCTTAGAGTCTAGGGTTAGGTCCTAGACTCCAAATATTGGTCCGATGATACCTCGTGCATTTGATCTCACCAATCTAACAAATCACGGACTAACAAAGTTATATAACTCATCAAAGCTTAAAATATATTTCCCCGTGACTTCAAGAGGTGGAAAATCCTTGTTGCGCCTTTATTCTTGTGGTTTTTGTACTCACTACTTATTTCATTAAAAATATGAAGATGAGAAATGTGGGAGACATAATTAAGTGTCTGTAATTTTTGATCATAAAAGGGACAAACATGTACTCGATGAAGTCAAATTTTTCTAATTCTGAGGCAAATAACTCTTTCAAGAACATCATGTTGATGGACCATTAAGGAAAGTATGGATTAACAAGAAGAGAAAGTTTAAAACAAGAGAGTGGTGAAAGCATAGAAGAACATCATTATGACCATGGAAAAAAAATGAGATGATTTCATGGGTGTCAAGTCATTTTTGATAAAGAATCAATCATAATTTGTGGGATTGGTCGTTAAAAGGTATGGATAAAACATAATGGAGTAAAATTTGGAACAAGGTTACAATAGTTTTTCATCAATTTCTAGATTTTTTAACAAATTAAAAAGTTTAAGGCTAGTTTACCTCAAGTTTACCTTTTTGAATTGGGAAGAAAAGATTATTTGATTGTTTATTTGGTGTTGATTTGCCTGTGCATCGCTCCATGATGCGTCGATCACATTTTGACCTTGCTCCACAAAATGTACTTATGTAGCATTTGTTTTTCCCATTTATCTCAATAAGTGATTCTCCTAAAATTTTGGAGGTTGTTACTATTAATATTATGTATCTTCCCATAAAAATCTCAGCCAATGGTTGCACAAATCTCGATAAAATATAAAATGGTTATAGGTGAAAGTGGTCAATTTACTGAAAAATACAACCAAATTTTATGAAATTTTTTGTGTTCATTTAACCTACCTCAATGCATTTACCATAAAAATTTTAGACCCAACAGATGAAGATAGTTTGAAAATTATTATCAATCACTGCCATGTTTCACCTTCACGCCGCTCTAATGTTGCAACAAAAACATATGCCACTAACCCAATTTAAGGCCAAATTGAGTGATTCAAAAGGAAACTGTGTATTTTTTACATTTTCTACTCCCCCCCCCATACCTTTAGAAATCCCATTTTAGTAAGAAAAGGTGTTTTACAAAAATACCTAAATTATCCATCCACTAAAATTGTTAAAAATAAAATTTCACTTTAAACCGCTAAAGTTGTCAAAAATTGCACCTTTTAAATTATGCCTAATGACAGCCCAATTCTATTATATTCCCGAGAAAACCCAAAAGCTTAGAATTTTTTATTTCTGCTCCAATATCTTGCAATATTTGTGCCAAATCCGCCTCCGGAATAAGTCACATAACACACACAGAACCTGGGTAACTTTTCAGTCATGCAAAAAAAATGTCAATTTTTGTATAAATTATTTTCTTTTCTAGGTTTGAACTCGATTTGGATTGTGTACCGCATGTCAAGTATAAACCATGAAACATAATTTTATATTGATTGAAATAGGGCCCAAATTTATTGTTTTGTTTGAAAATGAAATGAATGAAAAAGTGTTGTAATGGTGCCATCATGTTGTTGTTGAATGAAAAAAGACACATGATGCTGAAAAGAAACCTCAATAAAATTTATTGTTACAAATTGTTGTTGATTCCATAAAACCATTAGTCTTCATCAAAGCCAAAATTCAGTGTACAAATTCTTACCATCCGAATGAACAAGCCAAAGTCGATCATGGGAAGAAATCATTGATTACCGACCAATGATGAAAATCATTAACCAATGCGAGACAACTCACCGATAATGTAAATATGTCAAGGTACTCCGAGTGCATCTTGATAGGGATGAATGAATGTGTTGAAGTCGAGTTACCCGCAAGATCTGAAAATCAAGAGACATTGTTTTATTATCATCATATACAATGAGGAGGTTTGCCATTGATGTATGCAAGTTCCAAGGCACTCCAAATAATATTTGATCTTGATCCCGCATAAGGTGTTTAGGTCGTATGGGACAAGACTTATTGGAAGGTGACTCTTAAGGAATTCAACATCATCCAACTCGATCATAGAATAAAAAATGATTTGAAGAACCATAATAAAATATTGAAATGGTCATGAAATTTATAACTTATTGTAATTCTTTTCTGTTGCCTGGTTTTCAAGAAAGCTCATATCCAATTGCGTCGCAAGCTCGGTTAAATAGGAATTATTTTTCTACTCTTTATTTTATTTTTTTAGATGTCCTACTCTACTTGAAAAATAAATCTTGTTCAAGTATATGAATACTTCTATTGGAACCATGTCTGTAACAAGATGATAGATAAACTCATATGTAGGTTTGAAATATACTTTGGGATAATGTAATCGCATATGAGAGACCAATTTCCTTGATTGAGATGATGTCGAAGATACCGAGAACTGGAGCATTGGGATCCAATGACTACTCCGAACCAAGATTCAACAGTAATCTTGTATTCCTTGGTTTCCTGCTATCATATCATGTAAGTCTTCGCAGATGTGATCTTCATTCATAGACCCGGTGATGTGCATGAAAATTTTCAATCTAAGGTTCCAACAACTACTCTTTATCAAGAGGCATCCATGATTATTTTACCTTATCCGAATCTTCTTTCTTTGGTTGTTGTTTCACCGAAGCTAGTGAATCATTTTGCAATACCTCAAAATTGTAAGTGGATTGAGGTGTTTTACTATTGGGGATTTGCAATGGTTGTGCGGTGGTGGAGTGGGAATAGATCTTGTGTGCTTTGCTGGTAATAGGAAAGGTTTAATCGAGGTCGAATGATGGTGAATAGCTGAAGTATTCCCTAAATTAGCATGCAGCTAATTGGAATATTATTGCAATCTATTTTTCTTTCTTGCTTGATGAATAAGTGAGTAGGGAGACCCAAAAAAATCTTTATTAGGAATAAACCACTTTCTCATGTGAAAGTGAATAATCTTTTCAGCTTAATAAATCTCCTTAGGTATGGTGTGGTACAACTATGTGATCGGGTCAACTCGACCAAATCAACAATGCTATCATGGAGGAGTGGCATTCAATGAGGACAACACAATTTTAGATGGAGACATTGCATGGAAGTAGTGTCATTAATGAATGGGGCTTAGGTTTTTGAAGATGATTTATTATATAAGGAAGAGGATGGTAGCCATATTTAGGTTATGATATGTTATGTTTTTTTTGATTATATGGTCTGTTTAAACATACATCTTTCTCAGCTCTCTTTAGCTAAGATTGAGCATCATAGCACTGTGTGTTCCTGATAGGGGGGTTTCCACCTCTTCCATTGAGAAGCTCTTGGAGGAGTTTGCACTAAATTTCCAAGCATTCGTGTTTGCTAATGCTTCAGCCTTGTGGTACAACGGCTTCGTTGAGAAATGTGCTGAGTTGCAGGATGCAACAATGGAAGGAGGCACATTGGGTGTTTTCTTCGAGCTAGTTTTGTAGTGGAGGAAGGGTTTCCTCTTCGATTGGGAGGCTAAGAAGTAGTTCTTTGGGATTATTTCACATCTATGGTAATGGCACTGTTGATTTTATCCCCTACATCATAATTCAAATTAGAGACCGCATTATTTTGATGAGCCGTTGTAGGGGTAAGTCTTGCCCATTTGGTGTTTGTTTTCCATTGAAGGGATCAACCCTTAATTGAGAGGGTTATTTTGGAGGAGTTCTTTCAGATCTACATCATATTCAGCCACCTACTTTTATGTGCTTTAGTTGTAGTGCATATTCAGCCCTAGGCTTTTTTGATCCACCATTTATATTTTGTGTATTTCAGTAAACCCTTCCGGGTTGTCTAGGAATGTGTATGGGAGCATAGATTCCATTTTTGGCCTTGTATGAGCATGATCTTTTTAGACCTTATCTATAATATGTCCTAGCTACAATATTAGTCAACAAAATGTATCATGTTTGCTTAGTATTTTTTGTAGTAGTGTACTACTTGTTTTAAAATGGCATCGGGAGGCTTCTTTTGCCTATCTTTGAGGGGTTTGATTCCTAAGATCTTGTACTTTTATTTATTGTTATACATAATACCACAAGTTAACACCGGAAAATTGTATAGAAAAAGATGACATGAATTAATGTCGAAAACAAGGATTTACAAGATATGAATACATTATGGAATCAAGAAGTATTTAAAATTTAAGGTTTTGAGAAATCAGATTTGAACTAGCTACAAATGTTCAAATGTGTGCTTTATCCTTCGAGAAGAGCACCTTCTAGGCGCCTGTTTCGATAAGTGCATTCCCCGAAATGGAAAAGTCGCTTCTGCCAGACCACACCAAGCAAAGGAAAATTAGTCCTTATGTGAAAACTGCCTAAGGACAAATTTCCACTAGCGCCTGTAGGGACATTATGTGAGCACACAAAATAATATTTGAGCACAAAATAGACTACACCTCTCCCTTGGGTCACCATCCATCATGTACCAAGGAGGGAAGGAGGATTTGAAGCTCACCTTATATAAACCCACCAAGAGATGAATAAATGGTGATCACAAAGGTTAAGGCCGGCCAAATTTGCCCAAGCAACACTAGCGTCATGTGTGACCCTAGAAATGACAAAGAGGACTTGATAGTTGGGCTGCCCAATATCTTAGTCCACCACAACAAAGAGAGAAAGTAAGACAAAGACTAAAGGCAAGAGCTCGGAAGGCAACATCCTCGCATTGGGAACTAGAGCCATCAGGACCTTTGGCAAGGTAAAATTTCTTCCTCCATTTCGAACATTTAATAAGAAGAGGCTATCGAGCTATCAGTTATATTATTACTTCATTTGGAAATATCTATATAGCTTCTCAGATATTAGTTTTTTTAGTTTTAGTTTAACCCAAAACATACTTCTCAAGATACTATTTCTAATAAGTTTTGTGCTTTTGAACTCCCACTTTCTCTCATTGCTTACCAATAGTTTAGAGAGTAGAACACACTCTATAAGCTTGTGCAATTTCATACGGTCGTGTGACTAATCCACAACAATAGGATTTGCCACTCCACTAACGTGTCTCCAAGTTTATGTGGTTGTGCCATATTTTAGCAGGAGACTCTTTGTTTGCCGGGGAGTGGAGCCGGGTGGGCCTTCCGACCCATCTCATAGCCTCCCAGACTCACCGAAGTGACAAGATCAAGAAGGCGGGGCCTTTTAATATTTACTGGCAGGATTGGCGTTACGCTTTTTCATTGTATATGCCATACAAGATTCAGATCGAGATTTGTACCTTTAAAGGTGCACTGGCCAAGGGATTTTGCGCGCAAATTCGTGAGAGATTTTTCTCCTCATTTTCTCCATTTTTTATGCTTGTAATTGTGTTGGGCAGCCCCCAATGTATCTTCCAACACCTTTGTTGATACCCCACAAATTTTCCGAGAACTCACTTTTTGTCGCTTTCGTAGGGATTTAGTTAGTTTCCATTTAAGTTGGTTTTGTATAAAAAGAGTGTTCACATAGTTTAAGTAGGGGGACTAATTAAACATTATCGTTCGAACAATTTATTTTTTTTGCACCAGTATGCACACACTTAGTTTAACTAGTCCAAGTAAGTGGATCATGACCACACATGCATAAGCTATTGTAGAAATTGTTTAGTTTAAATTTAATTTTTGCATTTAGGAAATTGCGGACCAGATCGAATCGCCAATTAGAGAAAGTAATATATGTTGTCTTTGCACCATTTGGTGACCCCAGACAAGCATATGAATGCTCTACATTCGTGATTCGCCATCTCCCTTTAGTCACTCAAATAGACTAACTAGGAATATTTGGAAGCAGCTTTCATTGTCTTCAAATGCTTTCCATTTTACAAGAACAACGCCTAACATACTTAACTAGGGACATTTGTAAAGGATCACCGATATCCATATGTTCAAATTATGATATTTTTCACCATAATCTCACATATTATCCACCACTAAGAAATAAAGCCACCTAAAAATAACTTAAATCAACTCATTAAAATTCTCATTGTGGGCCACAAGAGAATTTATAGATTAAGTTAGGATCAAGGGGGTAGGCATCCAATAAGCTGCCTTGATCACACTTCACATTGAAACATAGAAGTTGTGTATTTAGGGAGCTTTAAAATCCACCTGTTAGTATGAATCCTTTGTCGAAGTGTACGAAAAAGGACCACTTTAGCTACGCATAACTAATAGCCCTCACAACAAAAAGTGGTCAAAGCAATATCTTCGCATCTCACAAGGTTAGACAAGAAAAGAGTCGCAAACACCGCATCTATGCATGGAAAGACATTACAAAGAAAAACAAGGGTTTGCTCCATATACCAATAGACAAGACAAGAACAATTTTTGAAAGAATTTTTGTATTAATGGGAATCGGGAGGAAAATCCAGAAGGAGTATCCAATTTCAAAGGATGGGTTCTTGGAAGTCCTCAAGACTTTCCGCATCTAAGATTTCTCTCTCTAGTTGATGTAGAAAACCCAATGCAAAGAGTAGAGCTCATGGGAGCAAATGATGGAGATATGTGACCAAGTGTATAGATCCTATGATCTAATAGGCAACAAAGGTGAAGAATGGTAGGAAACCCTCCTAAACATAACAAAATATTATTACCCTAGATTCGTGCATGGGTTAACTTTCGCATCTAGATCCACTTTTTATGGAATATTTTATTATATTTGTTATAAAGGTATTTGACTTGGTCAAATCCCCCTTAATTTGACTAAAAATAAATAAATGATTTATTTATCTTTTTAAGGAAGGGTTAGAAGATAATCAAAGAATAATGATTTATTTAATTATTTAAGGAAGTGGTTGAAAGATAATTAAATAAATAATGATTTATTTAATTATTTGTGGGTGATTTGTCATATTTAACAAGAATATTATCTAAATAAGGGTTTAAATACTATTCCTAGAAAATAATAAGATAAATAAAGTGTTTATTCCAATTAATTTCTTTGATTTTGTTAAATATGATCGGGGAATAATAATTAAATTATGGTTTAATTAATTATTCCATGAGGAAATAAAAAATATAGGTTTGTTTAATATTTCCTTTTGGGGTTTCCGTTTTGAAGATAGAGAAAAGCAGCTACTTAGGGTAAAATCGGGTCTTACATGGTGTGTAATTTGGGTCCATCTAATGATAGGTTGGGAGGACTGCACAAATGTGATTGCCCCCGGGGCCGTGCGAGTGTCGGAGCAAATCGTATGACCGAAGTGACGTTGTAAGAACACAATCACTAGAGAAAACAAAGGGATGTCAAAGAGAGAAATGTGTGAGGTAGACAGTGTACAAGGACTGCATTCTCCGAGGAGACGAGACTCAGTAGCAACAAGTCTCTTTTTGCAGGAGGGTACATGTTAGCATATGGGGAGGCATACCTATGCCCGCCGAGACAAAGTACAAAAGAATGATGGGTCTAGGTAAACAAGGGATCGAACCATGTGCGGTAATAAATGGTATAATCATGAGCTTATAAAAATACAATGAGGAACACACATACATGTCACTGGATAATGGCCGTATTTCCACAATAATATCCGGGTGCACATGAGATACAAATACAACCCAAATTCCTCCAGAAATGGGGAAGGGCTCAAGCAAAATCAATCGATACATGCAAGTCAAGAGGCGTCACAAGTGGCTACCATCATCAAATATCCGGGTCGTATCGAAGGTCGCAAAGAAGAGGTCATCCGTGCATGTGGGGGACACCGTGTGGCCACCTCATGAGGGTTGAGACAGACCACACACAATCTCTGTGAATCATCAAGAGTCGGCCGGATCACTCGGACCATCAAGTATACGGACCCCACTGCGTCGAAAGGAGTCGGAGAAAAATCAAGGCAAAGGGAGATGAGAGATCCCTATCTGATCCGAGGCACCAAACAAGAGTGGAGCCGGAACCAAGGTACACCGCCCTCTGTGGACTCGGCTTCCGAAATGAATGAGCCGATGTCGACAGAAGGAGGTCCTGCCATAGGTGTGGTAATGAGAGAACTCTCAACTAAGGCAATCTAGAGAAAAGAGTAGAGCGACGAACAGACCGACACCAATGATGATAGTGAAGTGGAAAGGACCGAGTAGCTAATGGACGACTTCCTTTGCTAGAGCATAAAGGGCATGAACAAGACATGGCACAATTAAAGGCAACATCATCGGGGGATGGGGAAGGCCGGAACTCGAAGGTCATAATGTGCGACACAAGAGAGAGACCAAGCAATGAAGGATGGAGGGCTACAGTGGGTTACAAAGGACTCCCTGTGATAGACTCCATGAGTGGAATGGATGACTCAACTCAGATGCTCTAAACAAGGGCAACTCCCATGGTGTCATTGCCGCAAAGGTCTCCATGGGGACCGTGGAAAACATGAATACAAGATGGGAGAACTCATGACGAAAATCGACACGAACAAAGACAAGGAAGGAGGCAAGATGGTGCCCGAAGTACAAGTGTCGTAAGTGAGGAAATTCATTTTAAGGAGAGGTGAAGTGACCCTTTCGGACAAAATGTGTCCTGTGAAGCATCGGATCACAAAAATAATGAGACACCATTTGAGGCTTGGTGAGAGCTTTCCAACGGTTCAGACGGTTCGTCAAACGGGGCTACGTTTGGTCGCACGTGCTAAAAGAAGAAACATGGGTTCTCTCTTTAATAAGGCAGCTTTTCCCTCCAAAATCACTCATTGTTTCGTGGTGAATGTAGAGAGGAGAGAAGGCCCTAAATCTTGCGGCTAACGTAGCGACACAAACCATCGTTGAATTCAGATCCGTCAGCGTGCAAGAGGCCTAACCTTTCTTTGCATTTTGATGGATGAAACTTTTCAAATAGGCCCGTAAATTCAGACCCTCCTTCATTTTCATTGGTGTCGTCTCACTTTTTGGGCCAAAAGTGCGACTCCGGGAAGGTGTTTCAGCAAAGTGCGACTCCTCGTCCCGAAATGGGCGAAATTGTGACTCTCCAGAGATGAGGGGGTTTCTGGTTTTATGGCTGGAAGTTGGGCCTGGTGTTTGGTTATGGCTTTCCATCCGTAAGCCGACAAAAATGATGTGTTTGTGCAGTATGGCAGATTTACTAATTGGAGAAAGAGACCTAGGACACCACGGTGAGATCCAAAGGACTGGGGCGTCCGTCGTATATTGGTTGCTCGGGGGTTCAAGTTCGAGAACCTCAATGAGAGCGGTGAGAATCATTATTGGCCCGATTATCGGCCATCGGGATCCGGGATTGGGAGGTTCAGGTAGTGTGGGCAATGTGATCGGAACCACGGCCCAAAGATCGTGTATTTCCACCTGCCCCCGCCACCGGGGATGGTGGGGAACACACACAAGACGGCTGCCGGGCTGTGATATCATGGAGTTTGTGGAGCGCCATCACACGGTCTCCAAGTCAAGGGGACTCGAATGATCGGGGATCTAGAGAGAGGCTAGGAACCCGTGCAAGGC
Organism: Pinus albicaulis; assembly: GCA_034641835.2. Taxonomy (NCBI): domain Eukaryota; kingdom Viridiplantae; phylum Streptophyta; class Pinopsida; order Pinales; family Pinaceae; genus Pinus; species Pinus albicaulis. The sequence goes on from CM076584.1 coordinate 474,035,428, forward strand.
CGGCACTGCTACGGATCCTGGCAACTGTGCGCTCCATCACATCACCGGGGGGTGAGTGATGATAAGGGGAGAGTGTGTTGGGTGGGACCTACTATGGGTGGCCCAAATGATGTCGTGGTGCTAAAGCGACACACAAGTGTGCGGCAGGTGAACCAACATTGTTCACATGGGACTTTATCGTGCGCTCGTTTTCTTTGAGAAGATCCCGACCTTGGAGGCTGCACGCATGGGGTTCCGAGAGAGCCCGAGTGATGGCCATTGGGACAAACATCAGCAGAGGAGGAGGAGGGGCGGCTCGCGAGTGTTTCGACCTCGAGTTTTTTGCCCATTGGGATCAGATGCCATTGTACATAGATGACTATCCCCATAGTGGGATGAGTTATCATGGAGATCCGGACCGCCACTTCCGCCCGGTCGAGTCCGGGGCCCATGGTAAGTGTCGATTGCTATCCTCAGAGTGAGCATGTTAAAGTTTTGTGAATAGTAGCTAGGTGCCGATTCGGTACTTTTGGTATGCAGACAGCAGCACGGTAGCTTCCCGCCGGACATGGGACGACCAACAAAGATCCGGAGCTGGTGTCCGAGTGGTTCGGAGAGCGTCGCATAATGAGGATGCGCCGCCCTTTTGGAGGACATCCGCTCGTAGATGCGAAAGGCCGTTAACCAAAGTACGAGCGCGGGTGGTAGACTTGTGACCCACCGCACACAGAGCCATGTATTGGTCTACCTCGGAATGCATAGGGTCATGCGGCGATGGCGATGGCCTCCCCGCTCAGGGGACACGTGATCTGTGCCGTCGCAAGGGCGAGCGCGGTTCTGGATCCGCCAGATAGTGATTAGGTGTAAATGTGGTGCTCCCCAGTGTGTATGTAGGGGCAGGTGGTGCCTCAGCTTTGAGGTTTTTTGTAACATGCTATGGGCATGTCATATGTATCGCAGTGTATGGACTCTAAACATTATGTTTTTGCGACACATATTATGGATATGCATCGTTTTTATTGATTATGAATTTTATTGTCTTGAATGAAAGGCAGATAAATGCCAATCTAGAACATGGTTTCGCAATACTATCTACGTAGTGATTTTGTCTCGAGGTACAGGCTAAGTTATGGTTTCAAATGCACGTATCAAGAGTTTCACTCATAAATAGCGTCAAAATACATTGGTGGTTAATATGTGACATCATAAACACCATTTAGTTGCATTACAAGAAGTAAGGAATCCAAACGAACGTGTAGATGGAGGATACGATGAAAGAGGGCATCTGCTTAAGAGACCACGCACCGCATCATATTCGGCTCCGATTTTTGGTGGCGTGCAACCAATGCACTCGTTAGAGAGAACAAGGGCAATGCGGTGGTGAAGATGGCCCAACTCCGCCGAGGCTAGATTCCGTGAGTAACAACTTGCACCATCGCGTAATCGATAAAGGGTGTAGACACTTTGGGTCTCGCGAATGGTGTTGCAAGACAACAATGAGAGGAGAGAGGCAATGACGACAACAAGGAGGTGCAGCCGAAGACATCAAAATAACCCAGGAGGGAGTGCAAGGAGCATGATGATCGTGACTATATGGCTGTGTATCAGAGGGTGGTATATCGTGTTACTCAAGTATGGAGAGGACTCGGTCATGAGTCAGCCGCAGAGACACGGTGGAGTGATCTCTGCAAGGGTGGAAAAGGGTGGTCAAGTGACACAACAAATGGAGGATGCAGGGAGGCTAGGCTCCAAGTGTTTTACGTAGGAGGATAGGTAAAGAATGGTGACAAGAGACTCGACATCCTCGAACATCGTGGGGAATGTTGATGGGAGTCGGGGGATCACGTCGAATTCGGCTACCGCGCAAGGATGGGAGAGAGGCGGATTGATTTTGTTCAACCTCACTTCTGGACGCCAAAGACGCGCTGTAATGTCAAGTGGGGACAATGGTGGGGAGTAATGGCTGAACCCCACGGTGCCACGGGTTTGTTGGTGCGAGAGTCTTGGGGTTCTCGGTTACACGAAGAAGAACGGAGGTCGGGGACCGTAGGACGGGAACGCGACTTTAACCATGGGCCGACGGGTAACCTCGGACAAGCATGTGGTAAGGACCTGTGATATCACATAAGGCACAAGGCTTCGTTGTGCGGGAGGGCCTACGTCACTAGGTGGTTCGGTTCAGGTGCGCCCCTCGCGGCTTTTCCTTTCTTCCCCGGAGACGTCACGATAGGAGAAGGGCATTCCGTGGAGGTGGCCGGGGCATAGGAAAACGGAAAGCGAGGGGGACCTCCATGGAACCAAAGTCGTGCCATGCAGGGTTTGGGTGACCGAGAGGGGTGGCACTGGGATCAAGGTACCGTGAACAAGAGCCCAAGGTTAGGTTAGGGAGAGGAGGGTGCTGTTGACGGACGGCTAATATACTCAGAGGGGGAGCTAGGAAAGGACCGCGCTTCCGATGGCAATGACCCTCGTGAGGGACGGCTTCGAGATGGTTAAGGCCGGGAGGAACCGTATCCAGAGGATAAAGGGGTTCCGTGGATACCGCCGATAGGGGGAGGGCCGAAGGAGTGATGGTCCGGGTCGGGCCGGGATGAATACAGAGCGCGGGCCGGCGGGAGGGCGAGGGGGAGGTTGCCGACTAGCGAGGCAAGCCGCTGCAGGTACTGGGACGATTGCATCATGCAAACATTTGATAAGTTGGGATCCGTGATGGAGGAGGGAGGAAAGAAAGTTCCAAGGAGGGGAGGAATCTTTGTAAACGCCGGGGAGACACTCAAGCGAAGGAATCGACGGTTTGCTTGTTGGCGGTAATATATGGTCGTCTCGGTGAGGTCCGAGATGGCGCTCATGATAAGATAGCTGGTCAATGGTGACTATCTTTCCATTGTAAGTGGAAAGATATCTTATGAAACCGTGATGGGAGCAATGACATGGCATAGGTGTGAAGCCACCCCAACAGAATGTTGTAGTCTAGAGGGGATCAATGACTTCGACGTCAATGCAAACGGTCTTACCTAAGAGGGTAGCCAGGAGACGCGCGTCGAAACAAGCTAATGGGATGGGGAGGGCATGACCGTCCCACGCTCGAAGGGTGATCGTGGAAGGGGCCAGTTCAGGAGATCCGTGTTGCTTCCAAACCGAAGCGGACATCACGCATGTGGATGCCCCCTCATCAATGATACACTGGGACACGTTGGCGTTCCAGATTTTGACTGAGATTTGGAAGGCGACAGAAGGAGG